>BSUD01000008.1:91558915-91581236 GCA_033239045.1 Fagopyrum esculentum | reverse complement strand
CACACACACACATATATATATATATATATATATATATATATATATATATATATATATATACATATATATATATATATACACATATATACATATACATATATATACATATACATATATATATACACATATATACATATACATATATATACATATACATATATATATACACATACATACATATAAATATATATATATATATACATATACATATATATATACATATATATATACATATATACATATATATATATATATATACATAAATATATATATACATATATTGGTATGTATGCTTTGTTGTTTGCTAGTTAGAAACATTGCAAAGAACTTTGCTTTATTCACTTATAGTCGTTTCTCGAACATCATATGTATCATTATGTGATAGGTGTGAACTGTCTGTTAATTTGTGTTGTTATAGACTTGATATTCATATAGGAAGGTAGATTATGAATGACTTGAATGAAAGACCGACACACCATTCCAAGGAAAAATCATTTGTATGGAATGATGCCCTAACAAGAATATTCCTGGAGATGTTATGTGAATTTCAACGGATGAATGGACAAAAAATAATTCAGTTGGATATCTTTAACTTAATAATTTGAGGGGAAAAAATCAAAAATAAGTTTATGAAAGAGACGTTGAAGAACAAGCATGCAACTTTAA
The DNA here is from genome assembly GCA_033239045.1 of Fagopyrum esculentum. Classification (NCBI taxonomy): domain Eukaryota; kingdom Viridiplantae; phylum Streptophyta; class Magnoliopsida; order Caryophyllales; family Polygonaceae; genus Fagopyrum; species Fagopyrum esculentum. The sequence goes on along the minus strand of BSUD01000008.1, from coordinate 91,580,570 downwards.
GGGGTGTAAGGAAACTTCAGCTTAAATTAAGGAATGATGAAACTGGTCTGGGATGTAACTACGAAATGAATTGAATTGAAGCAAATGCAGAATGGTAGAAGACAAAATTAAAGGTTAGTGAACAATATAAATAATGAAATTTACGGTATAATATACTTATTCATGCACATCTATAATGTTTTCTTATATATGTAAGAGAACTATGAGTACCGAGTTTTCAAAAAACATGGTTGCATCCAGAGGATGAGAATATGGTGAAATTTCTGTTTGAGGGCATGGTGTCAAGTGAATCCCATTTTCTTACTCCCTCGATAATCCCCACCAACAAATAAGCCCAACACTTGCACTGATTAAATGGAGATGGTGTCGGTGGGGTTTATTGTGACGATTTGAACATCGTGACCGATCTTAATAATGATAAAAAAATTCATTATGAGGAAGACCATCTCCTATATCCTCCACCTATTTCTTCTTGTGGTAAGGTGAAAAATCATATGGCACAAGTTCTCAAGGAGTGAAGAAACGCAATGCTAGGAGGAGTGTTGGTTCTTCGAGATACGAGGAACAAGATGTGTGAATGGATTTCGAATGGAAAAGAAAGTGTTCAATGATCTATTTAACGTCTTAGTAAACAAGTATGGTTTGTGCGGATCTCGAAAGATGCGGCTAGTGGAGAAGGTCAGGTTATTTGTATAGATTTATGGCTCAAGGACTAACTTATCATACCGTTGCAGAGAGGTTCCAACGATCAACATCAACTACTTCATCCACAATACATGAGGTGCTTGAAGTGGGTCGTCAAAAAGGATTTTGGGAAATGACAAGAGATATTGTTAAACCAAGAGAAGCGTTGTTTTCGTAAGTGTTAAGTCACATTCAAGATGACACCCGATATTCTCAATACTTTCATGGTGCAATTGGGTGTATAGACGGAACTCATATTATTGCTTGTATACCATAGTCAAACCAGATATCTTATCGAGGTTGAAAAGGCATTTGTACATTCAACGTCATGATGGCGCGTGACTTTGACATGTTATTCACCTTTGTGTCAGCTCGTTGGAGGGATATGCCCATGGTGCCAAGGTCTTCGAGCATGTTATCAATACCCCATATTTGGCTTTCCCATATCCACCACCGGGTACGACTTCGTACTTTGTAATATATGTTGTTTATTTTATTTTTGAAAGTAGCTTATATTGTTACCATGTCTTTAGGATGTTACTACTTAGTTCACAAGGGTTACCCAGATAATCAAGGTTACATGATTCCTTATCCGAAAATCCGTTATCATCAATCGCAATTTGAGAATGTTCCCCTAGGTAACACAAAAGAGGCATTCAACAAGCGGCACTTGTCCCTACGTATTTGTTATGAGAGGTCGTTTGGAGTTTTGAAGGCTTGTGGAAGATCCTAAGAGTAATGCCAAGTTACACACTAGATACACAGGTTGACATTATCTTGCATGTTTTGCGCTTCATAACTTCGCAAGGAAATCACGTATGACTGCAAATCCAACATATGATGATTTGTTTATGGGAATGGACATTGAACCCCATCTGGAAGAAGAAAGTGAAGTTGATGATGTAGATGGCAAGGACACATCTCCAGATTCTAACGGTGAAGGAGGTGACACTAACAAAGATATATATGGTGGAGAGGCAAGAAAAATCCGTGATGATATTGTTGTCATGTTATGGGCTGCAAATTGATGTCTTTTTATGGCTTTGTTTTGATATCATTATTTGATGTCATGGTGAATATTGATCTCATTTTACTTTGGTCACACGTGTCTAGATTCAACTTGACTTTCACATTTTGTTGTCAAATATTATATCATATGATTTTTTTAATACTAGTGCAAATCATTAAAAATATATAATTGTCTATATTCCACTTGAAGCTAGATACTAACACTACTACAATGATTTCCTTAATTTATAACGGATTTTCTCCATTTTTGTCTATAAGAACAATGATTACAAAAACACTAAAAATATGAATAGTTTACAATCTTGATATTTGATGCATCTTCTATTCCTTGAGAGGAAGATACTCTTGTGCATATGATGATGCATGGCATGCTATCAAATGAGTCTACACAAGGTCAACACATTTCATATATTATATGTCAATCATCTAAACTTTACATATAACTATTTAGTCCTATAACTTTCACTCATAATATGCACCAAAGAAATAAATTGAACTCAATATGTCTTCTTGATGATTTGAACATGGATTCAACACAAACTAAGAAATTCCATTAAGCAAAATCTGAAATATGTGACAAACGGTTTTTGACTTCACCGCCCCCGCGGTGACGGGGCCGCCCCTGCGGCTGACCCCAAATCGCAAGATCTATTATATTTGCGGTTTTTATTTCCTTTCCTTTCTTAGAAGATCCGATCTTCTATCTTTTGGGCCGGCTTTCCTTCTATCTTCTAACCCTAATCTGACCTTCCTTTGTTCTTTACCAACCGTTCTCTATATATATTCCCGACTTCTCTTCCATTTTTCTCTTCTTACTTATGTTCTTCTTCAACCTCGAGCAAAGTTGCGGTCTTTCCTTGTGATTCTCTTCAGAACGTGTAACTTCTTCATCCCCTTGATCATTCTAACGTTCATAAACTTGTTGCATGCTTCTCCTTCTTTTTTCTTCTTCCTCTTTCTCTTTTCTTCTTCTTCACATGAATCAAAATCGAGTCCTGATTCTTGTTTGTCCTTCGTTGTTGACGAACATGTGTTTTCAGGCTCCTTGGTTGAGTGTTGACGTGTGTGTAGATTGAAGGAGTCGAGCTTTGAACCCTTTGCCGTGTTACTATTGTCAAAAGAGCTGACGACGCCTTTGTTGCAGAACCGCCCCCGCGCCACCTGTCCGCCGCCCCTGCAGTTTACCTACAATAACTCCCGTCTTTGGTGAGTTGCTTTCTTCCTTGCTTCCTTTGCCCTTTCCTTATGCTAGATCATGCTAGGTTGGACCTAGATGATTAGTGTGAATGCTAGTTAGTGGTTGTTGATCCCCGTGAGTTGGTTATGCTTCTTGAGTTGTGTTGTTGATGATGTTCCTTATGAACCTTGAGATCAGGAATCTTTCTTCTAACATGTTGAGATCAGTTAGCGATCATCGAGACTAGAAGTAGGGAACTTCTAGCATATTGTAGTAGATCTGTTAGAGATCATTGAGACTAGAAGTATGTAAACTTCTAGCATTTGTATAGTTTCTGATTCGCAATGCCTTGTATGAGCAGGCATTTACCCTTTCCTTCGGGAAGCCGAGCGGTTACTGATTCTTGAGTTTACCTTCAAGTGAGGTAAATCCCTTGGACTTACTTAGTTGTGTTCCGTATATTGGTTTGACCGTATTGGTTGTGTTTGTTGCTTTATCGTTATAATGGAAAACCGGACTAGGATTGACCTTATACCTTAATTGGCCCAAGTGTATTATAACAGGATAGCAACCACTTGTCCAGTTCTGCAGGATACTAGGAGGTGCTCTTGTGACCAGGCACACAAGTAACGGATAGTATGCATCTGATCTATTCTTGTCGGTAACGGAAATGGAGGTGAGTTTCAGGAGATTCTCGTGTGACAAAAGAAGTTGAATTAGTAACATATAATTTATTATAAAGATAATAACCGAATGTGTGAGAGCATGTTATATGTTTATGTTCTTATATGTGTTTGCGCCTTTAATGTCTTTCTGATATCGAGAATGTTAGCTAACGTTTATTCCAATATTGTAGATGTTCTATAGGTGAGGGATGTTGTTGAGTGATTTGAAAGGAGTGGGCAGTTGGGGTTACCGTACATTATAGGACGGGATTGGGTTTATATTTCTGTTGTTATCCTTTCAGTTTGTTGTTGAACTCGGTTGTGACTCTTTTGCTTTTTGCTTTTTGTTAAACCTTTGGTATTTATATAGTTTTGGTTTTCATTTATTTGTGCCTTGTTCCAAGATCCGATGTTATTGTTGTTACTCTGAGGGTCGGGACCCATTGTGAGGTCCTAACGCGTAACACTTCGAGTTCCCAAAACTTAGGGTGTTACAATATGGGATCAAAGCTCTAGGTTTACAACAATGACACTCAAAATCTTCTAAAGGTCAAATAGAATAATAAACAGATTCCGCAAGGGGATTACGTTTTTAAAAAGGGGGTTCAGTTTTAAACTTGTCAGTGTGGGATAGATGTACGGACGACCACCACTACCTCCGCGGATCTCAGTAGCTTTGTTGGCTTGTTATGTGTTTTTCCTGAATAGTGTAGTTTAATAGAATGGCCTTATATATATATATATATATCATAGATGACCCGTACTAGAGCTACATTTTCTGTAGGGCGAGGAAGGGGTCGACCACCTCTTCCACCTGCGGTTCGTGGACGAGGACGTGCGGGAAGACTTCCACTAGCTAGAGGTTGGGGCCAAGCCCCTATCGTTGATCCACCTGTTGTTTACCCGCCTATCACTGAGGTGTTCGCCAAAGAAGTTACTGAGAGTGTTGTTCCCGAAGCAGGGAACCAGACCGCAGCTAGATCCGGAGCACAAAGAGCACAATCGACCGAGCCCGGTCGAGTGTCCATCGTAGTATCTACATACCGCGAATACATGTAGATAGTCGAGGAGGCTATCAGGACTGGAGGACCTGCCCCAACACCGCTAGTACCCGCGAGATCAGTTGAGGTTTCGTAAAGAGTGACGCAGGTGGTTGTTGTACCTGCTAGAGCTGCTAAGGTTGCCAGAGTACCGGATGAGTCGAGAGAACCGAGACCCGACTGCTGGTTGAAGTTTTTCAACTGTCTAAAGTTTCCTTCTTTCGAAGGAAATACAAGATTGGAGGTGGAGCTTTGGCTAGGCCATGTGGATTCTGCTATGGAGGCGATCCGTTTCTCAGAGGGTCGTCGAGTCGATATAGTGTAGACTTCTTTGCGAGATTAGGCTCATCAATAAGAAGACTCCCCGGGAGATGGCAATCGCTCGGCTGACAACTCAGCCTCAGTTACAGCGAGACTTATCATGGCTAGAGATGGATATCCACTTTCCGGATTCCGACAGCCACTTATCCACCTTGGAGATGCTAACTGATCTGTTGGTAGAAATCCGGTAGAAATAGGAGAGTTACTTGACTTTGACACGGATCCGAGACCAGATGTCTCGAGGAGAGGCGCCCTAGTTTGCAATCGGTGCCGATGGAGTTCTGAGACACCAAGAGTGCATATGTGTGCCCTCGGATCAAGAGTTGAGATAGCGGATCCTACAGGAGGATCACAATACCCCTTACTTGGTGCATCCCGGTGCGAGTAAGATGTATCAAGATATCAGACGCTCTTTTTGGTGGGGAGGTCTGGAGCTAGACATGACGAGATATAGCTTAGTGTGCAACCTGTCATCAGGTCAAGATCGAGCATCACCGACCAGGAGGAGAGCTACACCCACTTCTCGTTCTCCAATGGAAGTGGGAGTACATCTCGATGGATTTTGTTACCGGCTTGAGACTGAGTCAGAGTTTTGATGCCATCTGGGTCATAGTGGATCGACTAACGAAGACCGCACGTTTCATTCCTATCAAGGAAACGTGCGTGGTAAGTCAATTGGCAGAGGAGTTCACTAGACAAATAGTACGACTTCATTGAGTACCTATGACTATAGTCTCTTATAGAGACGGATGGTTCAGTTTGAGGTTTTGGAAGCAAGTGATTCATGACCGCTTATCATCCTCAAACCAATGGTCAGTCTGAGCGGACCATCCAGACTCTGGAGGATATGTTGAGAGCCTGTGTGCTAGACTAGGGATAGGTGTGGCCAAATCACCTTCCCTTAGTAGAGTTTTCGTACACCAACAGTTGGCACGCATCGATCGGGACGGCTGATGACATGAATTATGACCTATATTTAGGTATGTATTTATATAGATTTTCCCTTTATTTTGCATGCATAGACATAGATGCATAGCAATTTACGGTTATATTCACCTACTTTGCAAGAATAGGGGTCTACACAGAGTTTTATTGTATTTGTAGGTAAATTTGCGAATTATGGAGCGAAATGGCATATTTAAGGATCAAGCTTTGAAGCGGGACAAAAAGGAGCATGAAAGGAAGCTAGGACGCGCCAAAGTATCTTCTGATACCGTCTAACACGCCAAAGTATTTTCTGATACCTTCTGACGCGGCCCAAATATGGGATCAAAGCTTTAGGGTTTTGTCTTTAAACCCTATGTTTATCCCTACAAATATTCGGTAGCCTTCAATATTGAAGGGGAGTATAAATCTCCAGCTTGGGAGATGACGGTGACAGACCCGAGACTGGAGAAAGCCAAAATCTCCAAAAGGGAGACTTGAAGACTTGGTTGTTAGGGATGCCCCACCGAAAGAAGTAAGATTTGGGAAAGACGCATTTTCCTATTTATGGAGTTGGAAGATTTTAGGGTTTCACTTGAAGGCGGATTGATATCCCGTTCTTCTTTGTTTCTTGAGTATTGTGAGAGATTCTTATTTTATTCTATATCCATTGAACGCAAATTACGACTTTTGAGTTATATTGACATTGGTTTTGTTTTATTATTGAGATTTCAAAGTCTCTTTTATTCCTTTCATATTTGATTATTGATTTGATTATGATGATTGTTGGCTAAAAACCTTTAGCGTTTCTAAGGTGAAGGGTTAATAGTTGTGGCATAGATGATGATAGATTGAACCAAAACAGATTGGACCCTGAGAGTTGCGAGAAACCTCATCGTCGAGGCTTTCCATGGTCTGTTCTTGAGTTCCACATTCGTGGTTCTTCAAAATCTGACCATGGTTTTCCTCTGTCGTACGTTCTTTGCTTTTGCTTTGATCCAACTTAAAGATTGGTCCTAACCTAGCCTTGGCTTATCTTTTCTAGGTAGTAGTGAGACTCAACATCATCTACTTTGGTTTTGAGTGTCACAACCTTAACCTTTTTGGATTATCTTTGATTCCCTTGGATTTGGGCATGGGTATTTGAGAGTTTAATCTTATCATTAGATCCTTTATATATTCCAGCCTCAACAACCTTTATGGAGAGAGCCTTTGGATGAGACTTATGGGTTTGGAACTTCACCGTACAACACCCTACCTTAGATATACCTTTGCAATCCCTACTTTGTCCTTACATCTATAGAATATCTTGAATCGATTGCCACAATTGGATATCCGGATCTTTAGATTTGTTGTTTTCCCAATATTATTTGCAAAATATTCTATTTTACTTGCTCGACAATTTGTGAATAGAATTTGTTCCCCCCAATTGTCTGAGTTCGATACTCTAGAATTATTGCTTTACTACGCCGATCCGTACACTGCGGGTTCGCTTTGCTTTGATTTCAGTTTTATAAATTTTAAAACTAGTGACGCACACTTTAGAGCGAACAAGTTTTTGGCGCCATTGTCGGGGATTTGGTTTAGGCCAAATTCGGTTTTCGGTTGTCGGGCTTGGGAGCTTTTTGCTTTTTCTTTTAATATTTTGGTATGAGTTTTTGAGTTTTCAAGGTCACCAATGGTTGCATGGAGCTATGAACCTGCATTTGATCCAGCCTGGATAGCATGGCAAGGTGCTAGGGCGGACCATTATGAATATTTGGAGAAAAAGTATGCCTATTATTGTTTCGACAGTGAAAGAGAAAGAGATGAAGTCATTGAGGATGAGCTGCCTATTGGGATGAGCTTAATCCCCCTCTTACGTTTTATGAGCAAGGAGACATCTCTTGTACGTCTTAAGTACAACCTCCACAACAAACCTCTAAGGATCGGATACAGATGATGCTGGAAAAGATGTTAAGAAGGTTGGAAGAGATGGAAGACAGCATAAATGCTATTTTAAAAGCTCAAAAAGCCTTGGAAAATCATTTATCCAGCGAGGAAGAATTCCAAGTCTTAAGTCTTCCTCCTATTGAACTTCAAACCCCTCTTGAAGTCCTCAACGAAAAAGAGGAAGGTGTGGAAGACCTCGAACCAACTGTTGTTGTTGCGGTCGAGGTGAAGGAAGAATCGGTTGTGTTGGAAAAAGGGGAAGATGTGGAGAACCTTGGCCAAATTACTGAAATTGTGGCCAAGGTTGAAGAAAGATCAACTAGGTTGGGAGAAGTTTTATGTGGGGATTGTCATCCTAACACAAATCTCGTCCCAAGTTTTGAAACACTTTGCAAGGTACTTTCTATTACTCCCTTTGAAATTCCTATTAAAATTTCTAATTTTTCAGGAATGCACCGGAGAGTTGGAGGTCTCTTCCAAAAGAACCTCCTAAGGTGAAGATGAAACCTCCATTAAAACGGCTGGAAGTAGATGCTCCTTGGACTACAAGGAGTGGAGTTAGCAAGCACTTCACCGTTAAGGCGATGAAGTGTCTTTTGTTCAAGTATGGGGTCATTCACATGATGAACACCATACATCATCCCCAAGCTTGAGATGGGGAAGCTAAGAAGATTCTCGAGAAACTGATTTCTCGATCTAGGAAAGGATGGGACGCAAGGTTAGATTATGTCCCATTAAAATGCAGGAAAGCTATGAGGATTCCGGTGAGAATCAAACCGTACAAGCTTGTACGTGGGAGATCTTACCACTTGCCGGTGAAATTAGGAACCGGAAATTTTTTTGGAAGAGTTTAATGATGGATTTGAAGAGCAATCCAATATGTTCAAGGTGCATTGAATCATCTATGGAGATAGGTCCAGCTAGCGACGTAAAACCAAGCGCTTCTTGGGAGGCAACCCAAGGTAATGCATTTTTTTTTCTCCCTTTTCTTTTTCTTAGGATAGTTAGCTTGTTTGTTTTTCTTTTCCTTTGTTTTTGTTTTCCTCGATGCGCTCTCGGTATGTTTGTGTCAAAGATTGCAGGAACTAGGTATAATCTTGAGGAATTGATGGAAAAAGGCGATACAAGTGTGCCTAAGGACGTTTTCAAGGAACAAAAGGCAGGAAATCGACTTACCAAAAGAAGATCGGTCGATTTAAGCTTCAGAGCAAGTCGATTTTTGGCAACAGAGAGAAAATTCGACCAAAAAATTGACCCCTTCTGAAAAAATTGGTCGATTTTCTGCCTTAGTGAGCAAAAATAGAAGAAAATCGGGCCGATAAAAAAATCGGGTAGAAAACTCGACCGGTTTTTTAAAACTCGGTCGATTTTTTTCAAAAAAAAATAATAAAATAAAATTCCGGAAAGTTGTTTCAGCCGAAAGACGTTCCCCTTCTTTATTCTTCGACACCAATTGGAGTATTTAGAGTTTCCTATTGAGCTTCTATTGATTCCCACCACCGTCGTCCGATTGATGATTCGCCTTGCCTGATTCGCCATCTTACACAATGAGTACCTTTTTCTATCTTTTCTTTTCTTCACATTAGGGACAATGTGAGTTTTAAGTATGGGGTGGAGGTATTTGCAATACCATTTGCATGTTTTATGTCTTGCAATTTTTTTTATTTTGAAAAATTTTAAATTTTTTGTGCTTCTAGGATGGATATGATCTCTATGATGAATATTGTTTTGTGGAATATCTATGATGATTCTTGTATGTTTGAATTGATTTATGACATATGTGGGATTTGAATACTTTGTTAAAATTTCATGCATGAATGATAATTTGCTTTCATTCTAAATTGTGTTGAGTATTGAAGGTTGAAATCGCATGATAAGTTCTTACACATCTTTTTGAAATGATTAAGGCACCTCGCTTTTTCTTGCTTCTTCTTTATTCATTTAGCCCCTCAATGAAATTTTTGCCTCCTTTACCTATCCGGGAATTAGGATGAGTATAATTTTGGCATGTTTGATGTGATAGGCCATGGAAGAAAATTTTGTGTATTCAAAGTATAGAAAATAGGTTTGGGGAAGTCAATCATGATGATGAGTAACTCGGCATAATTCACATAGCCGGGTGTTTGTGTCTTGTCAAAGTCGGATTGAACGATATTCCTAACAGATTATGATATGTGCATCAAGGGTTTGAGACATATCAAAATAGAGAAACGTCAATCTCTTAGGCTTCGGTTTTTGTGCACCACTGTCCATACTTTAAAAAGTAAAGTCAGAAAAAGAATTTTGTGTGCTAAAAAGGGAGAGCAAAGCTCTCAATGGTGGTTGATTCAAGTTACAAAAAGAAAAAGAGTTTGTGTTGTTCCTTTTTCCCGGATTTTGCACCACATTACCTTATGAAAGTCCCACATATTCACGTTTCTTGACCTTTTCTTGAAAGACCTTAAGATCTTTGAGTATGTTGTTTGGCTTTGTGGTCTAAATTGGATTCCTCATGATTTATTTTGATATATTGCAAGTTATGATGCATGTTATGATTTTCTTGCAAAGTGTGATTATCCTTTTCATGATGTAATTCCTTTTCACCATATGATGATTCTCATTAGTTGTGAAGCAATTATTTGAGGGTGATCTATGAATAGAAGCACAACAAAAAATATTGTGGTTTTTCTTTGTTTTTGCATATTCATAATCCATATCATCTTGTATCTTAAATTTGAACCTTGCTTGGGGACAAGCAAGAGGTAAGTATGAGGTATTTTGATGACATGAATTATGACCTATATTTATGTATGTATTTATATAGATTTTCCCTTTATTTTGCATGCATAGACATACATTCATAACAATTTATGGTTATATTCACCTACTTTGCAAGAATAGAGGTCTACACAGAGTTTTATTACATTTGTAGGTAAATTGGTGAATTATGGAGCGAAACGGCATATTTAAGGATTCAGCCTTGAAGCAGGACAAAAAGGAACATAAAAGGAAGCTAGGACGCGTCAAAATATCTTCTGATACCGTCTGGCGTGCCAAAGTATCTTCTTATACCGTTTGACGTGCCAAAGTATCTTCTGATACTGTCTGACGCGCCAAAGTATTTTCTGATGCCTTATGACGCGGCCCAGAGTACTTTCTGATACCAGCGGGCTTAACTTTTTTTCAGCCCAAATATTTAGGGTTTTGTCTTTAAACCCTAGGTTTATCTCTACAAATATTCGGTAGCCTTCAACATTGAAGGGGAGCAGAAATCTCCAACTTGGGGGAGGACGATGACAGACCCGAAGCTGGAGAAAGCCAAAAATCTCCAAAAGGGAGACTTGAAGACTTGGTCGCTAGTAGGGATGTCCCACGGAAAGAAGGAAGATTTGGGAAAGATGCACTTTCCTATTTACGGAGTTGAAAGATTTAGGGTTTCACTTGAAGGCGAATTGATATCCCGTTCTTCTTTGTTCCTTGAGTATTGTGAGAGATTCTTATTCTATTCTATATTCATTGAACGCAAATTACGACTTTTGAGTTTTATTGACATTGGTTTTGTTTTATTATTGAGATTTCAAAGTGTCTTTTATTCCTTTCATATTTGATTATTGATTTGATTATGATGATTGTTGGCTAAAAACCTTTAGCGATTCTAAGGTGAAGGGTTGATAGTTGTGACATAGATGATGATAGATTGAACCAAAACATATTGGACCCTGAGAGTTACTAGAAACCTCGTCGTCGAGCTTTCCACAGTCTGTTCTTGAGTTCCACGGCCGTGGTTCTTCAAGAGCTGACCATGGTTTTCCTTTGTCGTACGTTCTTTGTTTTTCTTTGATCCAAACTTAAAGATTGACCCTAACCTAGCATTGGCTTATCTTTTCTAGGAAGTAGTGAGAGTCAACATCCTCTACTTTGGTTTCGAGTGTCACAACCTTAACCTTTTTTGCTTATCTTTGATTCCCTTGGGTTTGGGCATGGGTATTTGAGAGTTTAACCTTATTCTTAGATCCTTTCTATATTGCAAACCTCAACAACCTTTATAGAGAGAGCATTTGGGTGAGACTTATAGGTTTGAAACTTCACCGTACAATACCCTACCTTAGATATACCTTTGCAATCCCGACTCTGTCCTTACATCTATAAAATATCTTGAATCGATTGCCACAATTGGATATCCGGATCTTTAGAACTATTGTTTTCCTAATATTATTTGCAAAAGCTTCTATTTACTTGCTCGACAATCTGTGAATTGATTTTGTTTCCCCCCAAATTCCTGAGTTCGATACCCTGAAGTTCTTGCTTTACTATGCCGATCCGTACACTGTGGGTTCGCTTTGCTTTGATTTCAGTTTTATAAATTTTAAAACTAGTGATTCACACTTTAGAGTGAACAATGGCTCCTTATGAGGCCTTATACAGACAGAGATATCCTACCCGCTATGTTGCGACTAGCCGAGTAGTGCTAGCGGTGTAGCACCTGAGCAGATATAGGATGATATGGCTCGAGTAGCGATGATCCGAGAATGGATGCTAGCAACACAGAGTCGCCAGAAGTCCTACGCGGATAAGAGGCACAGACCTCTAGAGTTCAGAGTAGGAGCTTAGGTATGGCTGAGAGTATCCCCAACACGAGGCGTCAAACGTTTTGGCGTTAAAGGGAAGCTTAGTCCTAGATATGTAGAACCCTTTGAGATTTTGGAGCGAGTTGGAGAGGCAACATAAAGACTTGCTCTACCACCTAGACTATAGAATGTTCACCCAGTCTTCCATGTGTCCTAGTTACGGGAGTACGTACCCGACCCGAGACACATTGCCAACCATGATGATCTAGTAATCGAGCCAGACCATATGTTCATAGATCACCCGGTAGTGGCCTTAGAGCGTGGTACGAGACGCTTGCAATCGAAGGACATACCGATGATAAAGATTCAGTGGTCAATACGAGGAGCTGATGAGGCGACTTGGGAGACAAAGGTTAGTATCCGGTGTTTTATGTTGAGTTGTGTGTACCTATATCATAGACGTTGAGTTTCAGTTTCCTTTTTGTTGAGTTTGTGTATACGCTTGTGTGACGTTTTGAGTTTTGTACCCCGCGAGGGAATATGGGTTGAGATCCGTGTTTCTGCTACGTTGTTGTGTGATCTTGTGTGGTGTGTTACAAGTTTCGGGATGAAAATTTTCTTATGGGGATCTGATGTAACAAACGGTTTTTGGCTTCACCACCCCCACGGTGAAGGGGGTCGCCCTTGCGGCTGACCCCAGATCGCGATATCTATTATATTTCCGGCTTTTATTTTCTTTCCTTTCTTAGAAGATCCGATCTTATATCTTTTAGGCCGGCTTTCCTTCTATCTTCTAACCCTAATCTGACCTTCATTTGTTCTTTACCAACCGTTCTCTATATATTCCCGCCTTGTCTTCCGTTTTTCTCTTCTTGCTTACGTTCTTTTTCAACCTCAAGCAAAGATGCGGTCTTTCCTTGTGATTCTCTGCAGAACGTGTAAGTTCTTCATCCCCTTGATCCTTCTAACGTTCATAAACCTGATACATGCTTCTCCTTCTTCTTCTTCTTCTTCTTCTTCTTCTTCTTCTTCAAGAACAAGTCTTGATTATTGTTTGTCCTTCGTGGTTGATGAGTATGTGTTTCCAGGCTCCTTGGTTGAGTGATGACGTGTGTGTAGATTGAAGGAGTGGAGCTTTGATCCCTTTGTTGTGATATTGTTGTCGAAAGAGCCGATGCCGCCTCTATCGTAGAACCGCCCCGCACCTAGAATAGACTGCGCCTGCAAGCTTTGCCTCCCCCGCGCCACCTGTCCGTCGCCCCTACGGTTTACCTATAGTAACTCCCGTCTTTGGTGATTTGCTTTCTTCCTTGCTTCCTTTGCCCTTTCCTTATGCTAGATCATGCTAGGCTAGACCTAGATGATTAGTGTAAATGCCAATTAGTGGTTGTTGATCCCCATGAGTTGGTTATGCTTCTTGATTTGTGTTGATGATGATGTTCCTTGTGAACCTTGAGACTAGGAATCTTTCTCCTAACATGTTGAGATCAGTTAGCGATCATCGAGACTAGAAGTAGGGAACTTCTAGCACGCTGCAATAGATTTGTTAGAGATCATTGAGACTAGAAGCATGTAGACTTCTAGCATTCGTATAGTTTCTGATTCGCAATGCCTTGTCTGAGCAGGCATTTACCGATACCCTTTCCTTCGGGAAACCGAGCATTTAGCTAATTCTTGAGTTTACTTTCAAGTGAGGTAAGTCCCTTGGACTTACATAGTTGCGTTCCATGTATTAGTTTGACCTTATTGGTTGTGCTTGTTGCTTTATCGTTATAACAAAAAACCGGACTAAGATTGACCTTATACCTTAATTGGCCAAAGTGTAATATAACCGGGCGGCGACTAGTTGTCCAATTCTGCAGGAGACTGGGAGGTGCTTTTGCGACCAGGCCCACAGGTAACGGATAGTATGCATCTGATCTATTCATGTCGGTAACGGAAATGGAAGCGAGTTTCGGGAGATTCTCGTGTGACAAAAGAAGTTGAATTAGTAATGGATAACTTATTATAAAGGTAATAACTAGATGTGTGAGAGCATGCTATATGTTTATGTTCTTATATGTGTTTGTGTCTTTATTGTCTTTGTGATATCTAGAATGTTAGCTAACGGTTTATACCGATGTTGTAGATGCCTTGTAGGTTAGGGATGCTGCTCAGTGATCTGGATGGAGTAGGTAGCCGGGGTTCCCGTACATTATAGGACGAGATTAGATTTTATATTTGTTGTTATCCTTTCAGTTTGTTGTTGAACTCGGCTGGAGTCTTTTGTTTTTCCCTTTTTATTAAACCTTTGGTTTTTATATAGTTTTGGTTTTCATTTATTTGTGTCTTGTTGCAAGATCCGATGTTGTTGTTGTTACTCTGAGGGTCGGGACCCATTGTGAGGTCCTACCCTGTAACGCTTCGAGTTCCCAGAACTTGGGGTGTTACAAAATACATAACAAAAAAAAGATACAGCGAGTACATAACCAATATCAAAAATGCATAACCAAAAAAGAAATAAATGAAACTCGATATGCCTTCTTGATAACTAAAGTTTTCAATCTTAAAGTAATACAAAACAAACACCCACAATATAAGAGAGTTACCTACATTAGAAAGAAGATACTCCCTCAATTGATTTTGCTAACCGTTCCTAAGAACCTTGATGCCATACAATTTGCAACTCGAGTAATACTATCAAATTCCCACTGTCTCATGTATTTAGCTTCTAGATTCATTGATGTATTTGTCTGCACATATAAAGGGTATAAGCATCTTTCCACATTATATGAGGTATTGTATTTAGGACTAAAGAAAATAACCTAAAATTCATTCAAGTAGTTTATTCCACAAACGTTATTCCATGAAACTTCAAATTTGACCAGACCAAACAAGATTTGATGCAATTCATCATTTAACCGGAAAGAGTAGTTAAGTTTCTTCATAGGCAACAATTCTCTGCTCTCACATAATTTCGCAACAGTTATAAGAGAGAAATCATTTGTATGTGCTTTTTGGATCATTTATATGAGAGAACCCATTTGTTGAGCAGTGGTGATGTGATGAACAACTTCTTTCGACATATTCTCTATATTTCTCACATCGTTTTTTTTTATTGAGAAGGGGTAGGAGTGGAATAGTAATTAACCAAATTAGATTAATCTCCATTAACCTTGTATCACCAATGTTATTTTTTTTTGACCATTTTTAATATCAATTAATATCTTTCTATAATCTTTCTCATAATCTCAATCTTGACTAACACAAATTTAATCTCCTAAACTTTTATATAAAATAACCTCCTTTAACCTCCTACCAAACTCAGGTAACTTTGCCATTTGTTCCCATATTTTAAAAAATAAAACATGACTTTTCTGCAGTATACAATTCTCCCCCTAAAGTTTTCCAGATTCTCGTTGTATGCCTTTCGCTTCTACATATGTAGGCTTTTCCGGTGGGAAATCGCCTTCCAGCAGCCAAGCCGGCCGGCACTACCTGCCTTCAATTCGTGACATAGCTTCGCAAGCCCTAGGCCGTAGTATCGTTCGCGTGCCATATTTTGATGTTGCCGTCCGTTGCAGTGTCCACACCGAGCCACCGCCGCCGAAGCTCATCCAATATGATACAGTCTTGAGCAACATAGCCTGTAATTTAAAAGAATAAGCCAAATAAAGCAATGCGATGAGGGTGTCTCTTATGACGCCTATCCGCCGCAGCATTTCCTCGGCGTCGCTGTCGGAGCCTCCTTCCTTCCCCGCCATCGCCACCCTCCTCTCCGCGTGCAAGACTAGCCTGACCCTTGAGCAAATCCACGCTCACATTATCCAGAAGGGTCTTGAAGCTGACAACTATATTCTCTCTCGCTTCATCTCTCGTTGCACATCCTTCTCTCTCCTCTGCTACGCCGTCTCCACCTTCCAATGCGTCCCCTATCCAAACACCTGCCTTTGGAACTCTCTTCTCAAAGCCTACTGTGAGCATTCTTCAGTTCCCCAGCTGTTCTCCTTTTTCTCCCAAATGAGGGTCTCTGGCGCTGAGCCTGATGGGTACACTTTTCCTCCGATTATCAAGCGCTGTTCGACCGAATTAGTGAGTTGTTTAGGGAAAGGGATTCATGGGTTGACGTTTAAGTTTGGTCTTGGTGCGGATTTGTTCGTGTGTTCAAGCTTGGTGGATATGTATGGCAAGTGCGGGGAAGTTGGGTGTGCACGAGAGGTGTTCGATAGTATGTCTGTCAGAAATGTGGTTTCCTGGACGGCTATGATTGTTGGGTATGCGAGTTTTGGGGATTTGGTTGAGGCTAAGAGGATGTTTGATGTGATGCCCAAGAGAAATGTGGCAACCTGGAATGCGATGATTGGTGTGTATGTGAAATTTGGGGACGTCAAGAGTGCTAGGGTGTTGTTTGATGAAATGCCAGATAGAAATATTGTTTCTTATACCGCAATGATTGATGGGTATGCTAAGTGCGGGGAGATGGTCATGGCAAGAGCTTTATTTGATCAGTGCCACGAAAGAGATGTTGTTGTGTGGTCGGCATTGATGTCAGGGTACACTCAAAATGGAATGCCGAGGGAAGCTGTGAATGTATTTTGGGAAATGGAGTCGAGTGGTGTGAAACCGGATGTATATGTAACGGTGAACTTAATCTCAGCATGTTCACAGTTAGGTAGCTTGGAACTTGCTAAATGGGTTGATTCTTATGTAAGTAGCGATTATTTCAACCTTAATCAGACTCATGTAGCTGCTGCTTTATTAGACATGAATGCCAAATGTGGTAACATGGATAGAGCCATGAAATTGTTCAATGAAATGCATGATCAAGATTTAGTCTCCTACTGTTCCATGATCCAAGGGCTATCAGCTCACGGTCAAGGAGCTGATGCAGTGAATCTATTTTATAAGATGCTCAACCAAGGGCTTCGTCCGGATGGCGTGGCCTTCACGATAGTATTGGCAGCTTGTAGTCGCGCAGGACTTGTGGAGGAGGGTCTTCACTTATTTGATATAATGATAAAAAAGTTCTCCATTGATCCGTCTCCTGATCATTATGCTTGTATGGTTGATGTTCTGGGGCGATCTGGCTACTTGAAGGTAGCATATAATCTTATACAGTCTATGCCCATTGATCCCCATGCCGAAGCCTGGGGTGCGTTGCTTGGGGCATGCAGTCTACATGATAATGTCGAGTTGGGTGAGTTGGTAGCTAGGCAACTCCGTGAACTTGAACCTTCAAGTGCTGGTAATTATGTGCTTATGTCTAACATCTATGCATCAGCAAATCGATGGTTGGATGTCTTTGCAATAAGACACCAACTAAAAGATAGAGGTCTTAGAAAGATACCTGGTCGTAGTTGGATTTAGGTGCTGAAACTGAAATTGAAACTGTATCAGGCAGAGCTACGCATATGCATCATAGCTCATGTAGTGAAGACTGATGAGCATGTACCAATTTTAGTAGCTGGTGTAATGTGTGAGTTCCTTGTTCCAATTATGAGCAGATCGTCAATAAGCTTTTCCTTACATTTAGCTGTGAATTACTAATTTAGGGCTGTTAGGTATCAGCATTCTACAGTACCTGATATCAAATGCTAATATTTGTAATCGGTAAATGCAGATATAGATATCAAATTGATATCTGACATTAAGTATATCTAAATTTCACATTCTTTGAACGAATTTCTTTAGAATCAAATGCTTCATATCTCATATTGATGTCTATGCCTGATATGGGTATCAAATGTGCCCTTAAAGCTTATGTTGGTAATAGTTAATCAACTTGGCTGAATGATTTTCTGCAGAATTGTTGCATACAAGTATATCAGTCTTCGGATGCAGATAATTAGGATTTTCTGCAGTCAAGCAGCTACTGTCACGGACGAATACGAGATTGTCCATGGAACCTGACATGATGGATTAGGTTAGGATGCTCTCGGGTGTGCAGCAAGCAGTATCTTTGTTCCGTGTTGTACTTGGATTAAGGAGACTCCTGCCAGCAATGCAGGTTGCTACTTCATAAAACAGAATTACGCGGGACATTTGCCAGACAAGTCTGATAGTGCAACACAAGCCATTTATTTGTCAAGATTGAAATTCCACCAAGCCATTTATTTGCTGTGGTTTGTTGAAGATTGTATCAGCTGATCATAATCAGTGGATTTTTAACACTTTTCAGAGACTTGAGGTTGAGAAAAGTTGGATTTTTTTTTGAAATGTAAAACAAATATCTACCATGATACCACCGTACAATACTTGTTATACAAAATAGCAAATTTTTGAAAAAACAAATTATTAATCTTAGAGTTAGCCAATTTTTTGATATTTTTGAAAGGTGAGTTATTAATCTACTCATATGGGGTAATTGATGCGTTGATATATGTGATCATTGACCCTACTAAAATGTTGGGTCATTGACCAAGAGGTCATGAGTTAGTAGGTATACGGATGTCAATGACCTACGTATTCACGTGTGGAGTGACGTACATACTCATAAGGGATTAATGACCTATTGAGGGGTCAATGTGTTGACGATTTGTATATATATTAGAGAGAATTGGATGAAATACACTCCAACATAAAATTCATTAACTAAATAACATAGGCCTATAATTTATTAACTAAAGAGCATCTTTTAATCAATAATACCAGATTTGTCCCTATTAACATATCTCAATTTCATCTAATTTAGTTACAAGAGAATCTGAAAAATTATTATACAATAATCTAATTTAAGAAGGTAAATAATTTATAGAATAATTTACTTGATATCATTAATAAGAACAAAACATCACACCGTTGAAGCGTTCATCCAAAAGTAGTTGTTCTAGGGAGAAAAGTTGAAGCATCAACTTTTTTTCCTTCTTTGCTTAAGTAGTTGAATCGTTGCATCCAACTTCTTTCTAGAGAGCAGTGTACAAGATCCATTCTTGTACAAGCATGTACAAATATATATATATATATATATATATATATATATATATATATATATATATATATATATATATATATATATATATATAGATCCAGACTCATATGTAAACAGCTCTTATCGTGTGAACGTGTAAACACCGAGTATACGTAACTAAACCGCCGAATATATGTGACTATACCGCCGAATATATAGAATCAGGTCCGGCGAATATTTTTGCCAGTAATAACACGATTTTTTACCCTTTAATATCGCCTAATCTCAGCCGTCTATTTAACGATCTAACGGATACAATTTGTTCTCATTGTACATGTTAAGAGCTGTTTACATGAGAGTCTACCTCTATATATATATATATATATATATATATAAGAATCACACACGTTACCTAAAGTAATACGATTATACATGTCTTACAAGAATTTATAAAACTAGCATGTTACATGAACTACGATCAGTAAAATACACCAATCTAGTAATATGGATATCAAATAGTACAAGAAACTATTAAATACAAAAGAAAGATACATGATTTCGAATACAAGATTTACATGAAATTATCATGTTCTTCCACGCTATTTACAGGAATCTCAAAAGTTTCCAGAACTATCATATTCTTCCACGCCATTTACAGGAATTTCAAATTTTGAAGAAAGTAATACAATAATCCCCATAGCTATAAGCATATTAGAAGAATTACCTTCATTCAACGATTTCATTTTGTAGAACTCCATAGAGTATACAACAAACCTCTTTGATCGAGAAAATGAATGTTCAAGATACAGACTTGTAGAAGACGAAGAGTAGTCACGATTTCAGTCTAAAAAAGCAATATTTAATGTTTTGATATGCTAATTGCTGATTGATTACGATAATCAAATTTATTAACTCTTTAACAATACACCTTCTTCGATTAGGGAATGTGGGTGAATTAAAAGGCAATAATAAACACGTAAGCTTGTAGATTCTTGTATAAGGGTAAATTAGTCTTAAAATTTCAAAAGATGTCACATTCTAACAAAATTAGTGAGGTGGACAAATATTAAACAAAATTAATGAACTAATGCTACATAGCAAATTCACCCATTATATTAACTAAAGCAAAATACACTTTCCTGAAATCGCAACCTCACAATTTATTTTTAAATAAAATATTCAATTGAGTTATAAATATATATATAAATATATATATAAAAAGTAAAGAATATAATTTATAATAGGGAGTAGGAACTTATATCACCCACATGACCTACATAAATGAACGTTCAAGATTATATTATCTATATGATAAATATTGACTAATTTTATATAAAAATATTGTATTTCCATTTTTAACAAGCGTTACTAATAATGTATTCGATCATGATATGTATAGGTTCCTACTCTCAACCGTAAGAACATTGTCTTTTCATTTAATCAGTGTTTCACACCCACGAACACTTACAATGGTACAATATCACGAACGTTCATATAATAATTTGGGGTGGTTGTCATAGATTCCTACTCCCTACCGTAAGAAATGTTTTCACTTGAGTCTGACCCTATATATATAAACTAAAGTAGATATGGGCCCGGTTTGAGATAAACCACCGAACTGGCGGTTTTCAAACCGGATCAAACTGTCAGTTTACTCAAACCACCGGTTTACTCAAGCCACCAATTTACTCAAATCGCCGGTTTAGGTTTGCCGGTTTGAGTAAACCACCGGTTGGCGGTTTCGGTTTAGTCTAGCGAACAACGGTTTACTCAAACCAGCAAATCTAAACCGCCGGTTTGAGTAAAGCGCGTTAGCGGGCCCCACATTTACAACGGCTACTAGCCATTGGAATGTGTTTTTGTATATATATATATATATATATATATATATATATATATATATATATATATATATATATATTTTTTTTTTTAATTAATGAATAAGGCTATCCTACAAATACACAATCTCTCTTCCAAGTTATCTCACACCAAGATTCTCAACTCTCTCTAGTCTCTACTACTACTCTCAAGTCTCAATCTTGTATTCTCATAATTCTCGATTTCTCCTCTTTCTCAAATTCATCTCTCAATCTTGTAGCCTCAATCTCGTAATGGAAAACCCGAGTTACCCGAGTAACAACATTCCTTCCCAATTCTTCCTTAGCACCCAAGAAAGCAAAAATTAAATGCCCGAAATGTCACAAGAGACATTTCGACAAGTTCCTTAACTAAAAATGCTTACATCCGACATTTTTACAAAGTATTACAAGATGGGTGAGTGACGAGGCTAAAAACGTATGGTCGTTGTCTTTTAGCTTTAGTCAAAGTAGAGTCCTAACATTACACTTAACCGGATTGTATAGTGTAAGTAAGGGTCGAACCCAAGAGAGTTTAGTCGAGTTTGATTAGATTCAATTACCAAATTGTAACCAATAGGGGGGGGGGGGGGG
>BSUD01000008.1:91479286-91558905 GCA_033239045.1 Fagopyrum esculentum | reverse complement strand
ATATATATATATATATATATATATATATATATATATATATATATATATTTTTTTTTTTAATTAATGAATAAGGCTATCCTACAAATACACAATCTCTCTTCCAAGTTATCTCACACCAAGATTCTCAACTCTCTCTAGTCTCTACTACTACTCTCAAGTCTCAATCTTGTATTCTCATAATTCTCGATTTCTCCTCTTTCTCAAATTCATCTCTCAATCTTGTAGCCTCAATCTCGTAATGGAAAACCCGAGTTACCCGAGTAACAACATTCCTTCCCAATTCTTCCTTAGCACCCAAGAAAGCAAAAATTAAATGCCCGAAATGTCACAAGAGACATTTCGACAAGTTCCTTAACTAAAAATGCTTACATCCGACATTTTTACAAAGTATTACAAGATGGGTGAGTGACGAGGCTAAAAACGTATGGTCGTTGTCTTTTAGCTTTAGTCAAAGTAGAGTCCTAACATTACACTTAACCGGATTGTATAGTGTAAGTAAGGGTCGAACCCAAGAGAGTTTAGTCGAGTTTGATTAGATTCAATTACCAAATTGTAACCAATAGGGGGGGGGGGGGAGGCGTTGGATTGTAACACAAACAAGACAAAAGAGATTAGAAAGTAAGCAAAGATGGTGATAATAGATATGGCTGAACTACACTAGGTTGGATCTTAGCATGCATACTACTTAGTTGGTGCTTTTTATAAGTTAATTCGCCAAAGTTCTCATCTTGATCTTAGATACGTGTTGAGCCAACCGGCATCAACACAACTTAACTAGATTATTGATCCGTAAACCTACAAGATCAAAGCACAAGTTAACATTCTAGTAAAGATAAAGAGATATAAAAATGAATAAACAAACCGTTAATCTTTCTTTATAGTTATATTCCTTTCCTTTAAATAATCACAACTAACTTTTACCTAAATGTTTACTACTAGATTAAGGACACGAACCCGGAATCAACTAATCCTAGCACTTTGCATGCAAATGTACACTTAAGGTGATCAATATAAGTGATAAAAGACATGCAAACATAAGTGAAAGCTCAAGGAAATATAACACAATTGGACTGAATTAAACTTATATTATAAAAGACTTACAACCAAATAGCAATGCATCTTCAATCAACCCAATGTATCAAAGGAAGCTAGAAACTCATTACAATATGAGAATTAGGAAAATAGAGCTTTTGGGGGAAAATGTGGATGATTCTAGCAATCATCCAAGGACTCTATTTATACTACAAAGTGCATAAAAAGGGAGTAAATGAGCTGTCTAAACAGCCACCTTAAATGTCATAAAGGTGGTGTAAACAGCCGGAGTTAAGTCCTCTGGCGCTAAACCGCGGGGACGGGCTTCAAGGCCGCAAGGGCGGTTTAGGCCAGAACGTTCGGTCTTCTTCTTGGCTGTTGGGGCGGCATGGCAATCCCGCAGGGGCGGGTCTTTAATGCTTCTTGAACGTCTGACTCTTCATCTTCGTGTCGTTTCTAATGACGATCCGCAGGGGCGGCGACACTGGCTCTTCGGCTTCACAGGTCCGCATATAGGGCCGCAGGCAAAGGTGCAGGGGCACCGGCTTCGCTTCTTCAGGGGGACTACCTTCTTTTTGCCTAAACCGCCCTTTCGGATTTTCGGTTAATCCAAGGATTTTCTTGCCTTTTTCTCTTTTTCTTCTCTTTTTTTTTGACTGAATTTAAACATGGATTACAAGCTAGAATTCTCAAAACAAACACACAAATAACTGTACATGCATGATATGTTCCCTCCCCCATACTTGATGAACGTTTTGCCCTCAAAGTGTGAAAATGATAGCAAAGGCAATAATGTGGAGAAGGGAAGGATGAAAAACTCACTAGTGGGATGACCCGGCTAGACCATCCGGACCCTGCTTTGGTGGGTAGGCGAAATGACCAAAGAACTGCTCCTGTCTTCGGTAACTCTCATTAATCCGGCCCTATTGCGTGGCCATCTGAGCTCCGAATGAGGTCTCAAAGCTGGCTTGTCAAACACCCTGTTGAGCCTCCATCCATTGATGGGCTGCCTGTCAAGCATCCTGACGCTGGTCAAAATGCGTGGTCATCCTCCCCTCAAAATCCGGCTGTCAAGCCTACTACTGCTCAAGCATAGTCTTCTGGTAGTCGGTCTTCCAATGCTAGTGTTGAGTAGTCAAAGCATCCATCTGCACTCGGAGACTCTCATGGGCAGGGCCATCCTCTTCTTCCGCTGTGGGCATCTCCTCATCCTCATTAATGGGCATGTGGTCCTCATATGGGGCCTTGTTGGAGCTCACTGCATGCCTCTCAATGATGGCGACGTGAGAGTGCCTTGGGACATAGGGGTCAACGGCAATATAAAGCTCGGAGAGATCATCTCCGAAGGGTAGTGGCCGTGGCAGGTAGGTAATGTACACAAATCTCGAGTTAAATCTCGGGCGAGATTTTGACCGAGACTCTTCATTGGGGCGGGTTACAAGCTTTTCTACCCGTTCAACCAATGTGGAAACCGTAACCATGAATTTTTATAGGAAATTAATGGATTCCGGTCATGAAGAGTTACTCTTTTGTGATCCTGTCATTTGCACAAACACGCAAATCAACAACAAACTTGTGATGTTAGTGAAAACGAAAGCGCCTTACTTATTTTCTCTCACACTCACGCTATGTTGTGATATCGCAACCTAATTTGATGTAATTATCTTGGATGGATTAATACTCCTTTAAAGTCAATGTTTGTGTTTCAACTAGAACTCATTGGATGACTCAAGTAGTCAACTTGGTTTAGTAAAGGTTCTTATATTGTGAGATAGTTAAGGAACCCCTATTGGAGGTCACTTCACACAATTGACAAAGAAGAAGGAATAATGCAGGTAGACACACTAGTATAATCAAAAAGTATAGATAATAACTAACACAACCAAATAAATGGACTCAAGTGTTTAGAGTAGAAAGAGGCTAGAAAAATGCACACAAAAGATTAGGAAGTGAGAATTACATACCTTGAACGCATGTAGTTGGAAAGAGAGATAGACAGGTTTGGTTTTGATCTTGACTAAGGAAAATCTCGGTCAAAATTGGAATATCTCGACCAAGATTATCTCAGGTTGGGCGAGATCGATGTTTGTTGTCGGCTAAGGCTCTTAACTAGGTCAAGGATGGTATAGAACTTCTTTGGATATACTCTTGAATAGGATGCACTTGAATTCTTCGGATTATCACTAGTACAAATAGTGGGGGTAGACCACGCTAAAAATGGAGCGGTTTTTAAAAACCGTGGTAAACATAAAACTCGGACTACGGTTTTCCATTTAAACCGGGGTGACATATAGCCGGACCCCGGTTCACTTTTCAGAACCGCGGTGTAATATTTTTTTTGGCTCACGGACCACGGTAATATTAGTAAACCGTGGTTCTAGTAGTATCTTCAATATTAAACATAAAAAAATCACCCATTATTATCTTTTTCCAAATTCGATCTATTCCCAAACGCTCTCTACAAATCTTCAATCAAATGCCTATACCTAAAATCTCTGTAGGACGACGGCGGTGATGATGAAGGTCCTCACACACGTTGATGTTGCCGCCGCTCCCCTTGCCTCGTTCACATACAGTTCCTCGTATTTGTTGTTTCTGGTAGCCCTAACTTTGTTTGAGAAAAATCATAACCCTAATTGTCGGTTTGATTGCTCAATTTTATGGATGATGACGATGATTTAGTTGCATTTATGATTTCCTTAATTTGATTAGTTTTATGATGTATTTTGATTTTATATTGCGTTTTTACTTCTTCTTGTGTTAGATCTCTACAAAAAACGCCATGGATGGGTTCTCAGTGGGTCTGGTGGATGACAGCAACGTCTTCGAGCAGAATGTCTCAGCTACTGGCCATCTTGATAGCCTCTTGTGAGTTGAATTTTGGGTTTTATCGAGTGAAGCTTGCATTTAGTATTTGGGTTTCAAGGTTTGTAATTGTAGGTCATGGTTTGATTTATATCATTGCTTTACTTGTATTCTTTTTATTTTGCTTCAGATTTTAAAATTTTCTTCTTACCCCAAGCTTTGAAGGATGGCGAAAATCAACTCTTGGAGAAAGGTTTCGTGTCCCCCAACTCATCATCTAAATTTTCCTATTCATGTTTTGATGTCTTTGGATTTCGGTATTAGGATTCAGTATTTGGTAATTGTGTGATACTGGTTGATTCTGGATATGAATGTGTTTGTGATATCGTTCATGTGTGTTTGTTGGTGAACTTTGACTAGTGTTCAATTTCTGTCTGGTGTTCAACTTGTGACTGGTGTTGAGTCTATGACATTGAAAATGGGCTTCAACTTGTGAGACCTATCTGATCTTTTCTTTGTATCACAATATAAAATGCAGTTTATATTCCTTGGCTTAAAACTTTAATTAGGATTTGGTAACGTCATTTGTAGCACTTTCCTATTCTGAATGAAGAAAAGTATTTAGGATCGCTTTTGAACTGCTCGGATGTCTTAAATTTTGTCCTCATGTCATAATGTAGGCAGTTCTTTTGTTCGGAAAGGGTTTCCTGATGTTGTTCTCAAAGTTGAATGGGGATACTCCTGAACTGATTGCCTCATCGGCAACTGCTATCTTGTTCGTTGCTCTCCTTTTTTGGAGTTTGGTAAAAATAATTTGGGTACCTCTTTGTGATTTAACAGTGAAAATGTAGCTAGCAAATTGTTGATCGCCCTTAAAAAGAAGGAAGATAATGTGAAATTATATGAAAAGATACGTTATGCCCAGGACTATAATCTTGAGAAAGTAGTGTCTAGAGGTTCAAAAAAGGTGTGTTGTCAGAATACTAGGTTATAATTACCTAATAAAATCTTTATGTTATCATTGTGACATGTTTGTTGTATTTACAACACTTGGAAGACTTAGAAAGTGGTTTTGGATCAGATGTTGAATCGAAGTACAAGAAGATGTTATGTCCAGGAATATAATCTTGAGAAAATGTTTTTTTAAGCTTCTAATTTATGTTACTTAATCATGATCAGGAAAGAGATCAAAGGTATAAGGATCTGGGCATCAGGGACAAAATTACCCTGACAAGTGGACGCTTCCTCATGGGAAACAAGTATGTTCTTTAACAACTTGATCTCCAATTGTTTAGAAAGTTTGATGCAAAGGGAGATAGAAGAATAAATATAACAGAACAGAGAAGAATTAAAAATTGTAGTATATCTTTCGATACGACAATTTTACTACCTCATATCCAAAATTTTACTATCTCTTCTGACGGTTGTCTGGAGTAGCTCACACCTCACGGTAATCTATCGACCCTGATAAAAATGGATTGTTCGACATATAGTCCCTTCGATTTATTATATTTGTCATCTTAGTAATTTTTACACATCTTACGAAAACTATCATCTATACCATTGCACTTATCTATAACTCTACTCTGACATCAGAAAATGCAAGTACGTTATACTAATCTACTAATCATTACAAGGGTAAATGTGTGAAAAAGATGCCTTAGAATCTAGGATGATGATTTTCTTTTAAACAAATCTAGGCTAGAATGACACTTACTATGAAACGCAGGTAGTAGATGAGAGGGACGACCAATTAAAGGCATAGAAGCTTCTTTACAATATCAAACTTTAGGTCATAACTATTACTTTGTATCCTAACTCCATCTGAATCAATCGAGGTTTACTTTATAAGAGGATCAGTTTCTACTTACAGAAAACATAGTGAACTGATATCTCTCACACATAAGTGATAAGATGCACAAGTTTATCCTCTGCTGAATCTGACATTGAGGTTAATAGTGCTTATAAGTACTATGTTTTATGCATATGTGATGTAAATTATTGATTTACCGTCGGTCTTCGATTTATGGAGGCAATATATGTCACTAATAAGGATTCTTCAAGACCTTCACTGAAATTCCGTTTTTCATTTGTTAACATTCAATCTCTGCAGGTATGCTCGAACTTTTTCATTCTTCTATACAATTGGGTTGCATGTACAAGTGATTTATAGATATTGAACAAGATGTTATGAGGAGCGTTCAATCAGGTGATCTTACGACTTGTCCTTAATTCAGTACGGTTTTACATTCTTCTATACAATTGGGTTGCATGCTCGAACTTTTGCATTCTTCTATACATTTGGGTTGCATGTACAGGTTTTACTATTGAACAAGTGATTTATAGCTATATAAGTTAAATGTCATATAGAACATAGTAAAGCTTGAAAATCCTTGTGGTATATCCATAAAAGTTACCTTTATTTAGGTTAACAATGAGGGATTTATTATTTTATAAGTGATAGTATGTGGCTTTAACAATGAGGTTGAAGTTACAAATATTACCCATTTAATAGCTACTTCTCGTCTTGTTAATGATAGATACAATTATAATTGGAGAACTCTCAAGAGTTGTGTTAGTTTATTACCATAACAGATATTGACCAAGGAAAAATATACAAGTAAAAGCTATACTTGAACAGCCAAGTCATCAAACAACAAGGGGGTCCATCTATGGAGTGGATGTCTTATTAGACTATATATTATTGATTAGTTAGTCTGGATTTCAGGTATGTTAAAGCTGTATTTTCCTTTGAAATAATGCTATATATATATCCCTAACATACATCTTGATTTAACTTTGGAATTTGCATTATATGCAGCAGTGACTTGGAGTCGGCATACTAGTGTCTGGAACAATCTTTAAAAAGGCAGATTTTGTAATACCTTGACATGCGCAAATGGAGAATCTGCTCCCTTAACTCTAGAGTTGATTCACAAGCAACTTTTGTAGAAATATGTCCAGAACCATGCCTCAACAGTGCTCTTTTGTATTAATTACGAGCTGAACATTTGTAAAAATAAAATGGGGCCACGGTTGAACCGTGGTCCGAGACTTTTTTTTTAAAATATGAGATGGGACCACGGTTATTAGCTTAAACCGTGGTCCGACATTTTTTTTTTAATTTTTTAAAAGGCCCAGACCCCGGTTTTTTACAGATAACCGGGGTCCGAGAATTTTCACTGTTTTTTGTATTTTTTGAACTTATACCCCGGTTTAACATTAATAACCGGGGTCCGAAAATTATAACACGGTGACGTTTACTGAGGTCCGAAGTCCATTACCTCGCCTCCGTTAACCCCGCTCCTACAACCGGGGTCTCATGTATTAAAAAACCGGGGTCTACCCTCACTATTTGTACTAGTGTATGCATAAAACATTTCTCGAAAATTTGCAAATATAGCAAACCGCGGTCAAAATCTCGGCCAAGATTTGCACTATCACGCTGAGGTTGTGGATTTGATGATGAATGACGACAATCAACAATAACCTATGTGATATACTACTTCCTGCTTGCCTTGTGGTTCCTTTTCAGTTGGAGGGGTGAATATATAGATGTTGGAAAAGATATTTGGTTAGGGTTCAATGAATATGATAAGATCTCACCTACTAGATAAGATTTAAACACTAATATCTTGTAAATCTTCTACCTCCTTGAATAGGCAGTTGGATATTATTAGATTTGACTCTAATCGAATAAATATATGATTTTCAATTGGATAAAGAAAATTTTACAAAACTTGGGGAACAAGTAACGTAAAGATCTCAACTTTATGCTCAAAATCTCGAGCAATATTTAAGATAAGGCCAGGCAAGGTTTTGTTGAGGTCAATAGATGGCTTTGTGTTTGACTATGGTGTTTCTCTCTTCCAAAGACACAAGTCAAGACACGTTAAACTCAAATAATCTTGCAAAGATAATCGCAACAAGAAAAGACTCAATTTTTATATGACTCAAAGAAGAATCAAATAAATTTGACTCAAACCTATGGCGGACTTCAATCGACTGAGATATGGTACCACTTTTATGCGGGGTTGTAGCCACGATTGCCTGATCTAGATTGAAAGTCCACGAACAATCTCAAAGAAGGAATCTCGGTCAGGAATCTCGAACGAGATTCTAGAGTTGGCCGAGATTTATGTAACTTCGAATTGAAGAACATGAGTTTGATGGGTTGATAATGGAAAGACAAGAAGATGATTATATAGAATGAAATTAAAGGAAATATAGGAAGATACGAACCAGGATATTCCCGCAAAGAACCTTGACCAATTATGTGTCAAAACCCTTTAACGAAGAGCTTACCTTAACCCTCACTTCTCTAACTTTATACAAGCCTTCTAAATAAGACAAGCACAAGGATGGACTAAAAGTGACCAGGAGCACCAACCTTTTAAAAAGATTAACAGACACAAGCACAACCTAGCAAGGACTCATAACGATTCAATCAAAGGCTCTCTCTTTTGATTTAATAGGAATGATAAAACACAAACTTTGTAAGTGAAGCTACAAGTTCACACAATATAGTGAAAATATTAATCATATCAAATCTACCTAATAATCTCACCCTCTAAGGCTATTTATAGGGGAGATCCTCCTACGAAAGATAATAAATCTAACTAAAAGATAATCCTAAAAGATAGAATCGAAAATCAACAAATATCTTTAGAATGTTTCATAGTCTTAAAGGTATTAAAATAAAAAAATATATATATAACAAACAAGATCACGGTGGTATCTTATAACTCTCGACAGGAGCAAAATCTCGGGTGAGATTTTGGTCCTCATGGCCGATATTCTTCTCAAGAGCTTGTTCTTCATCCTAGCCACTTTCTATGCTTGTTGTATCATCTTGGGTTTTGTATGGTCCTTCCATAGTAGTCAACAAAGTCACTAAAGGAGACCTAGATATGAGGGAGGTCTCTTTAAGTGCACATGTTGCCTATAAGCTAGAAACTTCCTCATGGATGGCTTTTGCTTTTGTTCTACTGACAACTCCTTCCATGGTAGGACTAAAAAATGATGTAGTTGCATTATCCTTCAATGTCTTAGACCTTGACCTTGTAATTAGTCCTTGAGTTGGTGTTGGGGATGATCCCTCATCAGTTTCACTTGAGAGATTGGTTGAATCCTAAATAGCATAGGCCATTGCAAGTAAGCTAGGCCTTTTATCTCGTCGAAAAGAGAGAATGTCCTTCGTTCATGGGAGTTGAAGCTGAAAACTCCACCTTGATTATATATTTTTATAGTTGATGATGATGGAAGAATTAAAAACAAATGAAGTGGTTTTTAATACTAACATTTTATCGATTGTATATCAAGTTGCTTGGATTGTTTTAGTCTTTTGTCTAGAATGTATGCAGGCCTTAAAACGTACTTTAAGGGACCTTCGGAGGCCTTGAAATAGGATATAAGGGACAAACAAAGAGTTTAAAGAGTTTCTACAAGGAGGCCTTGAAAGCCATTTCAAGGAATCAGAAGAAAGCCTTGAAAACGGAACAACACAAGAGGCTGGAAGGAATTCAAAACTCCAACAAACTAAATCTACCAAGGATCAAAGAAGATATTCCAAAGAGATGCCCAACAAGAAGATACGCTCAAAGAAGATCTCAACTGACCAAGTAGATTTGATTCAAAACAGGATCTCACAAAGATCCTCAACAAAAGCGCAAAGATCCTCTCTCAACGAACTTCGGATATCTTCACAACAAGTATGAGAAGATTACGGACAAGGGAGATCAACGTGCTTTAAGGAGATGAAGACGATAAAAGATCTACGACGTCTACCTCATCTCAACCAAGAAGCGACTTTCATAAAGAAGAAGAATCATCTTCAACGGTCATCTTCCCAACGGCTAGAAGACCTCTCCATCGAAGACTATAAATGAAGATGTCGATTGAAGAAGAAAGATAGAAGCTTGCACGGAAACATTCAAAGTCTTCAAGCGAACCAAAGCATCCTCATTCGATCAAATAAGTTTTCTTTCTCTCTTTTACAAAAAGCTTTATCCCCTAGAGAGAGATAAAACTCTAGAGCTCCATTGGAATATCTAAAGAGTGTTATACTAGAGTGTGTGTTACTCTGCGAAGTAACTAGACTATTATAGCAAGGTGAAGAGTTGGAGCTAGATCGTAGTGTTGGCTACAGTGAGAGAAGAAGGGGATTTCTTCTAGTTTGTATCTAAGACTCTTTAAAGCTGATAATAGATAGTTAGATCCTACGGCTATACCCTGGGACAGAGAGTAGGCTATTTAAAGCCGAACTTTGTAAACATATCCTCGTGTCGATCTTTTACATTACGCATTTTATCTGCTTTATTGTGACTAACTTTGTTTTGCAGGTGAACAAAGTCAAGACCCTTGAAAGTAGTTTCAAAGCCCTTGAAATCAAAGTGTGTCACAAAGAGCTCTGATCAACATCAAGGCCTTTGAAATCAGTTTCAAAGCCTTGAGATAGGTTTTTGCGAAAAGTTCCCATACTCTATTCAAGACCTCGAGGTAAGTATTCTAACTCTAACAAGAAAACTAAAGTATTGACTTGTTTTGAATGTGGTGAAACAGATCATCTTGAAAAGGATTGTCCACAAAAGAATAGGCTAGTTTTAAAAAGAATGATCGAAAGAAGAAAGCTATGGTAGCTTCATAGAGTGACTCAAACTCCTCAAATGATTCAGAAGACGAATAAGAACAAGCAAAGCTTTGTCTTATGGCCGATCATGAAGAAGACTCAAATCTCTATGTTGATAATGTGGTAAGTACTATCATGTCCCAACCTGAATCTAATCTCATACAATTCCTTAAAGAAATTATCATATGTGACAAAGAACATATGATAAGGATAAATTCCTTAAAAGAAAAGCTTCTTGAACAAGAAACAACTAAGTGAAATGTCTCTGGAGATTGAAAATCTTAACACGAAAAAGGTAGACCTTGATGACAATATCAAGGCCTTGGAATCGAAAAATGCGATTCTCAAGGACAACCTCTCTTCTCTTCATCGAAACTATATCGATCTAGAGAAAGATAAAGTTGATCTAACTTTGACGTGGCAAGACCAGAATACTGCACTTATCAAATTCACTTGCTCAAAAGCCAATCTGAAAAGAATGATGGGTGAACAACAATCCTTACTTAATAAAAATGGTATAGGTTAACATAGGAGTTTTCCTAGAAAACCGACTACCACCTTTGTCAAGGCTAAAGGAAGTATTCATATGCCCACATGTTTTTACTGTTGTAAAAAGGGTAATGTAAAATCCACATGTCCATATAGAAGAAATGATCATTACATCATTAGAAACACTTATCCTCTATGTTTAAGGAAACAGGTCAAGCAAATCTGGGTTCCTAAAGGTACTAGACCACCAAACATGATCGAGCTTGAATATGGACCAAAATATGGCATTTTGGTCGACCCGAAAAGGTTGATGTTTGTTGTTTTGCAGGATAACACCAAGGTAAAGGAGCATAAATGGATATTAGATAGTGGTTGCTCAAGACACATGAGAAAGTTCACTATCTCATATTTAAAGAAGCAATCATTTGGAACCATTACGCTTGGTGATAAAGGAATGTGTGACATTATTGGCATTGGTAAAATATGTTATAATTCATCTAACTTTATTGATGATGTATATCTTGTTGACGATTTGAAGTATAACTTGCTTAGCATCTCTCAAATATGAGATAAAGGCAACAAGGTAATGTTTGACTCAGAAAAATGTAAAGTTCAAGACAAGACGACGGGTGACACTGTGCTTACTGCTCCTAGATGTAACAATGTTTATTCTATGAGTATTAACCAAGTTTTAGGAACTAAGCTAAAGTGTCTCAAGGCCTTCATTGATGATCCAAGGCTTTGGCATAGAAGACTTGGTCACATAAGCATGCATATAATGCAGAAGTTACTTTCAAAGGATTTGGTACGCGGATTGCCAAACCTAAACTTCAAGGTGGATGAACTATGTAAAGCTTGTACACAATATCTTAATCTGAATCAACGAGAAGATCACAATTATGATGAAGAAGAAGATCCTAAAGATCAAGAAAAGAATATGCAAGAGAAGATTCAAGATACCGGAGAAAACTCTCAAGACCTTGAAACATATCTTCAAGACCTTGAAACAGAAAACTGCGATGTCAGAACTCCGTTTCAAGACCTTGAAACCCAACTTCAAGGCCTTGAGATAGGATCCAAGGGCAACACTCCAATGGTACCTGAATCTAGTCAAGCATATGAGCCTCAATCGCCAGGATTTGTTCTATCATACAAACGAAGGAAGTTTCAACACTCTTCATACCATCCACAAGAGAATGTGATCTCAGATCCAAACGCAGAAGTTCAAACTCGATCCAAAGTAAACAACCTATGTGTGTTCTCTATGTTCGTGTCTTTTATTGAGCCAAAGAATTATGTTCAAGCTCTTCAACCCGACTGGATCATTGCCATGCAAAGCGAACTAAATGAGTTTAAGAGAAACAAGGTTTGGACTCTTATGACAAGACCAAAGCATCAATCCGTCATTGACACAAAATGGGTTTTTCGAAACAAGTTGGATGAAAATGGCAAAGTCATTCGAAATAAAGCACGACTTGTAGCTCAAGGCTATAACCAAGAAGAAGGTATTGATTATGAGGAGACTTTTGCTCCGGTTGCCAAGTTAGAAGCCATACGTATGCTACTTGCATTTTCATCTTTCATGAGCATAAAGTTATTTCAAATGGATGTAAAATGTGCTTTTTTAAACGGCTTCTTAGAAAAACTCTACGTTGCTCAACTACCTGGTTTTGAAAATGATGAATTTCCTAATCATGTTTTTAAACTGGACAAGGCTTTTTATGGTTTTAAGCAAGCTCATCGAGCTTGGTAGGAAAGATTATCCAAGTATCTCCTGAAAACAATTTCAAAAGAGGTTTGATTGATCAAACTTTATTTATCAAAACCAGAGGCAATGATATTTTAGTAGTACAATGTTCGCTCCAAAAGGTGTGTGCAAGCTTAAATATTTATACCAAGAATAATTGCAATAAAGAGAACCCGCAGTGTACGAATCGATTGTAATAAAAATAAGAATTTCAAGGTCGAACACAGGGACTATGGTGAAACAAAGATCGGTAATTCAGGTTGTCAATAAAAATTAAGCAACAAAGCAAAGATATCAAAGATGATGTAATAACAAGGTAAAGAAAATAAGGATTCTAGAGATTAAAGCATCCAATTGTGGTTCCGACTCAAGATCTCAAAGGATAACGTGGAAAAAGCTAAGATTTGCGAAGGGAAGGTATTTCTAAGGTGGGAATAGATCATCGGGTAAGTCTCACTACTCACTATCCCAAACCAAAGATCCTCTCACCGGGTGAGTCTCAAGGTACTAAGGAAAGGAACTATAATCTCAAACCATCACACCACCCAAGGGGATAGAATCAACCTTTACCGGGTAAGTCTCAGGCTAGCTCTCAAAGATGGGATGAAGGCACACTCAAACCCCAATAAAGGATAAACCTTTATTACCTAACACTCATGATCTTGCGTATACAAACAAAGGAATCACCGGGTAAGTCTCATCCTAGGCTTGCGTTGAATCAGGAAAGGTATAACAAGGATAGAATTTGGCAAACTGAAACCTCAACTCAGATAAGGATCAGGAAAGGTCTCGCCTCGCTCAGTTAGTATCCCATCTCAGTCGAAATGTTCTACAAATGACCGAGGTGTTTGTCAGTTAAGGTAAAGGCTCGAGTTTTCAGGGTCCACTAGGGCAAAGGCTCATTCTTTCATCGTCTTCCCAACAACTTTCAGCCAATCACCCTAGAATCGCATAAAGAACTTAGCCAACAATCATCATGATAACAATAATCAAATATATGAGAAATGAATCAATATTCAAACAAGAAAACCTTAACACAAAGGTCTCAATAATTCAATCAAACAATCAAACTGCGTTCCTCAATCACAATCACAAAAACAACAAATCAATATCCAAACTAAGAAAATCATACAACTTCCTTCAACCTTCCTTCAAAGCGAACTTCCTTCCTTCCTTGAATCTTCAACCTTCCAAACTTCCTTCCAAACTGGAGTACTACAGCTCCAAGATCTCCCTCATTCCAAGATTCTTTCTCTCCAGAAAATACACCTCTTTATATAGGAGAATCACCTTCCTAATATAAAATATCTTCAAAAGCTAATTTCCTTCCTTAGAATATCTTCCAATCTTCCAAACTTTCAAATAGTCAGTCAAAAAGATCTTGCTTTCATCCAGAAAACCCATCCTAAAATATAGGAAAATCACTTCTTAAAATATAATATCTCAGCCAAAAATAAAGATCTCGTATCCGATCATACGCTCGCCTCGGTCCAGCCTATCCTGAAGATCACCTCGGTCGAGGTGGTACTGTAGCCATCCGAGGTGAATCTCAGATGAGTGTAAATCTCTCTAATTTGATCCAAAATCAATCTTCCATCTCATTGCCATGGTTCCTGAGCCTTTCATGTAGCTCCTCAATGCTCCATAATGTTGCTCCAATGACTCCTTAGCTTTCTTAGCTCCATATCGTTCCAAAACGTGCTGTTTTTCCTACAATTACAACGAAACTAGGTGTAGACCTCGATTCTTGCAAAGGTAAACAAAACAATATAATGATCAAAGAATATACATCCATACATGCAGATTTATGAAGATAAAACGTCCAAACCAATCCCAAAATATAGACTATAATACATGTTATATAATTCCCCATACTTGTCCCTTGCTTGTCCCTAAGCAAGATCCAAATCTTAGATACAAGATAGAATGGATTATAAGTCATCAAAAAGATCAATGAAAAACATTTCAAAACCTTTTGGTGGTGTGCTCCATTCATAGATCACCCTAAGAGAATGCTTCATGGCAAATAAAATCAAGACATGATCAAAACATTTTATAAATATAAGAAAGTTGTTCATCTTTGCATAAAATCATAGAATACAAAATAAATCATATTTATCGAAATCAATCATGTATAATCCAGTTTAAACCACCAAGTCAATCAACATACTCGAGGTCTCAAGGGCTTCCAAAAGAGGTCAAGAAACGTGTCAGGGTGGGATGTATATAGGGTAATGTGGTGTTAGAATCCGGAAATAGGATCTTTTCTTCACTTTCTTTGAATCACAACATCTTCCACCAATAAGCTTTGCTTATTTTCACTTTTTTACTTTACTTTTTGGGAGCATGGACAGAGGTTCACAATAAACGAAGCCTAGGAGATTAACAATCATCAATTTCTCGAGATGCCTCAAACCCTTGATGCACATACCATGACCCGTTAGGACTATCGATCAATCTGACTATTGGCAAGACACAAACACCCAGCTATGTGAATGGTGCCGAGTTACTCATCATCAAGATCAACGTCCCCAAACCTAATTTGTTTCTTTCTAACACTTTCAGCCAAGATCTCAACTTCACTTCACACGCTTTTCGTCAACTACATCCAAATTCCCGGATAGGTAAAGGGAGACAAATATTTATATGAGGGGCTAAAGCATGGTCAAGAAGGAGAAGAAGAGAATGAAGTATCTTAGTCATCCCCAAATTGTGAGAGAACTCATAATGTGGTGTCAACCTTCAAATCCAACATAATTTTGATAAAAACAAAGTATCAAACATGCTAGAATTTCAAACAAAGCATTTAGCAACTTAAACATATCATAAAACCTTTCGAGAATATAAAGATTTCAAAACCAATCTGTAAAAAAATATCTTCATCGAGGTCATATCCAGAATAGAAGCACAAAAGGTTTCGAAAATCTTTCAGTTAAAAACCCATCTCGGTCGAGGTGATCTGACGGTGTCCGAGGTGTTCAACCGAGATGTGCCTCGGTTTTCACGACCTCGTTTGGTCAAGAACGTCTCGGTCGAGCTAAAAAAAATTTTCAAACTGGTTTTTGACGTTTTTCTCAATCAAAAACATGTATGTATGCATGTAATGACAGATAAGCACATAGAGCCAAATAAAAGATAATATCCAAGAGTCATACAAGCCATTGTTAAGTAGGTCACATAATATATCAAATACCCCATACTTGGGACACATTGTCCCAATGGGTCAAATATAAGTCATGAGAACAGAGTACTCACCAGACATAGCAAAACTGCATAATAAATATAGAAAATAAATCTATGAAGCTCTCAATCCTCGTCAGTTGGCGGTGGTGGAGGTGGAATGAAGGGATGCTGGGAAGGATCGAATGGATAGCCCATGGTGTGCTGATACTGTAGCTCCATCATCCGATGCTGGTAATGTTGGCTCTCCTCCATACGACGTGTCCATCCCTCAATGTATCTGCGCTGAACATCGAAGCGCTGGGAGATATCAACTGTCATGGCGGCGTAAGAATCTATCATCTGCTCTGTAAGATCATCGATCCTCCGGTGTGCCTCAGGATCTCTGTGGCGGGGGATCGGCGTTGAGGTGGCGGTGGTGGTGCAGGTGCCTCCCTCTCAACCTTTTTGGCCTCATCGTCAAGGTCAACGGTGGGAATACTAGGCTCGCCGGTATTAGTACCGGTGTCCATAACACCTCCTCCATAGCCGGCGTCATCATCCTCCTCCTCCTCAGCTGCCTCCCTAGCAGCATCATCCTACATGTAAGGAAACCACGCAGCCGACCAGCACTGGCGGTCATAAACAGAAAACTGGAAGGACCAGAGAATACCCTGAGGAAACATTGTTTCCCATGGCATGACAACGTAGAGTGTGCCAAGGCCACGGGGAACGAGTATGCGTCGTATGATCATCTCTTGCAATCCTAGAGGCTTCGGAGCCGTAACTAACGTACAACCAGATAAGTCAAGTCCCATGGAAGTGGCAATGTGGGTCACCAGCCCACGACATCAGATATCGCCCTTCGACTTCCCCTTGATCTTGTGAAGGTCATCTCCCATCATGGCAGCAAAATCTGGAACTCCTCCGGTGACCATACAAAACATACTCAAAATCTCACCTTGTCTAACCTTTTGGGGAGTCTCAGTATGCGCCAGAAGTGTCTTGCTGAAAGTCCTGTGAGCTAAGCGGAAGGAGAGGTGAAAGATGATCCGCTCCCGGGAATCTCCAGGCTGCCATCTGTCTCTGTGATCTGTAACATGGGCTATCTCGCCCCAAAAACTCCGAGCCACCGCTCGGGAAGGAAAATCCGTCACTGTAGGGGGTAGGAAGTCAAATATCTCCCCAAACTAAACCAAAGGAACTGCGTAGTTCCTGTTCAACAACCTATACTTGATCCCTCGATGCTCCGGCACATAGGTAACTGAGCTAAGGAACTCCAAAGTCGGCTCCAGATAAGTCGGCACTCTGATGGCCATGAAGTCCTTCAGGCCAACCATCAATATCATCTTCTTCAAGTCCTCCACCACGTGGAAGCACTCGAAGGCATCAACATGAAGGAATCGTGGGGCAATGATGGGGCGCCCACAAATCCGGTCATAGTCCCGCTGATGTCTCTCGTGAATCAGCGGGATGGTAAACTGTGTTGTAGAAGAAGCGGAGGAGTGGTGTGAATTGCTAGGCCTATCCCTCAAGGCCAACTAACGATCTGATCTGCGTGGACTACTCATGACTGGGAGTCACCTCGGTTGGCCAAGAACACCTCGGCCGAGACGTAACCGAGTCAACTGAGGCGAAGTACTGCGCAAACTGAACTCCAGAATCTGCAAGATTTTCCCCCAAAAAACACTACCAAAATCCTCCTATGGGGTACTTATATCTTCTTCAACAACAACCTATGGCAACCTAAGCCAGATTTACGTAGAATCGACGAAAATAGAAAGAGTTAGGGTTTATGTCGAAATACCCCTGAATTTGCAAAATTGAAGCGTTTTTCTTGCTATTTGTTGCTTGGAAACTGAATCTCTTGCTTCCTCTGACGATTTGGATCCAAGAATCATGGAAAACGATCAAGAATTGAGAACTTGAGTATAAAGGCAGCCGCGGTCGAGGTGAGTGAAGAGAGGTAAAAGTGAAAGGAGTGAGAAACCGTCACCCTTTTTATACCCCTCGCTGAATTTGATTACACCTCGGTCGAGATGTTCTTGAGCGGACCGAGGTGTCAGAGTGGATGTTAAACCTAATCACCTCGGTTGCCGGAGAACACCTCGGTCGAGGTACGGTGACAACAACCGAGATGTGCCTCAGTCAAACTCCGTCTTCTCAATTTCTCGAAATTCTGTCCTACCATGTAGCTCCTGAGTTGTAATTCCTTCTTAGAGAATACTTGATTCCTATCTAGGAGGATGCAAAAACACGAAGCAAACTATCTAAACTAAGCTAGAAAAAGTGAAAAGAAAGCAATACCTTCGGTTGCCTCCCAAGAAGAGCTTGGTTTAAGGTCACTAGCTGGACCGTACGTCATCCTCAAACAAGGTATAAGGGTGCAATCTCCTTAGCTGGGACTTCCGCTCGATACTTCTTCAACCTATGACCGTTGACTTTAAAGCTTCCGCTTGCTTCACCCCATATTTCAACTGCACCATGGGGAAAAACATTTTTCACAACATAAGGTCCTGTCCATCTAGATTTTAACTTACCTAGAAAGAGGCGGAGGCGGGAGTTGAAGAGTAGAACAAGATCTCCTTCTTTGAGCTCCTTAGGAACGATATGCTTGTCATGCTATCTCTTCGTCCTTTCTTTGTAGATCTTGGCATTCTCGTAAGCGTTTAAGAGCAACTCCTCCAGCTCTTTAATGTCTAAAAGTCTCTTCTCTCCAGCTTCCTTGATGTCGAAATTCAACCACTTGATTGCCCAATACGCCTTGTGCTCCAGCTCAACGGGTAGATGACAAGACTTCCCATATACCAAACTG
The DNA here is from genome assembly GCA_033239045.1 of Fagopyrum esculentum. Taxonomy (NCBI): domain Eukaryota; kingdom Viridiplantae; phylum Streptophyta; class Magnoliopsida; order Caryophyllales; family Polygonaceae; genus Fagopyrum; species Fagopyrum esculentum. The sequence continues at coordinate 91,540,230 of BSUD01000008.1, read as the reverse complement.
TAAGGGGTGGTAGCAATGGGAGTCTTGAATGCGGTCCTATAAGCCCAAAGAGCATCGTCCAACTTCATGGACCAATCCTTCCTTGTCCTTGAAACGGTCTTCTCCAATATTCCTTCGATTTCTCTATTCGAGATTTCCACCTGCCCACTAGTTTGAGGGTGATAAGGGGTTGCTACCTTGTGGGTTACCCCATACTTCGATAAAAGTGCCTTGAACTTCCGTTTAATGAAATGTGTCCCTCCATCGCTGATGATGATACGCGGTGTCCCAAAATGTGGAAAGATAGTTCAATTGAAGAACTTTACAACCACCTTGGCGTCATTAGTGGGAGAAGCAATGACTTCCACCCACCTAGAAACATAATCAACACCTAAGAGGATATAGCGGTTCCCTGCGGATGATGGGAAAGGTCCCATGAAATCAACTCCCCATATTTCAAAGATCTCAACTTCCTGAATATTGTTGAGCGGCATCTCATTCCTTCTAGATAAGTTCCCTCTTCTTTGGCATGTATCACAAGAGACAACAAACGCTTACACATCCTTAAATAATGTAGGCCAAAAGAAACCGGAACGTAATACCTTAGCGCATGTTTTATGAGCGCTAGCATGTCCTCCACAAGGGAGTTAGTGGCAATGCCGTATGTCACTAGCAGCTTCATCCTCTGGAATGCATCGTCGAAGAATCCTATCTGGACCTCTCTTGAAGAGTAGAGGTTCATTCCAATAGTAGTGACGAACATCCTTGAAGAACTTCTTCCTTTAAGTGTATGTCAATCCGGGAGGTACTTCTTGACAAACAAGATATTTGACGATGTCAGCATACCAAGGCTCTATACCATCAGAAACTTGGTGAAGCCAATGCTCTACTAACTGTGATTGATCATCAGAAAATGAATCAGAAAGATCGTCGTCCTTAATTGAATTTATCTCGCATGTTGTCTCGGTCGGGGTCCGAGGTGGGTTACCGAGGTGTTCTTCAAATAAGATCACCTCGCTTGCTCTAGAAACTATCTCGGTCGAGGTACTTGAATTGGGACTGAAACCTAATGTGCTTTTCTTCTCCTGAATCAGTTTATCAAATCTAGCTCTTGGATCTGCTTCTAATGTTTCCAAGCTTTGCACATCTGCATTACACAATACATATATACCTTCCTCCATCATACTAAAACTCAAAACTTTTACAAGAGGATCTTTAATAAGGATAGAGCTTACCAATTCTCGAGAATCTTCTTCATCATAGATGTTGAAGATATCATCTTCCAAAGGCTCTCCCTTCATTGCAGCCAATAGTGCAAACTCCACATGATCGCCACCAATGTTGAACTTCAACTTGGCGTTCTTACAATCAATATTGCAACCCGACATTGCTAGAAATGGTCTTCCAAGAATGATAGGAATGGGATAATCTGCGGGAATGTCCAACACAATAAAGTCTATAGGTATGTAGAAGTTACCTAACGTGATGGGAACGTCCTCCAAGATACCAACGGGGCGGGTAATGGAGCGATCCGCCATGTATAACGTCATCTTCACGGGCATGGACTCTCCAAGGCCGACTTTCTCACAAAGCTCTAGAGGAATGATTCTCACACTAGCTCCTAGATCGCAAAGTGCATCATAAGTCACTACCCCAACTTGGATAGGAATGCAAAAAGAACCGAGATCTCTTAACATAGGTGGCATCTTCTCCTTCATGATTTGAATGAGCTCCGAAGATCTAGAGGTAATTCGTACTTCTCCAAAGTCTTCCAGCTTTCTCTTCCTTGACAAGATTTCTTTCAAAAAATTCTCATAGGCGGGCATTCCTAGGATAGCATCAATGAAAAGGATGTTAATATGTAGCTTATCCATAAATTCAAGAAACTTACCAAAGTGCTTGTCTAGATGTGCCCGCGCCCTTGACTGAGGGAACGGGAGTGGTGGTTTATAAGCAGGTGGTGAAACATAAACTTCAGCTTTTTCTTTCACTTTCTGGGGCTCCATCTCAGTTGGCACCTCGACCGAGGTGTTCCTCGTTTGATCGTGGTCTGACCGAGGTATTGGATCTGCAGTCTTCAATCCACTGCGTGTTGTGATAGCCATGATTTTCCTTTTTGGGTTGTTCTCTGTCATTCTTGGAAGTTTTCCAGGATCCCTTGGTGCTTCATTAGCCTTGTTGAAAAATTGTTGTTCAAAGGCTTTTTGTGCCTTCGAAAATGAGTTCATAGAAGTCTCCATAGCGTTGAGCTTGATCAATATAGCCTCCAACATAGTGTCCGGTTTCTTGGGTGGCTGGGATGAGCTTGATGATGGCTCCTGGCTTTTCAATGGAGTAGAAGAAGAAGAGGGAGTGTTAAGAGCACTCTCAGCATGAAAATAAGGGTTACTGGGATTTTGTTGATTTGATCTCCAATTGTTGTTGAAATTCCTGTTGTTATTGTTGTTGTAATTGTTGTTATTCCACGGCCCTTGAAAATTTCCTTTTCCTACATATCCAATATCTTTTTCCTTCTTAGTTTGAGCTACTAAAAGATCCTTTAATGCCTTGACTTCATTGTTGAGTGCGGTGAGTTGAGCAACATTTGATGTTGTATCCAGAAAGCTAACTCCCCTTGCTCCATCTTCAACCCTTTGATGGGAATACTTATCCATGTGTAAAGCTTGCTTTTCTATGAATTCTCAAGCTTCATCTAATGGCATATCCATGAAAGATCCGGCAGAAAGTAATTGGAATTTGAATTGAGTATCTCCATCTAAACCCTTGAAGTAAATCTCTAGTAGCTCGACCTTTGGAATCCCATGATGAGGGCAACCCAACAAAAGGTCCTTGAACCTTTCCCATGACTTGGACAAACATTCATTTCCTTTCATGATAAAAGTATTGACTTACCCCTCAATTCAGTGGTCTTTGAAGGGGGAAAGAACTTAGTAAGAAACTCCGTACTCATCTCTTCCCATGTGTTGATCTTTCCAGCTGGAAGAGATTGATACCAAGCAAGCACCCTGTCTTTCAATTAGAAGTAGAAAGGCCTTAACTTGTAATTCTTGTTCTCCACTCTTGTTGATCTCAAAATCTCCATCAGAATCTCATAATTTTGTGAATGTTGATGTGGAGATTCTCTTTCCAAACCTCCAAACTGACATTGTCGAATTATGGTTAGAACTTGAGGTCGAATTCATAATCTTGCTTAGCTGGATCTCCTAGATTAACTCCTGGACGCCGTACTTGCTAATTTGGGTCCATCGTTTGACCTAGGGTTTGTGGAACTCCAACAAAAAGATCACCTCGGTCTACCATGACCGGCATCCGAGGCGGTGGGTGCATCTCGGACGGTGCAACTAGGACTGGATCCTGCCTCGGTCGAGCAATTGGGATTGGTCGAGGTAAAACCTGAGCTCTTAGAGCGGCCATATCAGCTTGAAGTTCTTCAGTTCTTGCACGAGTCTCGTCTTTCTCTAGCTGCAATTCTTATTGACTAAGGGGAAGTTGTTCCAATGCCTCCTTCAATTCGGCTTCAAAATCTCGATTATCTTGATCGACCATCTTAGCTTCTTTCAATCTTCGTTTGTATGTCTTTTCTGGTTTAGGATCGTAAGGAACGATTTCCTTTCCAGTACGAGTTCTCTGTATAAAACTAAGGAAAGATCCTGCGAAATCACTCAAGTAAAGAAATCAATAGCAACAAGGGCAGCAGGCCCAAAAGACAACCGAAACCGAACCTGGTCTTGACCAAGTCCCCGGCAACGGCGCCAAAAATTTGTTCAGTCCAAAAGGTGTGTGCAAGCTTAAATATTTATACCAAGAATAATTGCAATGAAGCGAACCCGCAGTACTGTGTACGGATCGATTGTAATAAAAGTAAGAATTTCAGGGTCGAACACAGTTACTATGGTGAAACAAAGATCGGTAATTCAGGTTGTCAATTAAAAACAAGCAACAAAGCAAAGATATCAAAGATGATGTAATAACCAGGTAAAGAAAATGCGGATACTAGAGATTAAAGCATCCAATTGTGGTTCCGGTTTAAGATCTCAAAGGATAACGTGGACAAGGCTGAGGCTTGCAAAGGGAAGGTGTTTCTAAGGTGGGAATAGATCACAGGGTAAGTCTCACTACTCAATATCCCAAACCAAAGATCCTCTCACCGTGTAAGTCTCTAGGTACTAAGAAAAGGAACTATAATATCAAACCAACACACCACCCAAGGGGATAGAATCAACCTTTACCGGGTAAGTCTCAGGCTAACTCTCAAAGATGGGATGAAGGCACACTCAAACCCCCATAAAGGATAAACCTTTATTACCTAACACTCATGATCTTGGGTATACAAACAAAGGAATCACCGGGTAAATCTCATCCTAGGATTGCGTTGAACCAGGAAAGGTATAACAAGGATAGGATTTGACAAACTGAAACCTCAACTCATATAAGGATCAGGAAAGGTCTCGCCTCACTCAGTTAGTATCCCATCTCGGTCGAGATGTTCTACGACTGACCGATGTGTTTGTCGGTTAAGGTAAATGCTCGAGCTTTCAGGATCCACTAGGTTAAAGGCTCGTTCTTTCATCGTCTTCCCCACAACTTTCAGCCAATCACCCTAGAATCGCATAAAGAACTTAGCCAACAATAATCGTGATAACAATAATCAAATATATGAGAAAAGAATCAATATTCAAATAAGAAAACCTTAACACAAAGGTCTCAATAACTCAATCAAACAATTAAACAAACAATCAAACTGCGTTCCTCAATCACAACATGAAAAACAACAAATCAATATCCAAACTAAGAAATTCTTACAACTTCCTTCAACCTTCCTTCAAAGCTAACTTCCTTCCTTCCTTGAATCTTTAACCTTCCAAACTTCCTTCCAAACTGGAGTACTGCAGCTCCAAGATCTCCCTCATTCCGAGATTCTTTCTCTCTAGAGAAAAACACCTCTTTATATAGGAGAATCACCTTCCTAAGATAAAATATCTTCAAAAGATAATTTCCTTCCTTAAAATATCTTCCAATCTTCCAAACTTCCAAATAATCAGCAAAAAAGATCTTGCTTCCATCCAGAAAATCAATCCTAAAATATAGGAAAATCACTTGCCAAAAATAGAAGATCTCAACCAAAAATAAAGATCTCGTGTCCGGTCATACGCTCGCCTTGGTCCAGCCTATCAGGAAGATCACCTCGGTCGAGGTGGTACTGTAGCCATTTGAGGTGAATCTCAGCTGAGTGTAAATCTCTCTAATATGATCCAAAATTATTCTTCCATCTCATTTCTATGGTTCTTGAGCCTTTCCTGTAGCTCCTTAATGCTCCATAATGTTGCTCCAATGACTCCTTAGTTTCCTTAGCTCCATATCGTTCCAAAACGTATTGTTTTCCTACAATTACAACGAAAGTAGGTGTAGACCTCGATTCTTGCAAAGGTAAACAAAACAACATAATGATCAAAGAATATACATCCATACATGCAGATTTATGAAGATAAAATGTCCAAACCAATCCCAAAATATAGACTATAATACATGCTATCATACAAATCTATGTTGATGATATATTATTCGGTGCTACTAATGATTCCCTATGCAAGGAATTTTCAATTATCATGTGCAGGGAATTCGAAATGAGCTTAATGGGTGAGCTAAGTTTCTTTCTTGGACTTCAAGTTACACAAGCAAAGAAAGGAATTTTTCTCAATCAAAGTAAGTATACCAAAGACTTGCTTAAGAAGTATAAGATGGATCAATCTAAGGCCTTAAAGACTCCTATGAGTTCTACACTTTCGCTTGACCATGACAAAGATGGAAAAAGTGTTGTGCAAAAGGAGTATCAAGGTATGATCAGTTCATTGTTATATCTAACCGCTGGTCGACCGGACATTATGTTTAGCGTGTGCATGTGTGCAAGATTTCAAGCTGATCCTAAAGAGTCACACTTGATAGTTGTGAAAAGGATATTTTGGTATCTCAATGGCACTAAGGACTTAGGGTTATGGTATCCACAATAAAGCTCGTTTCACCTCGTTGGCTATTCGGATGCAGACTTTGCAGGTTATAAGGTTGATAGAAAGATCACTTCTGGATGTTGCTAATTCTTAGGGGCATCCCTAATTAGTTGGCACTCCAAGAAGCAAAACTCTGTCGCCCTATCCACAACTGAAGCCGAATATATAGCTGTGGGAGCCTGTTGGGCACAAATACTATGGATAACTCAACAACTTTGTGATCTTGGCTTTGATTTGAAAGGTATCCCGATAAAATGTGATAATACTAGTGTTATTTTGATTACTAAAAGCCTGTGCAGCATTCAAGGACTAAGCATATCGATGTAAGGTATCACTTCATACGTGATCATGTTGAGAAAGGTGATGTTTCGATTTATTTTATATCAACTGACTTGCAACTTGCAGATATCTTTACCAAGCCTCTACTTGAAGATCAAATTAATTTTATTCGTTTAGAGTTTGGTATATTGAACAAGGAAGCATTAACGTAGGGGGAGTAAATCGTTTTATTTTCTCCTTCGTATGCAGCCCATTTTCGTTTTCAAAGGCCTTGAAATGCAATTCAAGGGCCTTGAAACGAGATTCAAGGGCAAAATTGAATATCACGGATCTATTTGGGGATTAAAATCTTTTAGATATTTTGATTCATAAAATTATTTTAAATAATTTTGAAAAGTGGTTACAAAATTTATGGAAAGAATTCTAATCAAGTTTGATTCTCCCAAGATTTTGAGTCTCTCAAGATCTTAGTGAACTAACGTTGATGTGACTTCTTCCCTTAAATACCATCTTTCTTCTTTCTTTATCTCTTACGCTACATCTTCTCCTTGCCTAAAACCCTTGCTTTAATCTTTCGATTTCACAAACTGCTTCAACTTCTTTCAACAGATTTTCCATGGCTTCCAAGAGATCTTCAGTCGATGACGCTATATCCTCCGCTCCCAAACGCTAGAGGATCGTTCATCTCTCCTCCGACTCTGACTCCGATTCCAACTCAAGCTCCAGTTCCCTATTCCACATGGACAACGCAGAAATCTGTACTAAAACTGGTCTTCCTTCACACTGGTTCGGAAGCCAAACCGCAGTGAAAAAGTGGTTTGAGGGGTTCAATGAAAGAGGTCTATACATGTGTGAGTTAGTTGATCGAGAACTCTTCACTTGTCTGTCTCTACCAGGTCTCAGTGTGCTTAAAGCCAGTTCGATCTGGATCATTCTCAACCCAGGGGAGATAACTTACCCAAGGTTAACCAGGCTATTCTGTTGTTAAAGGTAAGAAAATTACCCTTTCATCTTCGATTATTGCTGAGATTTCAGGACTTCGTTGCTACAACTCGTTTGACCACCCCACCCCCTCTAGAACTGTTAAATTGGCCAAAGAACAATTCCTTCTACCCAACTCACTGCCGCAACCTAGCACTACCTGCTTAAGTCTTGAAGCCATAATTGTGTGTACATTGTTGGTAAGATGTGTGGTGCCAAGGATTAACAATAGGGATGTGCTTACAAATCAATTGCTTGCTTTTCTGTACCATGTGCTAAATGGGTTGGATGTTAACCTTTCAGAAATTATTTTGTCCCATATGCTTCGCACCATCAACTCTCCCAGTGATTCCCATTTACCCTATGGAAACTTGCTCCCTAGAATTTTTCGATACTTTTCTATTGATTATTCTAATGAGGAACAAGTTTATATTGTTGGAGAACTAGATGAAGAATTTTTTTGACAACATGGGAATTAAGAAAACAGCAACAGGGGAGTGGGTTCTAAAAGATCAACCGGCCTGGAACTATACCACTGTGCAGCGATTGGAGGCTGTAGAACGAGGAATGGATTCGATGCGACATGATCTTATTACATTTAGATATGCTGTAACTAATCGTCTAGATGAAACACGGGACTTACTAGGAATCTTAAATCAAAAGATCAACCAGATGTTTCACGTTAACGCTTTTTCTCTTATAGCAACCAATAACATTAAACATGTGACAAAAGAAGATGGTCAAGCTACCACCAAAGATGCTGAGAAGGTCACGACTCAGTGTTACAAAATTATCAAAGATCGCCCCATTGGTCAACCGTCATCTGAAGATCCAAATGTCTTATAGATCGAAGAATTTGGGGTTGTCAGGAAATACAAAGATAACACTGATCAACGATGAACTGACATATCCATCATGAATCATGAAATCTCGAATGCTACCAATCGTTGGAGAAGAATGTGCATGAGGGAGCATTTCGAGAAGGAACGTCTTAATCCGCGGTGGTACCATGAATGAAAACTCTTTGCTTAACCATGGATTGCAAGACCCTTGATTTCGATATCAAAGCCTTGCTATGCGTTTTTTAAAAGACTTGGTTTATTGTGGTTTTTGAAATACTCTTTTTCTGGGGTTGTAATTGTTTTAAACTTCATTGCTTTAACTATTTTTCTCCCTTGTTGAAAGAAAAAGGGGGAGAAATAAATGATCCGACATTTTCGATATTTCTACATTCTACATTTTAAGTTTGTTTTGATATTCATATATGCATCGCTAACTTTACAATGCAGGTATGATATTTGTGTTGTCTTCCATCAAGAGGGAGATTGAAAATTCCAGCTTGATTATATATTTTTCTAGGTGATGATGATGGAAGACTTAAACACAAATGAAGTGCTTTTTAATACTAACATTTTTCGATTGTATATCGAGTTGCTTGGTTTGTTTTAGTGTTTTGTCTAGAATGTATGCAGGCCTTAAAACATATTTCAAGGGACCTTCGGAGGCCTTGCAAGGGACAAACGAAGAGTTTAGAGAGTTTCTACAAGGAGGCCTTGAAAGCCATTTCAAGGGATCAGAAGCAAAGCCTTGAAATCGGAACAACACAAGAGGCTGAAAGGAATTCAAAAATCCAACAAACCAAATCTACCAAGGATCAAAGAAGATATTCCAAAGAGACATGCCCAACAAGAAGATACGCTCAAAGAAGATCTCAACCGACCAAGTAGATTTGATTCAAAACAGGATCTCACAAAGATCCTCAACAAAAGCGCAAAGATCCTCTCTCAACGAACTTCGGATATCTTCACAACAAGTATGAGAAGATTACGGACAAGGGAGATCAACGTGCTTTAAGGAGATGAAGATGATAGAAGATCTACGACGTCTACCTCATCTCAACCAAGAAGCGACTTTCATGGAGAAGAAGAATCATCTTCAATGGTCATCTTCCCAACGGCTAGAAGACCTATCCATCGAAGACTATAAATGAAGATGTCGATTGAAGAAGAAAGATAGAAGCTTACACGGAAACATCTAAAGGCTTCAAGCGAACCAAAGCATCCTCATTCGATCAAACAAGTTTTCTTTCTCTCTTTTACAAAAAGCTTTATTCACTAGAGAGAGATAAAACTCGAGAGCTCCATTGGAATATCTAAAGAGTGTTATACTAGAGTGTGTGTTACTCTGCGAAGTAACTAGACTATTATAGCAAGGTGAAGAGTTGGAGCTAGATCGTAGTGTTGACTACAGTGAGAGAAGAAAGGGATTTCTTCTAGTTTGTATCTAGGACTCTTTGAAGCTGATAATAGATAGTTAGATCCTACGGCTATACCCGGGGACGAAGAGTAGACTATTTAGAGCCGAACTTTGTAAACATATCCTCGTGTCGATCTTTAACATTACGCATTTTATCTGCTTTATTGTGACTAACTTTGTTTTGCAGGTGAACAAAGTCAAGGCCCTTGAAAGTGATTTCAAAGCCCTTGAAATCAAAGTGTGTCACAAAGAGTTCTGATCGACATCAAGGCCTTTGAAATCAGTTTCAAAGCCTTGAGATAGGTTTTTGCGAAAAGTTCTCATACTCTATTCAACCCCCTCCTAGAGTATCTTTATTCTTTATATTCACCTAACGGTTCTTCAGAAGTGCTAGGTTTCGAATTGCCTGGTAGACCCGTCGGTAAAGGGCATCCCAAAGGCTACGCTCTATTCGTAATCGTGCCAATAAAGTATAAAGAGTCGATGCGCTAAATTCAAGCCGGATGAGGTTTTTCGGAGATAAAGAGTTTACTCAAGTTGAGCTGAAAGCGCAATATTGGAGTAGATAAGCGCGAAACTTGAGTTTTCAATAAGGGGCGTTAACGCGAAGACCCGGTGACTTAAGCATATATAATTGAAGAATTGAGAAGAATCGAGAAAGAATGACCAAAAACACCCCGACTTGGGGGATTAATTGATTGGCTACGCGAGAACCATAATCTTTCCTAAAACTAGTACAAAGACATACCTCTTCCGCCAATTTCTTGTGTTTTTCGAATGGACGTCCACCTCGACCTTCCCCCCACTTCCCATCTTTGTCCATTTCGATGATTTGTGTAAGAATTTGGTCGAAATCAAGAAAAAACTCCTTGTTTTCATTAACCCCCAAGTTTTTTAAGCGGCGACAGCGGGTTCTCTGCGAACACGTTTATTAGGGTGAGCCCCGACGCATATTCTCAGTGTGCGTCAGATGTATATTGTAGTAATTCTGATACCGACATTTAGTAGTCCCGAATATTAAATAGGGATATTGTTTGAGGAAAAAATTTGGGAGAATCACCAAACTGTTAACAAGCTCCGTTGTTGACGGTCCACAAGTTTACAAAAAGACTTGTTGACAGTCCAAACCTTGTTGACATTCTAAAAATGTCAACGTGCCCATGAAAATGGAGATAATCGATCTTTATTTTGATAATTTCTTCCTAGATCAAACAACTATTTCTTATATATCCTATACTATTGTATTTGCCTATAGTTGCAAGTGAATGGGCTGAATTGATCAAATATAAAGGAACGGCAACCTTAGAACTCCTCTCCTCTCCTCTCCTCACCGTTATGCCCCCTTTCAGCAATTTTCAACTTTCTTAACAACTTCTTTACTATTGAACCTGAGAATTTAAATGTTCAATCTTTCAACTCTCTGCTTCATTTTATTTTATGGTAATAATTCAAGATATAAACAAGTAGATTCGACATCTCGATCGTTCAGATGAAACTCAACTCCCAAAAAACAACTCGAACAATACAATAGTATATAGAAGTCATCTTCTTGAGTATGAAATCCAATCAAAGCACACTCTTCGATTCTCGTTACAGGAAAAATGAAGGCTTGATGTTGAAAAGCCATAAAATTGGATTGAACAACAATTCTTCTACAAATTTGCAATTCTATATGAAAACTCCCTTCCTTTAAAATCGACTCAATCCCATAAAATTACAGCAATATTAGGCCCATTTCCAACATGACTCTGGTACGGTAGTAGCAATACTCCTCCGAACATATAATACAACAAGTAAAGAGTTGAATATATATGTAGAGATGACGAAGAGCAATCGTAGTTGGATATGGTAGAAATGGGAAGTAGAGATGATAAAGAAGATACTTCGAGGAAGATATAAATTGCGAAAACTACTCGGTTTGAGAGGAGAGGTGAGAGAATTTGAAACTGCATTCAGTGAGAAGAGAGAAAAATGAAGCTGTTTATTTTGCAAAATTCAAAACTTTCAATTTTATTTCTTAAAAAAAATGAGCCTTTGGTTGAGTATATGATGAGGTGAAGTGGGGAGTAGTTGGAAGAGCGAATTTGACAAACCGCCTATTCAGCAAATCCAACTACCAGTCGTCTTTATTCTGCAAAAATCACACGTCTTCTTGCTTCTCATGTCTTCATCCTCTCTCATTTGCGCTCTCCCTCTCTCTCTCCTCAAATGGAAGAAGAACCAGAAACAATGCTTTCTCCGCCATCATCGGCATCTTCTTCGTCGTCTCAATCGCCAGTCCCCAGCGCCGATCGGCCTTCGACGTCCTCGTCCTCCGAAAATGCGTCCACATCTTCGGAGGTTCAAGAGGAGGAAGAAGAAGATAACATAGTAGATGAAGAATCGGAACCGATGGATGCGTTGATACACCGGCGATCGATTTTTTCGCACCGGTCTTACTTCTCGCCGCAGCGATGGTGGCGACGCCAGCCGCGGCCTGTTGACCCTCCAATGGAGGAGGAGACAAATTCGTTGTTTATCAGAGAGGATACCTGGTCATGCATTGTCGTCATCCTCACTTTCTGGTTCTTCGGTAACTACTTTAATAATTTAATCGAGTAATTTGCCTGTTTCTGCCTCTATTTTCGTCCCCAAACTTTTCTTTGTTTATCCTGTTCTTTTGGAGCAATGTAGCTTCTTATATCATTGCAATTCATTGATTAAGAGTCCTCTTGGATTCATCATTCATCTGCTCGGTTATCTGGTATTCTAGCTCTGATTGGCTATGGAAGTTTACATGGAAAAAGAGAACTAAGATTAGCTCAACACAATGATGTAATACGTTTTAAGTAATTTGATCAGCTTGTGCTGATATCCGGTTTTTGAAATTTTGGTTATTTATTGCAGTGTCTCTAACTTTGATATTGGGAATTTATGGATCTGAGACCATAGAAATTAGCCCGTATAGCTCCATTCTGCTTCAGCCTAACCCTTTGTTTGTGCAATATGTAAAGGTAATTTCAAACCGTATCCCTCTCGACAATTGCATTTCCTTTCACATTTTTATAATTTTCACATTGGTCTGAAAGAGTTCAGCTGCATCCTCTTTGGAACTTACTAAGAGTCTAAAGGTGATATTACCTTCTTTGGGCAGTTACTAAAACTGCCTCTACGTTTATTTTGTTCTTTTATGGAAATTGGCAAGCTTTGTTTTTCAAAATCTAGGTTACAAATATTTTTATCTAGAAGTTTGGGATTTTTAAGAACTGTGAGTTAAGGATCTAAGTTTTGATCATATGAGGAAAACGATCAAAATGCTGAATCATAACATCTCAAATCTTGTAGCAGTACTGTGAATCTTCGGTTCAAAGCACTTGCACATTAAATCTTTTGGTTTTGGTGCTTTTTAGGTGGAAAAATCTGATGGAAGAAAGAGTGCTGCCATTCTATATGGAATTAATAAAACTCCTACTTTAAATGACTCCAAAACATGGTCGGAGAGTATGAATGTCTCCATGGATGCTAAATCTATCAAGGTGAGATTTACAAGCTCATAATTTACATTTCAGGTCAGTGCTACCTGTTTTACTCTTAAGACCTTATGTGTCCTATACTATCAAATCTTAGTTTCTTGTTCTTCAACTGCACAGGAATGGGCATTTTTCTTGAACAAAGGATCCGAATTAAAAATTTCTTACAACGTGCGGAAGTCTTCCTCATTGATGCTTGTAATTGCTCAAGGTATATATATTAAATGTTCAGTTGGAAAATTTGTAGCACTGTCATTTTGTTAGTTATTTGTCAGGCCTTTTGTTTGACAGAATTCTGCTAGCAGTTTATCTGTTCTGTGTCGTGTACTGCGGCTTGCATGTAATTGCTGTAAATGACAGATTCAGCTCATATTGTATCTGTAGTATAGAATGGAGGGTATAGTTGTAAATTCTGGACCTTAAAATTGATCCAGGTATAACTGTCAGCATTGCCTTAATGTCTTTGAGGAACATTAAAAAGTCAGCTTACCTGGTAAAGGTAGTTGTAATAACTAACAAGTGACACCTGAAAAATGATGCGGTCACTTACCAAAGGGGGAAAACAAGGTTGGTCAACCATTTAGTATTTTGGAAAAGATTCACTTTCTAGTACATCTACACGAATCACATTGTTCTCCGTACTTGGTAAAGGTAGTTATAAGTAGCAAAACGTGATGCGGTCACTTACCAAAGGGGGAAAACAAGGTTGGCCAACCATTTAGTATTTTGGAAAAGATTCACTTTCTAGTACATCTACACGAATCACATTGTTCTCCGTACTTGGCAATTGTTGTGTTCATCATAGGACTAGTAATTTTAAATTTCAACTTGTTGAGCTGTTCCCAGTTATTGTATATCTGATAGTTCTTATATTTATGAAAAGTAAAGCAAAAAATATTTTCTCATCCCAAAATATTATATAATAGGAGAAGAAGAAATGGCTGAATGGCTTGAGGATCCTTCATATCCCGGCACCACATTATCATGGAATGTTATCGATGGTAAGATGGAAAACTGCATGAATGTAGGGGTGATGCATTATGATTTCAAACTGATACCAACTTCGTCTCTGTTTCACAGGTAGCGGCATCATAAAACAGGACATATCAAAATCCTCTTACTATTATGTTGCAGTGGGGAACCTAAATATGGAAAATGTGAAGGTAACTTTCTATATTTACATTCATCATGATAAATGCTTTGAAAATTTCCTTTTAATTAAAATAATCACTATCCACCATGCCTTTAAATCCTAGGCTACTTTTCGGATTTATTTGTCTTAGTTACTTTTCTTTTGTACTTATTCTCTGTTTCTTGGCATTATAATAGAAACGAAGAAAAAAAAAAAGCTATTTTGAACTGTTGTATTTTTTCTTAGGCTGTGCTAGCCTACTTTTCAAGCATCTCCAATAAATGATTTTCTTTTTGTTATTCAAAGTCTCATAAATATATTAGAAATATATGAGACTTTGAGGGATGCATCTTCATTTAGATCCCGAGAGTTTCATTAGCTATTTAAATTGAAATAATAAAGATATATGTTAGATATGGTGAGAGAATAGAGGAAATGAGTGAAGGGAAGTATCCAGGGAAGAAATTCAGTAGGACATAAGTTTATGCCAAACCTAACTTTTTAGTGATTTAAAATGTTCACTTTTTGTGTTATATTTTACTTTTTACATGTAATTTGTGTTTCTAAAACTTCAGAAGCTTTAGGAAACTATGGGGACGAAGGAAGAAGTTTCTTAAGATGATAAAAAGAATAAAAAGATATTAAAAAATTTAGATAAGAAATCTAATTGAAGTTTCTGAGATAAAGATGCTCAACGAACTCAGCTTGGTGGGAGTGTTGGAATTAGCCAATTTGAATCTGTATTTTGTTTCTTAGGTTGTGCTGGCCTACTTCATTATTCTGCTATGTCTGTAGATTCTGCTACAGGTATTAGGTTACTTTGTAGGTTTTTTTGCAAATATATTTGTCTTTTGGTTTCCTTTTGATTTGTATTTATTCTTTGGCTCTTGGCATTGTAATTGAAACAAATAGAAGTATTATCTTTTCCTCTCTTGTTTACTAACAGTTTGCGTAAGGCCAGAAAAAGAAATGGGAAAGGCAAAGATGAAAGGGAAGGGAGTAATAGTTACTGTCGAAGTTGCATCTGGTTCCACCTTGAATCTTGAGATTCTTGGTCTTTGGATTTACATTGAATGCACAACAAGGGAAGGACTAGGGAAAATAGTTTTGCAGATGCTCATAGATAAAATTTGATGTTAGAAAGGGAGGTGCACACTATTCTTTCCTATTGTCATAGATGACTTACAGATGTTACAATTCGATGCTTGCTTCTGGTTTTTCCTTGTGTTTTTATTGATCGAATAATCATCTGGTCCGTTGTGTAGTGATTGCCTACAAGCTCTTCTATGTAGAATATATTTTTGCATTCTCTCAAAAAGATGGTGGTAACCTTGCTAGATAACATGACAGTATGTGAGATAGGATGTTTTTTGTTGTTTTTTCCCGCCTTCTACTTCCACTAGAAAAAGTTTTTTCTCGCTTACAATCATAACCACTATGTGAGACATTTTGCTGATCAGGTTCAATTGAAGATTCACGTCAAATCTTCAACATATGACACAACAGGCGCATATTATAAATGTAGTGTGGCTCGTGGACTTTGCAGCTTGGAGGTTCTTTTTCCAAAAGGGAATTCTGCTATCCTGACTTCCCCTGAACTACAAGTGGTATGACCTTATTATCCCACAACACGTGCTTACATATGCCCCAATATATATATCTGTGAATTCTATATGTAGTTTGAGACTGTCAATAAAAAATAGATTTACCTCAGGATGGATTTCTTGATTCTTATTATTCACTTGGGAGGGACGGTGACTTATCCCATTCGGAGCTGAGACCTTTGTTTTTTCTGTTGTAGGGAAAACAGACGGAAAAATTGTATGTGGAACTTTCATATGAACCTCGATGGATCACTTATTTTGTTGGTATAGGTACTGAATTCTCCTTATGAGCTCATCTTTCACCTTTTTCTTGAGGGGAGGTAGAAGCTTTTTAGCGATATTTAATGGAAAAGGAGTGAAGGATCATGCCTACAAGAAAGGACTGGAATGACAATTTATAATTTCTATATGAAGTCCCTAAAATTATCTGCAAAAAAACACAGTTAATATTCTTAGTCAGGAAAGTGGAGCTGTAAGATTAGATAACATGTTTTCCTTAATCTTTTTTACTGATAATTCCTAAAATTAATTGGTACTTCATGTAAGTAACTGTTACGGCCCCATAAGTAGGATCGAATCTCAGATATACACGTGAAAACAAGATAGATGAAAGTAGATTGGGGTAGATAGATAAAAGTAGACCCCTCCTTGAAATAGCCTCTTCCTATGTTTAACGTGAGCCTCCTTAGATAACTATTTCTGCTTATCTTCATAGATGAACAAAAATACAGGCAGGCTTCTGTAACGTATAAATTATATCCTAAGAAGAGTAAATATAAATAAGCTAAGGAAAGATAATTAAACTGTATCCTAAAGTATATATCAAAGCTACAAACCAGAAAGTATAATTACCCTAATCTAACAGATATAATATCTTTAATATTGGAATATCTTCTTCCTCAATATCTGCCTAAACCAACTCTATCATCACATTTCCTCTTGACTTTGAGCTTGCCCTCAAGCTCAAATACTTGATCAATTCCTTGGAAGTGTGCACCTGGTTTCCATGTTGCATTCTCCTTCATTTGCCTTAAACTAAGCTCTGTTTTTCCCCTACAGTCTCTCCTTTCCACAAGGCTGTTTCTCCATGTAGGAGGAATTCCTTAGAAGAGGAACTGAAATCCCACAAAATTGGTCCAAGAGCAAACCCCTCTGACTCTAAAGTGTAAAATTCAGCAGGCACAATTGTCTTACCAAGAAGTGGTAAACCTTGCTAATACCCCTGAGGGGCAAATCATCCCTGCTACCTCCTCCTAATAATTGTATAGTAGGCTGCACTTTTGGGATATATTGGTTTAGTTCGGTGAAATTTCGAGGCATTTCAAATTCCGTCGCTTAGTCTTGGTCACTGCTCACTGGCTTTTCAAGTTGCAGGGTCACAACCTCTTGTGAAATCATTTGCTTCCGCTCTAATGCCTGAGCTATAACAGGCTTAGCTTTTGCCGTGTGGTCACACCAGAACTTCAAGTTCCGAGATTTGACGGTTTTTGCAGTTGAAGGTCTGCCTTGATTTCCTGTTTCAATCCAGCTGTATAAATAGGCTTAGCTTTTGCCTTGTGGTCACACCAGAACTCTTGCCAATAGTTCCTGAAACTGACTTCGATATTATTCCACAAACCCTTTTTGTTTGAGATTTTCCAATCCTCCCCAATGCTCTTGAGATATGTTTACCGATCCCAAACTCCGTGTGTTGTTAGAGCCTTTTTCCTGAAAGGAATTTTTCAGTTCTCTAGTGCCTCCTGACTTGTAACCATCTCCAGCATAAAAGCTTCCAGTGTGGCTGCTAAATTTGTCATGTCATCCATGAGATCTGGCTCTGATACCAGTTGTTACAATCTCAGAAGTAGGATCAAATCTCAGATAAAAGAATCATGAACACAAGATAGATGAAAGTGGACTCGTCCTTGACTGAGCCTCTTTCTAGGTTTAAAGTGTAAACCTCTTGCCCTCTTGGTTTAACATTGCCTCCTGGAACAATATAAATTATAAATAAGTTAAGCAAAGATTATTGAACTATATACTAAAATTTATCAAAGCTATAAACTAGAAAATATAAATTATCCTAAATCATATCTGCCTAAATCCAACCATATCAGTAACTTAAAGCAGAAATTCTGTGTTTGCTTCCATCTGATGACAGATGAATTTACAGATATTTTTGTTCCTGCCTTGATACTTGTCATGAGTAGGAACATACGTTTTGCTTTCCCTTTATGTTAAATTTAATGTAACTACCATGTGAGCTTGCATCATAAAATTTATGCTTCAAGTTAGGGCCTTGATGAATTTCTGGTACTGATAGCAGAATCAGCAGATGCCTAAGATAGCGTGGTTTTTATATAAATAAGGAAAGATAGTTTTCTGGTTTAATATATTGTTGACTCGCAACTTGGCCTTACAGGAGGTATGACGGCACTCATGTTGCTAGGCTTCAACTTCTTAAGTAAGTTCCAAAATGAGGATGAAAATAGAAATAGGACACAAGCTATGGGGTTGGAATCTGAAAGAGATCCACTCCTGATACCAAAAGATGAGGATCTGTCAAGCTTGGGTTCATCATATGATTCCGATCCAAATAGTGACGAGGAAAATCTCGAGGACCTGGAAGCAAGACTCTTTGAAGGAAAGGCTGTTGAGGATGGTCGAAACAGCAACATCACTGCTAGGCAACTTTGTGTTATTTGTTTTGACGCTCCTAGAGATTGCTTCTTCCTTCCATGTGGACACAGTGCTGCTTGTTTTGAATGCGCCACGAGGTACATTTAACCCTTTCTTTTTTGTATATATTTATATTTCTATATTTCACACATATACAATTCTGAGTGTACTGCACTGTCTTCTTTCTTCAAGTGGTGTTAGCTATGTAGAACGAAAACTCCAAAGGACAGCCATCTGTTTCCTATTTCCGAGGGAAACGGAAACACGGACACATAAAAACACGAATCTTATGTATAAAACTATTAAAAGTATGACGTTTTCCTGTAATGGTATCGTTTGAGTGAAATTTGGGTTCTTAAGGGGCATATAGTTTTTGGCATGATAACTTTTTGTAACTTAATAATGACTCTGATGTGCCATGCAATGGAATTAGCACAACTGGTTGTGTTACTTACCAGAGGTAATAACACAGGAAATATTATATGCAAAAGCCAAAAAGATCCCTAGTGACAAATATTGATTTATAAGATATCCTATGACTTTGATCTAAATTAGATGATATAACTTGATTGGAATCACAGGATTGGAGAAGCAGCTGGGACTTGCCCGATTTGCCGACGAACAATGAAGAAGATTCGCAAGATATTTTCTGTTTAAGTCAAGACTCAACAGTTGAGCAGAACCCATGGAAGTGCACTAATCATTGGAGTTTTGCTAATTTGGGATAACAAACCTATATGTGAGGTAATACTTCTTCTATTCTCCTTCACATTGATTGTAGATTTGAGCGTCTTTCTTTTCTTGTCTATAAAGAGGAGGCAAATAGATTTAAATAGCAAAGGGAAAAGAAAAAGGATATATCATATATGTATATGTCTGTCGTCAAGTACATGCAGTTGGCAATATCAGAGTGTAAGTATGGGTATTTTTATGTGCTCTTTGAGGTCCGTTTGGTGTGAAATTTGTTGCCACTCAATTCTCTTGAGTTGGGAGTTATGAGGATTGTGAAATTTGGGAATAATCTGCATATATGAGTCAGATGACCGCAGAACATTGTGTGCTTTCTTGTTTTTATGAATGTCGTAAGAGTGATGCACTATGTTTTATTGATCAAAATAAAATAGTTGCTCTGGCAAGACAACTGATTTTCTATGATACGGGATGAGTCGATTCTAAAGAACAATACGTTGATCATGATGAGCTTTAGCCTATAGGTAAAAGGAAATGCTAAAATAAATGAGCTTGCTGTTTGTAATTGGGTTCACTAACTTGTAGTAACAAATTCGTGGCAAATTGGGTTACTAATTTTCATTTCATTTTCTTTTATTGATTGTATTTGAATTCTAACAACTAGGATCCGAGCTTGGTTTGGTCGGATTTGGATGTAGAATATGTTGATTGAGGATTATCTATAAGGTAAAGGTTTGTACCATGCTTTGAAAGAAAAATCAAGAGACATGAAGGTCGATGGTTGAGCATGATCCGCTTGTTGTCCGGAAATGTTATAAACCATAAATCCAATGTATGAGAAACCTTAAACAATGAATCAGGTTCACCTGATACGGAGGGTGTTCAGCATGTAAATGAAAGAGAGTGCAATAGTAATCAACCACCTTAACGAGTTTAATATGATTACGTAAACTTGAGTTATGTGGAGTTTAATTTTGATGACGTGATTCAAGCTCCGATCTTGCTATCCTCTCTTCTAGAAAGTTGGAGCGGGACACTTACGATTGTTAGTGCCGAACAACCAAGGAAATACTCAAGTTTGATTAAGTTAGAAACCCTATTGTTAGTGAAGAAGTTTTCATGAAGAGTCAAGTACTACTTTGGGATCAACATTATATGCAAGAAATATTGGCATATTGGCCTCAAGTTCTAGATCGTATTGTGGCAAGTCAAGTGTTAGTTGTGATTAATGTCATTACAAGAATGTGTGTGCGACACTATCAAAGAATAAAACAAAGAATGTGACCACATAAGAGATCACAATCACATTGATCCAAAGCGCGAGGTAGCCCATTATAGTAGTGGCTGCTAGATTCTAGAGCATATTGTTTTTCGTGAAGTGATGCTAATGTGATAAAGCATTATACTTCAAGCGATGATAACAAAATGGGTTATTAAAATTGTGGAAAAGGGGACGTTAGAATCAAGATGTCAAACGAATTAGTTTTGAAACGACAAGGAGTTGGCATACCATTGGTCTATAGAAAATTTTGCATTCAATAAGGTAGTTAGATGGTGAAGGATATGCTGTAACATTTGTGATGAAGGACTATCCCCAACACTATCACCAATCACTAGATGAAGGGATAAGGCATTGAAGGATAATCCAGACACCTTCTTCAAATTTCATCATGAAAGAAGCAATCACAAAGACAAGAGCAAAGGTCATTCAAGATGAAGTTACAAGCATACTAACAACATGTACACTTAAGGAGACCCTACTCACTCTTAGGAATCCTTTGTGACATTTTTAGATGGTATAGAAGAGTCAAGTCACGATCAAGAAGAGCTATCAAGCATAGAAGGTGGCTAGGACGAAGAAAGAGCTTCAGAGAAGAAATCTCAGTCAACCTTCAGAGAAGAAAGAGCTTTTGTTACCTTAAAAGCTCTTAAACGTTTTTTTTATGGTAATTGTTAGTTTTATATTCTTTAGATTATCTTAAAAAGATTTCATTCCTATATTATCTTTTAAAGATATCTTCCCTAGTTAAAGTATGAAAGTCTATTTTATAAATAGTCTTAGAAAGAGAGATTCTTAGATAGATTAGGTTTAATTATTTTCCACAAGATTGTGTAAACTCGCAACTTCGTTTATGAAGTTTGTGTTTTATTCATTCTTATTCAATCAAAGAGAGAGTCTTGATTGAATCATTGTGAATTCCTTGCTAGATTGTGCTTGTGTGCGTTACTCTTTTTGAAGGTTGGTGCTCTTGGTCAATATTAGTCTCTCCTTGTGCTTGTCATACTTAGAAGACTTGTGTAAGGTTATAGAAGTGAGGGTTAAGGTAAGCTCTTCGTTAAGGGATCTTGTCACGTCATTGATCAAGGTTCTTTGTTGGAATATCTTGGTTTATATCTTCCTATACTTATCATATATCATTGTTGAAAATAACCTTAATTTCTTAAAAGTTTAAAATACATGCATTTGAATTAGACAACTAAGATAAGCATTGTTTCACATGCAAAACATCTTTGCATTAGAATAAATTATAAATTTATGTTGTTAAGTTTTTAATATTTAATTCTTAGAAAACTTATGCTAGATTCATGTTCCTATAATCCTATAAATAGGAACTTTGTAATGATGATTAAAACAAGTTGTGAAGAACATTTGAATAAGGGTTTCAAAGTACAATTGTTCTTCCTCTTCAAATTTCCACTTTTTCTATTTATCCTCCAAAATTTCTATCAAATTGGTATCAGAGCTAGATATAGCGAATACAAGTTTTCCGTTCCATTTCCCTTGTCTCACAAAAGATAATTATGAGAATCTCACAAAAGATAATTATGAGAATTGGTGCATACGCATGAAGGCATTGTTTGGTTCCCAAGATGTATGGGAATCCGTCAATAGAGGCTATGAGGTGCCTCAAGACGAAGATTTATTGAATCCTACTCAGAAGGAGGCTATTCAAAAGACCCGAAAGAAGGATCAACAAGCTCATACTCTCATCCACCAATGTTTAGATGAATTGATGTTTGAAAGAGTGGCAAATGCGACCACTTCCAAGCAAGCGTGAATGATCTTAAAAAAACTCTAATCAAGGGGTTGACAAGGTGAAGAAGGTGCAATTGTAATCTTTACGAGGAGAATTTGAAGGCCTACAAATGAAAGAATCTAAATCAATTATGGATTTCTTTGCAAGGGTGTTGTCCGTTATCAACCAAATGAAGAGGTACGGAGAAACCATCGAGGATGATCGAGTTGTTGAGAAGATCCTTCTATCTATGTCAACGAAGTTTGATCATATTGTGGTTTCCATTGAAGAGTCAAAAGACTTAGATTCAATGTCGATTGATCAACTTATGGGTTCTCTACAAGCCCATGAGGAGAGAATCAAGAGGAGACAGGATAAACCGGTTGAGCAAGTCCTAGCCACAAAACACTCAACAAACGATAATGGTGGTGATCGAGAGAAGTCACATAGAGGAAGAGGACGAGGATGTGGATCCTTTCGTGGGAGAGGAAGAAGAAGAAAAAGTGAATCATCATACCATGACTCCAATATTGGAGAAAATGGTCAATCCTCAAGAGGACGTGGAAGAGGGAGTTTTGATGAATCAAAGGTTCGTTGTTATAATTGCCAAAAGCATGGACATTATGCACGAGATTGTTGGAGTGCTTCTAGCCAACCCGAAGAAAAGATCAACTACGTAAAGGAAACAAAATTGGATGATGCCACTTTATTGTTAGCCAACCAAGGCGGTGAGAAAGACAAAAGAGATGTGTGGTAGCTTGACAATGCGGCAAGCAATCACATGTGTGGTGATAAAAGCAAGTTTGTGAAGCTTGACGAGTCGATGGGAGGGTGTGTTACATTTGGAGACAACTCCAAAGTTCCCATCAAGAAAAAAGGTACGATTCTGATTCGAATGAAGAACGGTGGTCATCAATTCATTAACAATGTTTATTTCGTTCCTAACATGAACAACAACATCTTGAGTTTGGGACAACTTTTGGAGAAGAATTACGAAGTGCACATGAAAAACCGTAGCCTATTGCTCCAAGATGATCATCAGAATGTGATCGCCAAGGTACCCATGACGAAAAATAGAATGTTATTTCTTGACAATCATACAGATGTAGCCAAATGTCTCAAAGCTTGTGAGAAAGAGACACCTTGGTTATGGCATCTAAAGTTTGGACATGTCACAAAGAAGGATGTTGAACGGGATGCCACCAATTGACCAACTAGACTAACTTTGTGAGGGGTGTCTTGTAGGAAAGCAATTCCAAAATAGCTTCCCGAAAGAGAGCACCACAAGAGAAAATCGACCATTAGAACTTGTACATGCGGATGTTTGTGGACCGATCAAGCCTGCATCGTTCAATAACGAGTTCAATGAGTTTTGTGATTTGAATGGCATAAAAAGATTCTTGACAGTTCCAAGATTACCTCAACAAAATGGCGTTGTTGAAAGAAAGAATCAAACCATTCTTAACATGGCCCGTAGCATGTTGATGACAAAGAAGATGCCTTAGGAGTTTTGGGCAGAGGCAGTTGATTGTGAAGTTTATCTATCTAACAGAAGTTCAACAAAAAGACTGTTAGATAGAACTCCACAAGAAGCATGGGGTGGAAGAAAGCCAAGTGCATCTCATTTGAGAGTGTTTGGGAGCATTGGCTATGTTCACATACCAGATCAAGTGAGATCGAAGCTTGAAGACAAAAGAAAAAAACATATCTTTTTCGGATATGCTCAGACTTCAAAAGGCTACAAGCTCTATGATCCAGTCGTAGGAAAGATCGTTGTAAGTAGAGATGTTCACTTTGATGAAGAAGATACATGGGATTGGAGCTTTGAAGACAAGGAGAGATATGATTTCTTTCCGGCTCTTGATAAAGAAGGGCAAGAGGAAGTTGTTTAACAAGAGCCTATGACATTGTCCCACTCGCCAATTACTCAAAATTCACCCTCATCTTCAAGAACGGCAACACCATCGTCATCACCGTCGTCATCATCATCTTCGTCTTCCTATCAAAGTTCAAGCAAAAGAACACCAAACATGAGAAGCCTTGAAGAAATTTATGAGGAACTAGATGATGATCTAACTCTTTATTGCTATTTTGTTAATTCTGAACAAATAGATTTTGCAAAGGTTGTGAATGATAAAAAAAATGGAGAACTGTAATGGCAGAAGAGATAAATTCGATGAAGAAAAATGACACGTGGGAGTTGACAACTCTTCCAAAAGGTGAAAATCTCATCGGTCTAAAGTGGTTTTTCAAGGAGAAAAAGAACGCTCAAGGAAAAGTTGAGAGGTACAAGGCAAGATTAGTAGCAAAAGGTTATAGTCAACGTCCAGGGGTCGACTATGGTGAGGTTTTTGCTCTAGTCGCACGACTAGAGACTGACCGTTTGATCACTTCACCTACAGCTAAAAAAAAGTGGAATATTTATCAAATGGATGTGAAGTTTGCTTTCCTAAATGGTGTGCTCGAAGAGGATGTTTATGTTGAACAACCACCAGGCTATGTGATCAAAGGTCATGCAAGTAAAGTGTTAAAGTTGAAAAAAGATTTGTATGGCTTAAAACAAGCACCAGGGCATAGAATAGTCAGATTGACAAGTATCTTCAAGATAATAGGTTTCTCAAATGCCCAAACGAGTATGCTCTCCATGCCAAGGTGTGTGAAAATGGTGATGCGTTGTTTGTTTGCTTAATGTTGATGATATGATCTTCACGACTAATAACCCGAGTATATTCGGAGAGTTCAAGCAAGCAATGACTAGAGAGTTCGAGATGACAGATCTTGGTCTCATGTCCTATTATCTCGACATTGAGATTAAGAAAGCAATTAATAGGGTTTTCATTTCCCAAGAGAAATTTTCTAAGGAGATTCTGATGAAATTCAAAATGGGTGATTGCCAAGCTGTAAGTACACCAGTCGATTGTGGGATCAAGCTCTCAAAGCACGAGAAAGGGGAGAGGGTTTATGCTACAACGTTTAAGAGCTTAGTTGGAAGCTTGAGTTACTTGGCATGCACTCGTCCTGATATTCTCTATAATGTTGGGCTTGTGAATCGATTTGTTGAGGCACTGACTACAACACATTTCAAAGCATCAAAGCGCATTCTCCGATACATTAAAGGTACTATTAGTTATGGTTTGCTTTATTCTTCTACAGATGAATATAATCTTGTGGGTTATAGTGTGATTGGGCTGGAGATGTTGATGATCGAAAGAGTACTACGGGATTTGTATTCTACATGGGAGAAACTGCTTTCACGTGGAGTTCAAAGAAGCAGTCTATTGCTACTCTTTCAACATGTGAAGCTGAGTATGTTGTTGCCACATCTTGCGTGTGTCATGCAATTTGGTTGAGAAGATTATTAGGAGATTTGCAGTTGTCAAATAAGGAAGCCACGGAGATCCTTGTTGATAACAAATTTGCTATTGCACTAGCAAAGGACCCAGTATTCCATGACCGTAGCAAACACATTGACATGAGGTATCATTTCATTCGTGAAGAATGTGTTTTCAAGAACGAGATTAAAGTTAAGTATGTGAGAACTCAAGACCAAGTTGCAGGTATTTTTTATGAAGCTTCCTAAGTCATAGATATTTATCAAGTTCGTGAAATGCTTGGAATAATTAAGAATTAAGTTTAAGGGAGAGTGTTGAAAATAACCTTAATTTCTTAGAAGTTTAAAATGCATACATTTAAATAAGACAGTTAAGATAAGAATTGTTTCACATGCAAAGCATCTTTGCATTAGAATAAATTAGAAATTTATGTTGTTAAGTTTCTAATATTTAATTCTTAGAAAACTTATGCTAGATTGATGTTCCTATAATCCTATAAATAGGAACTTTGTAATGTTGATTAAAACAAGTTGTGATGAACATTTGAATAAGAGGTTCAAAGTACAATTGTTCTTCCTCTTCAAATTTACTCTTTTTCCATTTATCGTCCAAAATTTCTATCAATCATTCCATTATTTATCTTCTTATCTTTCCAAATCATAAATTAATCTATTTTCTGAGTTTCACCAAATCTCGGTATGTTCTTCTCAAAATCTCGCCTGAGATTTTCATTATCCAACCGAGATTTGCTTCAGTCGAGGACTTTCAATCTAGATCGGGAACTGCGGCATCAACCCCGCATCAAAGTGGTATCAGAGCTAAGCGACTGAAGTCCGTCTCAGGTTTGAGTCATTTTTTATATTTTGAGTCTTCTTTTAGTCATACAAAAATTGAGTCTTTTCTTGTTTGCCATTTTTATGAGATTATTTGAGTTTAACGTGTGTTGACTTGTGCAAGTTTGGAAGAGGGAAACACCATAGCCAAATACAAGCCAACCATTAACATTGAAACCTATCTCAACCCTTCAGAGATTGTGCTTAAAAGTTTGCGCTTAAAGTTGAGATCTTATCTAGTAGGTAAGATCTTATCCATTCTTTTCAAACAACGATATATACACTTCTCCAACAATAAAGGATCCCAAGGCAACCAAGAAGTAGCATCCCCAACAGTGACTGATGAACATCGACATCAAATTATCAATTTTTCAACAATCTCGGTAAGCTCATAAAGAATCTCGGCCGAGATTTCATCCGAGAAAGCTACCGATGTCCAGTTTCAAGAAATTTTTTAAAGCATAATCTGAAGTATCAAAGTGCACCATGTGCAAGAGTTCGTCAAAAGAAGAGTTTATATACCCACCTTGATCCAGTTAAGAGTCTTAGCCATTCTCAAAACCAAATCCGGATATCTCTCTCCAACAATACAGGTTCAAGGTATGTTCTTTCTCTCTTCTTAATCTCCTATGTGCCATTTTCTTAGCCTCTTTCTACTCTAAACACTTGGGTCTTATTCTTTCGGTGTGTTAGTTAGTATTTATACTTCCTAACATACTAGTTTGTCTATCCACAATATTCTTTCTACCTTGTGTGTGTGGAGTAAACTTCCAGCAATAGTTCTTTAACCATCTCACAACACAAGAACCTTTATCCGAACCAAGTTAACTACTTGTTTTAACCAAGGAGTTCTAGTGAGACGAAGGCACCGATTGGTAAAGAAGCATTAATTCATCCAAGACAATTACATCAAACTAGCTTGCGATAACACAACAGAGCGTGAGTGCGAGAGAAAACAAGGAAGGTATTTCCTTTTTTCTTAAACATCATAAGTTTGTTGTTACTTTGCGTGTTTGTGTAGATTTCAAGAAGAGATAGTCCATAAGCATCCAAAAAGAGTGATTCTCTAGATCCCGATGCGATGGAGTTGCTCAAACAACTTATAGCTATTGTTTCCACCTTCTATAAACGACTAGAAAAGATCAAAGCGAGGCCTAGTGAAGAATCTCGTCTAGAATCTTGCCCGAGAATTGATCCGAGATCCGTATATGAAGTAGGCGGCAGCTTCTTACATTCACCGCTACCACCAACACCCGTGCCACCTCCAAATCCCCCTCCAATCCCAGATATCATTAACCCTAATTCCTCTTTAAATATACTAATCACCATCCACACTTTGGTGGAGACTTCAGGACTTAGGTAATGAAGAAGATGAGTGCATGTGGAGAGACTACACCCGACGCCATTATAATCCACGGAGAGGATGTGACAATGATCAGTATAGAACCCCTCAAGATAATTGCGGAATTGGGAAAGTAAAGGTCAAGATTCCAAGTTTTGAAGGCAAATGCGATCCGGACGTTTATATGGAATAGGAGACTAAGATTGAACAAAGTCTTGCCATAACTTTAGTAAGCAACAGAAGATCCAACTTGTTGTGTTGGAGTTCCAAGAATATGCCTTAGTTTGGTGGGATCATCTCGTTAAAGAACAAAGAAGAACGTTAGATCCGGACATCAACACTTGGGAACAAATGAAGGCCTTAATGAATACTAGATTCGTACCTCAATACTATGGAAGGGAAGTGAGGCAACGATTGAAGAACCTCAAACAAGGGTCCATGATGGTGGATGAAGTTTATACCGCCATGCAAATGGCGATGATGAAAGCTAACGTGCAAGAGGATGAGGAGTCTATCATGGCTCGATTTTTACGAATTTTGCACCCTTCTTTAGCTAATAAAATTGATTTATATTTCTATGCTTCAATGACTAACTTACTACATCTGGCTATCAAGGTGGAGAAGAAGACCAAAGGACGGAATCAAGGGTCAAGCTCTTGGACGACAAAGAAGAAATTTTGGCCATCCTACAGGAATATCGGCCGAGATTTCACCAGATATTTGCCCCAAAAAGACGAAGGAAAGAGATCCCTTCCTGATCCAACGGTCCACAAATCTTTTACTCAATCGCGACCTTTGACTGAGTCGTCAAAGGAAAACAAAGTGAGTACTTCTAACCCTACCTCACAATCTAGAGATATCGTATGCTTTAAATGTCAAGGTAGAGGTCATTACATGCGAGATTGTCCTAATAAAAGGGTTTTGTTTTTAAATCAACAAGCGCAATAAGAAAGTGAAGAAGAACATGAACATGAGCATACCTATATCAATGAATAGCATGAACATGATAGTATTAGTGAAACTGATGAATGTTGTGAATATGAGCATGGAGATTCTTTAATTGCTAGACGAACATTGCATACTAAAATAGCTCCATGTGAGGATAATTAGGGGAATACCTTTTTCATACTATATGTCTTGTTCAAGGAAAGGTTTGTAACATGATTATTGATGGTGGTAGTTGTTGCAACATTGCTAATGAGGAATTAATCACTAAGTTGTAAATCACTACTTTCTATCATCCTAGACCTTATAAGTTACATTGGATGAATGATTGTGTAGAGTTGAAAGTTAATAAACAGGCTATGATTGTGTTTACCTTAGGAAAGTATGAGGACATTGTTGTTTGTGATGTTGTGTCCATGAAAGCATGTCATATTTTGTTAGGACGTCCATGACAATTCGATAGGAAGGTTACACATGATGGTTTTACTAACAAACACTCCTTTGAATTGAATGGACATGCAATTACTCTTAAAAATATGGGCCCCTTGCAGATTGCGGAGTATTATGACAAGAAGAATGACAAATGCGAGGAAAAGAAACAAGAAACAACTCTCAGAGAAAAAACACGGGTAGATCATCAAAATCTCGCCCGAGATTTGACAAACACTCACGTTCTAGCTGACAAATCTCGTCTAGGGAAATCTCAGCCGGCATTCGCAGCCCGAGATATCTTCTCTGGAACCTCATCGAGCCCTTTTATTATCCAAGCGGGAGTTCCTCGATGATTTTACTCCTTTGGATATTTCTTTACCGAGATTATTTAAAAGCCTAATGACTTTGAGTGATGAAGTGAATGCTACATTGGCTACAAACATTTTAAAGGCTTTGAATGAGTGTAAAGATGTATTTTTGGATGAGATTCTTGCAGGTCTTTCACAGTTTCGAGGCATTGAGCATTGGGTTGACTTCATTCCAGGTTCGTCACTCCCTAATCACCCCGCTTATAGAATGAGTCCGCAGGAAAGTCAGGAAATTCAAGATCAAGTGAAAGACCTTTTGAATAAAGGTTATGTTCGAGAAAGTTTGAGTCCTTGTGCGGTTCTAGTTCTATTGGTGCCTAAGAAGGACAATACTCTGAGGATGTGTGTTGATTGTACAGCAATCAATAACATCACTATCAAGTACTGTCACCCCTTCCCCAGATTAGATGACATGCTAGATGAGCTTAGCGATTCCACCTTGTTTTCCAAGATCGACCTTAAGAGTGGATATCATCAAATCCGGATGAGGAAAGGAGATGAATGGAAGACAGCATTCAAGACCAAGTTTAGACTTTATGAGTGGTTGGTTATGCCTTTTGGTTTGACTAACACTCCTAGTACTTTTATGAGGTTAATGAGTCATGTCTTACGCCATTATATTGGAAAGTTCGTGGTTGTCTACTTCGACGACATCCTCATCTACAACAAATCCATTAAGGAGCATGAATAACTCTTAAGGGAAGTACTAGGAACTCTTAGAACTGAATCTTTATATGCAAATATTAAGAAATGTGAGTTTAGTACTAATGAAGTTGTCTTCCTTGGATTTCTAGTAAGCACAAAAGGCCTTGAGGTGGACAAGGAAAAGATCAAAGTCATCGAAGAATGGCCTACACCTATCACAGTTAGTCATGTGCGATCTTTCCATGGATTGACAACATTTTATATGCGCTTTGTGAAGGATTTTAGTACCATCACAGACCCTCTCACGTCTCTCACGAAGAAACAAGTACAATTTGAGTGAAGAGAAGCACAAGAGAAGGTATTCAATGAATTGAAGAGGCAACTATCAAGCACACCACTTCTTGCATTTCTGGATTTCACCAAACCATTCGAAGTCGAATGTGATGCGTCAGGTATTAGTATTGGATGAGTACTCATGCAAGAAGGTAAGCCCCTTTCCTACTTTAGTGATAAATTTAAAGGACCATGCTTGAATTGTTCAACTTATGATAAGGAGTTATATGTTTTATTTCGAGTTTTCAAGACATGATAACATTATCTTTGGCCTAAAATTCATCCTTAGAACTGATCATGAGTCTTTGAAGCACTTTCGGAGTCAAGATAAGTTGGATAGCAGACATGAATGATTGTTGGAGTTCATAGAGAATTTTACTTATATCATCAAGTACAAGAAATGTAAGGATAATGTTGTTGTGGATGCCCTTTCCAAGAGGTATACTTTGATCACCACCATGGATTCTTAGGTCCTAGGATTCCGTTATATCAAAGATTTATATAGGGATGATGTTGATTTCGGAGATATTTACAGCCAGTGTAAATCTCGACCTGCGTACAGGAATCTCGAACGAGATTTAGACCAATATTTGCCCCAATCAAGAGGTAAGTTTTATATCTTTGAAGGATTTTTGTTCCGTGAGGATAAGGTTTGTATTCCTAGATGTTCTTTGAGATTATTTATTAGTTGAGGATGCTCATATAGGAGGATTAATGGGACACTTTGGAAGGGATAAGACTTATCATATGCTTCATTCACATTTCTTTTTGCCTCATATGCGTAAGGATGTTGAACACTTGATCAAGATGTGCATTATTTTCTTGAAGGCAAAGTCAAGGTTGAAACCACATGGTTTGTATACTCCTTTACCTATAATTACTTCACCCTGGCTTGATATTAATATGAACTTTGTTGTAGGATTACCAAGGACTAAGAAGGGAAGAGATTCCATTTTTATGGTTGTTGACCGCTATTCTAAGATGGTTCACTTTATTTCTTGCGATAAAACTAATGATGCTTAATGTGGCTAACTTGTTCGTTATGGAAGTTATTAGGTTGGATGGAGTGTCGCGAACTAGTGTAAGTGATAAAGATGTCAAATTCCTTAGTTTCTTTCGGAAGACTCTTTGGGGGAAGTTAGGTACAAGATTATTGTTTTCTGTAATAACCGGAAATTTTTAATGTCCGTTAAATCTGAATATAACCAAATTCTGATACATCAATTGGAAATAAAATAAACGAGTTAAAATCTATCATTTTATGTGACCTTGATTCACATAAAATGATGAAACTATGTAACCGGAAATAAATTACATACCTCTAAAATAAGATAAGAAAATTATATTATACGGAATTTAATTCCGTATTTATTTCCGCAAATTACCTACCGATCCGTACGAGTAACGGGTTTCGTTTCAGCTTATTTCTTAATGGAAGATTAGGCCCATTCTACGAGCCCATCAGCCCATCAACAATCTCCTAAACTAATCCTAACCCTAAATTAATTAAGTTAACCTAATCTAAACCTATTCTACCACTGCTGCGTGCCGCTACCCATCCCTTCTCTTACCTTCTGCAGAACGTCGACCAGCAGCCCCTTACCTTCTGCAGAACGTCGACCAGCAGCCCCTTCCGCCTTCAACCGGAGACACCGCACTGCTCCCGCCTTCTGCACAGGACGACTAGCCGCTGCTGCTTCCGCCTTCTGCACAGGACGACTAGCCGCTGCTGCTTCCGCCTTCTGCACAGGACGACTGGCCACTGCTCCTTCTGCCTTCTGCACAGGCCGACCGGGCCGCTGCTGCTTCCGTCTTCTGCACAGCTGCCTGGGTGCCACGCCGAGTTACCCTGTCTTCTGCAGCCAGCAAATCAGCCCGCCTCTACGCTCCAAGGAATGCACGTCTCCAAGGGTAAGCCGGCGCTGCTGTTCCTTTTCCTCTCTTACTGAACGGGTATTAACGCCCTACTCCTCTCTCTTCTGCATTACCTTGCTGCTAAACGGGACATTTTTGTGCAGCCGATCTGAGCCAACCGGCGCTACAGACCCCACTACAGACCTCCTAGACAGCGCTGCACTCCCTCAGTAGCAAGTGTCTTGTGTTGTGGCAGTGCATCCAGTACACCAAGGAGCCCTATAGCATGAACCCGGAACTCCCTCACCATCTCGTTTACGGACCAGCAACCAAGGGGCTGGGAACACCACCCTACGGCCGGTAAATCTTCTGAGTACTACTCCCTGTTGCGGTCATTCTAGTGCAGAGAAGGGTAGTCTTTTAGTTACAAGTTGAATGTACAGGTTAGGGATTCTAGAGGAAGGGGTGTGTAGCTGTTACTATATGCTGAACATAGGATGTGAGAGAGTAGTTTTGATAATGCAGAATAGTTGTTAGTGAGTATCGAACCCAAGATCTCATAAAATTTCTGTACCCAGTTTTTTTTTGTTTAATGCACATAAACTGAATTTTGGAGAAGAGTTTTCGATACCTTATAATGACGATCCACCGTTCAAATTTTGATATGATGTAGAAGGATATTTATAGTTTAACATATCAGAAGTTGAGATCAATCCAACGGTCGGATCTGGATCTATAAGGGCTCAAAGTAGGCTAGTTGGGCTGTTTGGGAAAGAACACATGATTTTGGCTAAGTATAGATTTCTGGACTTTGGAACCATCTTTAGGGATCTATGTAGGAGTGTTGGTTGAGTTTTTGCGAGAGATCTTTACCCTATGTCAAGTATGCATATCATAGAGGATATAGAAATTTATTCCGGATTTCTTATCTTTTTATTCAAGCCTTGGATCTTAACCCAAAGTCGGACCTTAACGATTTTTTGTTTAAACTGAGAATTTTGGTAACACTTCTAAATCCTCAACAAACTACCTAATGATAACTAGATTATGGAAGTAGGTTTTAAAAGAGAATATTAGAACTAAATGATAGACTTTCTCGGAGTTTTGGGATCAAGGGTAAAATAGTCATTTTACCTTAAGAGGACTTTTTCCGTAATTTCTCTTCATGAGATTGTACATCTTAGAAGTTTATAACTTCTAAGAGTATGAGATGTGTTTTTGATCCACATGCCTTGTCTGACAGGCGATTGAGTTACCACGGTTGCAGACCGAGTTGAGACTTTTGAGAGTTGTGTTTTGATTCAGGTAAGTCCTTTGGGCTTACTTAGCTGACTTCTAAATATGAGCATGAATGATGATAGTGGTGTGTGATTGAGATGTTTAGAGTTATAGGTTGTGATAGATATTTACCGACCTATACTTGGCCTAAGAGTAACGGGCGGTGGCATTCTGCTCAGTTAGCTTGCGGGCGCTGGGGGTTTCTTTAGGGACTAGTCCATACTCGTTTGTAGTGATGCTACCGGCGGAGGTCAGCTAGACCTACACCCAGTAGGATAAGGAACGGAGGCGAGAACTGTTAATAGCTCTCGTGCCACAACTGTAAAATTGAATAAGATGAATCACCTAATTAATAGATAATAAAGGGTTGAGTGCCAGCATGATGTTTGTTTATTTTGTTTCTGCGTGTGTTTGTGCTGTTGTTATTCTACTTATATTTGGATTGATAGCTAACGGTTTATCCGTGTTGTAGATTTGTAGACATAGACAGTTGCAGAGTGATCCGGAACGGATGGTCAGCCGGGTCCACGTACTCATTAGATGGGGGCGGGGGAGTCTTCCATACGTCATGCATGTTATGTATATTTATATATGTTTGTAAGGCTGTCACATGTGTACTTTCATACCATTAAAAATATTATGTTTTGGAAATTGTTTTTAATTACATTTGTGCCTTATTGTAAGATCCTAGTAAAGTTGTTGTTAAACCAAGGTCAGGGCCCATTGTGAGGTCCTAACCAGTAGCTCCCCGAGTTCCAAGAACTTGGGGTGTTACATTTTCAACTTCTAGTCATCCTCAAACGGATGGTCAAACGGAAGTTACTAACAGGACTTTGACTACTATCTTGAGAGCTGTTTTGAAAGATAACTTGAATGTTTGGGAAGATGTTTTACCACATGTATAATTTGCTTATAATCGTACCTTGCATTCATCTACTAATCTAACGCCTTTTAAGTGTGTCTATGGAGTAAATCATTTTACTCCTTTTGATCTTACACCTTTGCCTTTAGAGGAGCGAGTGAATTTCATTGTAGAAAAATCGGTGGAGTTCATTAAGGAATTGTATGAGAAAACACGCATAAGGCTGGAGCAAAAATGGAAAACCATAGCTTCAAAGGCAAATCAGAATAGCAAAGAGATGTTCGAACCTACATCTAGTTTGGTTGCACCTAAGGAAAGATCGATTTCTGGAGAAGAGGAAGTCTAAGTTGTCTCCAAGAAGAGATGGACTATTTAGAGTAAAGCACAAGGTTGGTGACAATGCTTATGTCTTGGAGCTTCCAGCTGAGTATGGTGTAACCCTATTTTCAATGTGGATGACTTTGAGTCCTTTTGAGTCTCGAGATGAGCATGTTGATAATTCGAAGACGAATCCTTCTCAAGAAGGGGAGTATGATGAGGGATCATCCCTAACACTATCAATCACTAGATCAAGGGCTAAGGCATTGAAGGACAATCCAGCTACACCTTCTTCAAATCTCATCATGGAAAGAGCAATCATAAGGACAAGAGCAAAGGCCATTCAAAATGAAGTTACAAGCATACTAACAACATGTACACTCAAGGATACCCTATTCACTCTTAGGAATCCTTTGGTGACATCGTTAGCTGTTATAGAAGAGTCAAGCCACGACCAAGAAGAGCTAGCAAGCATAGAAGGTGGCTAAGACGAAGAAGAGCTTCAAAGAAGAAATCTCTGTCAACCTACAGGAATCTCGGCCGAGATATCCACCCGAGATTTGGTCTTTGACGCGTGTTTGAACATTCGGTCAAGATCTTTCAATTTTGGCAACTATCATTTATTTTATTACCTTAAAAGCTTTAAACATTCTTTAAGGTAATTTTTATTTTTTATATTTTTAGATTATCTTTAAAAAAATATATTTCCTAAATTATCCTTTAAAGATATCTTCCCTAGTCAAAGTAGGAAAGTCTCTCTTATAAATAACCTTAGAATGAGAGATTCTTAGATAGATTAGATTTAATTACTTTCCACAATATTGTGTGAACTCGCAACTTCGTTTATGAAGTTTGTGTTTATTCATTCCTATAGAATTTAAGGGAGAGCCTTAATTGAATTGTTGTGAAGTCCTTGCTAGATGTGCTTGTGTATGTTAATCTTTTTGAAGGTTGGTGTTTCTGGTCAATACTAGTCCTTCTTGTCTTGTCTTACTTAGAAGACTTGTGTAAGGTTACAGAAGGGAGGGTTAAGGTAAGCTCTTCGTTAAGGGGTTTTGACACATCATTGGTCAAGGTTCTTTGCTGGAATATCTTGGTTTATATCTTCCTATACTTATCATATATCATTGTTGAAAATAACCTTAATTTCTTATATGTTTAAAATACATGCATTTGAATTAGACAATTAAGATAAGCATTGTTTCACATGCAAAGCATCTTTGCATTAGAATAAATTACAAATTTATGTTGTTAAGTTTCTAATATTTAGTTCTTAGAAAACTTATGCTAGATTCATGTTCCTATAATCCTATAATCCTATAAATAGAAACTTTGTTGGAAGGATTTTCAAACACATTCAAATTCAAAAAAAAAATTAATTAGAGAAATGGTTTAACAATCAGTATTTCAATGAATAAAATTTTTTTTGTATAGTAATATCAAAAAATTAGATTTCTACAATATATATTACGTAATGGCGCCACTAAAATATATAAATTAAGTTACCGTGCCCCTTAAGTTGTAATTTTGGATGATTGTTTTAAAATATTGTTTAATAATCAAATCTTTTACAAAATCGTAAATTATATTAATTAGTTGAAACAAACTTAACAGTTAAAGGGAAAAATAATAGGTTTACAAAATCATTTTCAGAAATAATTAACTTTTTTTTTCGCCTACATAATCGAAGCTTACAAAAATCGGAGTTCATTCATTTATTTTTTTTAAAAATTTGTTTCAAAATATATAATCGTTCCAACAATAACGTGAAATCATTCTAATAAAATAGTTAATTTAATAACAAAAGATTTTCTGGCTTAAAAATAGTTTAAAAAATAAAGATTCATTTACGTTAATTGTTAGAGCTCCATTTTAATACTGCTTCCACGGCGCGTCACGTCAGCAACCTTGTGCTTTGTTTTAGTATGTATAATAGATTGATATCCAAAGCTCATATCTAATTTTGTATTGCAGAGCATGCATCTCACTCTCTCTAGTAGAGTCTGATTTATCCTCCCAGCTACATCATTCTAATGTGGTGTATGTTTGATTGTATGATGACGAGCAATTCCAACATCCTTTCAAAACTAATCAAATTCAAACAAATAAAACTCCAGACCATTATCAATTTACAACCTTTTTAATTTTCTTACATATTTGATTCTTCAATAATGTTTTTCACTCCTTGACGTTCATGAAAGCTTCTATTTTGTGTTTCATAAAAAACCAAGTCATTCTTGAATAATCATTAATGATAGTCAAAAATAAATCTGACCACCTAGAGACTCAACGCTAGCCGGACCCTTACAATCCGAATGGATGTAATGAAGTGTGCCTTTTGTCTTGTGAATACCCTTTGCGAACTTGTTATGGTGTAGCTTTCCAATAACAGAATGCTTAGATAAGTTAAGACTCATGATCTAATGAGCACCAAAAACATCTTCTTTTTTCAGAATCTGCATCCCCTGTCACCCATATAACCAAGTTTGATATACCATAACTTAGTCATATCATCCGTTTGAACCTCTTAAGATGCAATAGAAACAGATCCAAGAAATATAAAGTGCCCCTGTTGACACCTTTCAGAATAACATCATAACCCTCACAAACATTCATAACTCCACTTTCACCTTTGAAACGAAATTCCTTTTTATCCAACATACTTAGGGATATTAGATTATTAGTAACCAGTGGAACATGTTTGACATTGTTCAACGTACAAAATCTACCATCATGTGTCCTATTTTTAATCGAGCCACTTCGAACCGCCTTGTAAATAAAATTGTGGTCCATGAAAATATTGTCATTGATGCGGGGTTAATGCCGCAATTGCTGATATAGATTGTAAGCCCTTAATTGAAGCAAATCTCGACCAATTTATACAAAATATTGGACGAGATTTTGGGAAGAACGGGTCGAGATTTCTAGAGACTTGGAATGCGGATTAATGAATGATATGAGAAGATAAGAAGATGAATAATGGAATGATATATGATAAGTATTGGAAGATATGAACCAAGATATTTCAGCAAAAAACCTTGACCAATGATGTGTCAAAACCCCTTAACAAAGATCTTATCTTAACCCTCACTTATTTATCCTTAAACAAGTCTTCTAAGTAAGACAAGCACAAGGAGGGGCTAATATTGACCAAGAACACCAACCTTCAGAAAGATTAACACACACAAGCACAATCTAGCAAAGACTTCATAGCGATTCAATCAAGGCTCTCTCTTTGATTGAATATGAATGAATAAAACACAAACTTCATAAACGAATCTGCGAGTTCACACAATATTGTGGAAAATAGTCAAATCAAATCTTCCTAGATTCGCTTCAATTAAGGGCTTGATTGAATCAAAGAGAGAGCCTTGATTGAATCGTTGTGAAGTTTGTGTTTTATTCCTTCCTTAAAAGATAAGGGGTGAAATGGTTAAGTAGATAGTTTTTGCATTATTTGTACAAAGTAGGCACTTACGTGTTTTAGTTGACAAACTAGGCCCCTAGAATATGAAAAGAAAAGATTTAATAATAAAGCAAATTAAGATCTCATGATCTTTCTCTCTCCTATTTACAATTATTAATTTCCAAAATTAAATGGGCTAATTAATTATAATAACCGTTAAAGAAGCAGTTCCAGCCACGAACTTCAACAATTATTTCGAAGATATCGTCGTCCATCTTCAAGGAGAACAAAAGCCGACACTTTTCTATTATCATGCGTTCAACATTCAGTAATTCGACAAGGAGAATGGATCAATAATTGTGTTCTACTCGCTTGTTTTAGTAAAAAATCTGTAATTTTTGTTTCTGAAATCGAGTTTTCTAGTGTTTCGTAGATTTGAGATGCTTCAATGGTGTTCGAAGTTTACTACTTTAATGGTGTGTGATTGTCGTTTTTATAGTGTACATAAATGATTTCGATAACAAACATAACGGTGACCTTGTGTACATCTTCAATTTAGATTCGTTAGCCTTAAAACTGTCTAGATTTTTTCCGAGTTAATTATGAGATTTCAATGGAGTTGTTTCAGTTTATGTACGCATCTAGGATTGTGTACGTATACTCTTTTTTTTTCAGTACACATTGTTTGTGTTTATGTCTTCAGTTTATGCTTATGTACTTATACATGGTTGATTATTGTCAGTTATGTACAGTATGCATTCAGTTTACCTTGCACTAGTGCATTTGTATGTTTCGTTTGTATATATTATGTACATAAATATAGTATTTCTTGTATATGATATTCTGTGTTTTGTTTGTATGATATATGTAACGCTATTATGTACATGAAATATATGATTTCTTCCACTAGTGCATTTGTTGTACCTAAAACATTGTGTTTTGTGTACATTTTACATGTTGATTATTAATACATATGTGTATGTAATACGTGAATATATATATACAAATTGTGTTGGGCATAGTTATGTATCTATTAACAACATTTCTTGTACCTTAATTTTTGTTTTTTATGTACCAGGAATGTCAACTGTGTTCGTAACCGTATACTACAAAAAAGATTTGCAAAATCTTGGGTGTTGTTGATCTTCGTAGGTGCAAGTATGGAAACGATTCCGATGCATTAAAAAGACGATAGAAGCGGTTGAAGAGATTTAGAGAACGACGACGGCGATTATTGAAGAAATGCTGAAGATGACGATTTTTTTGGGTTGAAGAGAGGTTGAAGGATTTCAATGGAATCGATGTGAGGATGAGGTAGAATTGCTTCACTTTTACGGTTGATAGGAAGTATAAAAAGATTTGCAGAATCTTCCTTGTACAGTTTCCACTTTTTCAAAAACGGGTTTTCAATATTTGGCAGTTATCTAATTACTCCAACTTCCTTCCTTAATTTTAGTCCATTTAAATTATTTTATCTTTATTTATAATAAAAAAATTGATAGGGGTCTAGTTAATCTATTATACTTACTAAAACAGAGCACGGGTTGATGACGTGGCGCGCTGTGGATGCAGGATTTTTGAAATTGAGCTCTCACAATTAAAGCCAATAAATCTTTATTTTTTACACTTTTTTTAAACCATAAAATCTTTTATTATTAAAATAATAATTTTATAGAAACCAAATCTATTATACTTACTAAAACAGAGCACGGGTTGATGACGTGGCGCGCTATGGACGCAGGATTTTTGAAATTGAGCTCCCACAATTAAAGCCAATAAATCTTTATTTTTTACACTATTTTTTAAACTCTAAAATCTTTTATTATTAAAATAATAATTTTATAGAAACCAAATCTATTATACTTACTAAAACAGAGCACGGGTTGATGACGTGGTGCGCTGTGGACGCAGGATTTTTGAAATTGAGCTCCCACAATTAAAGCCAATAAATCTTTATTTTTTACACTATTTTTTAAACCATAAAATCTTTTATTATTAAAATAATAATTTTATAGAAACCAAATCTATTATACTTACTAAAACAGAGCACGGGTTGATGACGTGGTGCGCTGTGGACGCAGGATTAGATTAGAGAAGTATACAAAACAAAAGCACAAAAAAAAAAGAGAAAATTTAGTTAATGAGGCACTTTTTGTTTATCAGATACTAACTAGGCCCCTCTATTTTTTGTCAAAATTTTTTAATCTAAAATAAATTAGTTAAAGGGGCATAAGGGTAAATGTAAAATATAAAGCCTATAAAATCATTCGGTTAGGGTTTTTTTGCGTCAGTTTCATATTTCAGATCTCAACTCTCTCAATCCAGATCAGGTTCTTCCCAAACCTCCATTGTTGGCGAGTTGCAAACGCTACAACCAAGGAAACAAAATCGCCGCCCAAATCCACCTTCGGTGCCGCCTATTGCTTCGCCGCTTCACATCGTAAACCGCCGGCAAGCAGATCCGCCGGTTTGTTCCGCCCTCGTCAAAAATCGGTTCCGGCCCCCGCCACTTCTCCTCTTCCTCAGCCCTCGTCAAAAATCGGTTCCGGTTTGTTCCGCCGGCAAGGTGAACTAAAGTCACTTCATTGATAGAGGGAAGATTGATTGTAGTTCTCTAGAAGATCAAATCAAAATGGTATTGCAGATCCATAAACTGATCTCCATCTTCTTGATTTTTCCTGATTTCTTGATTCTCCCCCAATTCGAGTTTCTTGTAGTTGCAGGTTTTCAGTTTGAATTTCTTTTCGATTTTAGAGAGAGTTCATATTCGAACTCTGATTACAGTGAAAATTGTTGCCAGATTTATCCGTAATTACACGTTTTTAGTTGTCTAGATGAATCGAGTTTCTTTGAACTTCGTATATGACGCTTTTAACTTGCGTTGGGTGTTTCTCTTCTCTTATGAATTCCGTGAATAATATCAATTTGGGTTTTACTGTTAATGTTTGATGATTTACTGGATGAAGTACTTTGATCTTGTTTGGAGAAACATAGTTTTTCATGATTTTCTTTAAATTCAGAGAATTAGCTGGCATTTTTTCATAGTTTCTTTAAACTCAGAGAATCATATGTGCGTGACGGATTGTGTAAACGACGGGATTGTGTAAACGACGGGATTGTGTAAACGACGGGATTGTGTAAAACGGGAATAACGTAAGTGACTGATTTTTTTGGATTGTGCAACTCATTTGAGGCTTGCGTAATTCAACCTTGTGTAAACAACGGATCAGACTTGCGTAAATGATGGCATTTTGGGTATGTACAACTCATTTGAGCTCGTGTAGTAAATCTTATGTAAACAAAGGACCGGACTTGTGTAATGGAAAAAAGACGGAATTATCGGCTAGACAATACACAAGGACACACAATATTGTGTATCTACAAGACGGACGGTGTAAATGACGGATTTTGTGTAAATGACGGACTTTGTGTAAATGACGGACTTTGTGTAAATGACGGACTTGTGTAATTGAGAAATGACGGACTTGTGTAATTGAAAAATGACGGACTTGTGTAATTGAATTTATGTAATAGAAATTGTGTATTAATATCGTGTATCTACAAGAGAATACTGGAAGTTCAGTTAGTCCAACTAGTATAAGGGTGGGAGGGCGGGCCTGTTGCCCAGAGTTCAATACTCACTAGCTACAACATTTGTGTTTTGGATTGAGCAGCTTGTGTACATAACTCGTGTGGGCTTGTGTACGTAACTGTTGTGGCTTATGTATGTAACTCGTGTGGGCCTGAACTGAACTTGGGCTTAACTCGTGTGGGCCTGAACTGAACTTGGGCCTAATTAAATTGATTGGGCTTGGACTCATGTAAAATTATCAATTAACCCTTTCAATTAATCTTTATTAATAAATAAGAGGGGCCTAGTTTGTCTACAAAATATAAAAAGGGCCTACTTAATACTAAATACACAAAAAGTGCCTACTTACCCAATTAACCCAAAAAAAACCTATTTCACAATATTCTTTCTCATTTTTTTCAAAACCCGCATAAGGTGCGGGTATTATACTAGTATTCAACAAACAAGATATGCCTTAGCTAAATTTTCTCAAAGATAATCTAGGATAAATATAAAAATAATATAGGAATCATATCTTTAAAAGATAATCTAGTATAAATATAAAAATAATACCAAAAATAGGATAAAAAACTAACAATTACCTTAAACAATATTTGAGAGCTTTTAAGGCAATAAAATAATAAAAGATAATTCTTCCAAAAATAGAAGATCTTTGCTGGATCTTCTGGCACGGGTTAGGCTTCAAATCTCGGGCGTTGACCGAGATTTTACATCAACTTGCAAACAATCTTTTCTTGAGTGTCTCCAGCTCTTGGCTTAGTAAAATGAGTTATTAAAATTTTTTAGCATAAATCTTATATCTATTAAAGCAGGAGTCTCCATTGCCACATGTCAACGTCATATTTCTTGAAGCCTAAAAAACTATTTTAAAAAGTTATTTTCTAAATGTAAATATAAATTGAAAATTAATTTCTAAATTTTTTTAAAAATATTTAAATAAATATTTTTATAAAAATAGTTTTTAAAATTTTACGGATTTTTTTTTACCAACAAACATATCTTAACAAATCAATTTAAAAAATATAATTAATTTAAAGAGATAAATACTTAAAAATAAATTAAAATTATAATGATAATTTTAATTTTATTCTCCGAATTTTTATTTTACAAAAATATATATAAATTTATAAGTATTAAATATTTATATAAAGCTCAACCCGCACAAAAGTGCGGGTAATACACTAGTTACTTTTTAAGGTCTAAGTCGTCTAACCAAAACACTAGATTTTTTTACTAAATACTTATTTATTTATGGGCTATTTTGGTTAATGGGCCTTTTTAAGAATACATTTACTAAGTAGGCTTTTTTGGTTTTTTAGTTAAGTAAATAGACCCCAAATATTTTTTTACC
This sequence comes from Fagopyrum esculentum, assembly GCA_033239045.1. Taxonomy (NCBI): domain Eukaryota; kingdom Viridiplantae; phylum Streptophyta; class Magnoliopsida; order Caryophyllales; family Polygonaceae; genus Fagopyrum; species Fagopyrum esculentum. The sequence continues at coordinate 91,497,229 of BSUD01000008.1, read as the reverse complement.
GTGAAAACCTAATTCTGGCCCTTTTCCCTTTCCCATCTCTCTTTAGCCTCCTTCGCTTTCCACTTTCTCATCTCTATTCGCCTCCCCAGCTCTCCGATTCGGAGCTCTTTACCTTCGATATCAAGCAGATGAGAGTCCTATTGGACGGCCACCATGTTGAAGATCGAGATTGGTTGTTCAATCTCATGATTACAAATAATCGTGTTCGCCTAGTCTCTTTTGCCCTGGCCGCCGTCCACCACTAGGTCTCCTTCAATTGGGGTTGGAGTGTTCAACTTGCAAGAAAGGTGATCAGTAGTCGACTAACCACCGCGCTCGTCACCTACGAGTCATCATCCTGCACTGGGTCTATCCTGAAGGCGGCTGGTCAAACCACCAAGGAGTCCTTCCTAGCTGATTACAACTTGTGCCCTACCTCTACTAATAACATGGTTTCAAGCAGCCCTAATTTTGAACAGGAGGCCCTGTGATGTTTCAGACTTGGACTTCTTCTAAATTGGTGCTCAACACCCTAGGGAAGAACGAAGCCCTCATCATGGCTTGCTCGCGGAGGAAGCCGCAACTCTTGACCGACATTGTTGTTGTTTCGGCGAAGCATAAGGTGGAGGTTGAGACGGTTCATGTTTCCACTGTTGGTGATCAGTGCTCTTACATGATCCATACTCGCCTTGTAAGTTTATTTATTCAAGACGAACCCTAACTTTACTTATTATATATAATTGAGGATCAAATTGGGGGTTTCGTATGATAACAGGAAAATGGTGCTAACGGTGGCGAAGATGTGTACAAAGCAGCACTTAGTGAGCTGATGTTGTTGGTGGTGGACAGCCCGGTGAAGAACGAAGCTGTTGCATGACGTAGTGATGCAATGTTTGAACTTTGAAGTAGTGTGCTCTTAAGTGATAAGTCACATGACCAATAAGTGCATATATGCCATATCAAAACTCTGGATCTTAAGTTGGATGTTGTTTTGTGTTGTGTACTCCTCTAGTTTGTTGTTTAGATCTTCATGATAATGTTCTCAAGGTAAGAGCAAGCACGCTCGAGTATAAACCACATCAAGATGCTCTAACTAAAACTATGGTTTTTTTGCAGCTTATGTCCACTGAGTATAAACCACATCAAGATGCTCCTGACTAAAACTATGATTTTTCTCCCTTAATTTGTGTAATGTATATTATAGTTCCCATAGTTTGTGGTTGCTTATAATGGTATTGTGGGTTGTCATTATATTTTAGCTAATTTTGTTGCCCATGGATTTTGTCGATATATTTTGGTATGAATTTTCTAGTATGAATTTCATACCAGAAAACTCATATACCAGAATTTTCTAGTATGAAAAATTGTACAAGAAAATTTTGGTATGAGTTTTTCTGGTATGAATTTTTATACCAGAAAATTCTGGAATGAGTTTTATGGTATGAAATTCATACTAGAAAATTCTGGTATGAAATTCGTACCAGAAAACTCATACCAGAATTTTCTGATATGTAAAATTTTTTGTATGTAAAGTTTCTGGTATGTAATGTTTCTGGTATGTTAAGTTTCTGGTATGTTAAGTTTCTGGTATGTGAAATTCTGGTATGTCAAATTCTGGTATGTGAAATTCTGGTATAATAAAAATTCTGGTATGTGAAATTTATCCAGAAAAATAAAAAATAAAAAAGACAAAAAAAAGAAAATAAAAAAATAAATTCAGGAATAAAAATTAAAACATTCACTTACATTACAAATAACAAACATCCTTTTTTAAATAAAGGGATTAATTATTTTTACTTACCATTAAACGAAAGTGGTAAAAAATTTTGGGTACATTTACTAAATCATATTCTCAAAAAAACCCTCAAATTCTCCCTTTATTTATTTTTCTAATTTCAACTTGATATTTTCATTTGGACCCTAATCTTAACACACCCTTAATTTACAAGAATTTTTTTTAAGATTGTAAGTTGCAAAACCATAATGGGAAGATATACCTGTAAAGATCCCACTAATTGTGCCAAATCTTATAACGAAGCAGAAATTTTCCTTGAAATTCCACTTCAGCCAGATTACTCTATCTCCATTTTACCCTTCGTCACATGAATAATCCAACCAAATCTAACAACATCACGCCACCGGCCCTCACCTCAAATAAATTCTTCAAGCAACGCAGGTCGATCTTCTCGGCACTCCACCCAATCTGTCATTCTCCCACCACACCCAAATCCCTCTTCCAGAAACCGTGGATGTGATTTTTGGGTAGCTTGGTGATACATACAGAAAGGCCAACACTAGAATCTCAGTCATATGTTGTGGATTTGGGATAGACTTCAATAGGGATACAGCGAGATAGATTGAAGAAGATGGGGGTTGATTACTATAAGGTTCTTCAGGTAGATCGGAGCGCCAACGACGATGACCTCAAGAAGGCATATCGGAAGCTCGCCATGAAGTGGCACCCAGACAAAAACCCTAATAACAAGAAGGAGGCCGAGGCTAAATTCAAGCAGATCTCCGAGGCCTATGATGTATTCTTCTCTTTCTCCCGTCTTCCGATTCCATTTTGAGTTTTTGTATTCGTTTGTTGTTTTGATGACGATTTTATTTGTTGTTGTAGGTTTTGAGTGACCAGCAAAAGCGAGCCGTGTATGATCAATACGGCGAGGAAGGTTTGAAGGGACAGTTTCCGCCACCGGACGCCGGTGGCTTTCCTGGATCCTCCAATGGGGGCGGCGGACATTCGTCTTACCGATTCAACACTAGGAGTGCCGACGACATATTCGCCGAATTTTTCGGTTTCTCTAGCCCGTTCAGTGGTGCCGGTGATATGGGGGGTCGACCAGGAGGACATCCTGGTTTCGGGAGATCGATGTTTGGAGGAGACGACATTTTCGCTCATTTGAGGGGAGGTGGCGTACCTGAAGCTTCTCAACCTCGGAAAGGAAAGGCTATTGAGAGGACTTTGGATTGTAGTTTAGAAGATCTTTATAAAGGGACTACTAAGAAGATGAAGGTCTCCAGGGATGTTACGGATTCTTCTGGGTATGTTATGAATTTTGCCTTCAAATATATATAGTCTAGATTGGTGTTTGAATGTTGCTCCTTGTTTGTCTGAATGGTTTACTATTGCTGATGTTGTTTGGTAGAGTGAGGCTATTTGATTAGGCAGTGAGTTTGGATTGGCTGCATTCTAGGAATCAATTCTTGCTAGTAGACATGGATATTAACTGAGTTATTACATGTACAAGGAAAACAAGTGCAGGGTAGGAATCTTTGTGGTAAAATAGACATTGATTAGCTATCTGATTGGTGATCACTGATAATTTGTTAAATAAAAGGTCACCTGCATGAACGGGGTACAAAGAAGGCAGGGCAAAGGGACAGAAGATATGTGGTGGCCTAGTTTTCTTGGTGTAGGGTTTGTATATTACGGCCATTTGTGAAGGGAAGCATCTACCTTTGCAAAATGATTGCAACTTGTTTGTTTTCTCGAGAATCTCTTCCTCCCCTATAACTAGTTTGGTCTCCATACCAAGCTATGTTGTAGGGTTCTTTATTCTTTCCCCTTTTTAGGATGAAGTGAAATCTGTGTTACTATGAACGAAAAGAAAAGGGAGGTGTGCACAGAAGCACTTGATGGAATGCAAAAGTGCCTACAACAATAAAAAAAGAAGCAGAGACAAAGAAGATAATACTTCACAAGCATACATTGTTTCCACATTCCATTTCTCTATTGCTAAGTTTCCTTCTAACTACTAGTCTTCTTTAACTTTGTGTAAGACAAGTTTAGTGAAAACTGATGTATCAATAACCTCATTACCAAAAATGAGTGAAGCAATCAACACTAACAGTGCGCAGGTGATGCTGGTATATAAGGCCTATTTTCCTTATTGATTGATTAACCCAGCTGAACCATCTCCAAGTAGATGTTCTCTTTTGCTTATTCTCAGCCAGCTCAACAAGATCAGCTTTGGTTTAAGAGCAAGAGATCCTAAGTTGAAGATCGTCTTCATCCACTTTTATTGCAAAGCACGCATGAATCATCGCCTCTAAAATTGTGTTTTTTCTTCTTTTTCACTGATTGGGAGTCTTCCATAGACAGCCAACTTTGAAAAATTCCATCTAGTAGATTGCAGCCCTTGGCCCTTCCCCATAGCATATCTCCCTGATAAACAGTAGAAAGTTTATTCCTTGGAGCATCATAAACCACAACAGGATTTACTATGTTAGAATGAAGGGATGGTTGAGAGATGTTACAGGTATACCTTCCCTCTGTGAAAATTGAGTTGGCTGAAGAGGCACGAATATTTTCATGCTCTCTCTGATCATAAGCACATCTCTCCAAAACCAAAAATCAGTAGATTTAACTTGGACATCATACATAGAACTCCCCTTGAGAAGGTTTGAAGTTCTTATTTACTTAGAAAAAGAAATAATTTTCTCATTAACTGACTCATGGTTATGGAATTGGTAAAACAAGGATGTCCAAATTGCAAATCTAGTATTTCCTTGTTTAATCTTCCAAGTTACTTTGGAGGTCTCTTGTCAATGACAACTACTTCAAAGTACCGTCATTTTGTTTGATGAATTGGTTTAGGGCGCAGAAAGGGTGATGAAGAGGTTTGCTTTACCGACGTAGAGATTTTCAGAATAATAGTGTTTGTAATACTTCATTTATTTGATTGCTAACACTGTGCAGTGTAACCTGTCAATGTTGTGTAGGAGGCCGGCTAGGGTAGAGGAGATCTTGACGATTGAGATCAAACCCGGGTGGAAAAAGGGTACAAAAATCACGTTCCCTGAAAAAGGGAATGAGCAAAGAGGCGTTGTACCTGCAGATCTCGTGTTCATTATCGACGAGAAGCCTCACAGTGTGTTCAAAAGGGATGGCAACGATCTTGTTGTGACCCAGAAAATCTCTCTAGTAGAAGCATTGACAGGTTACACTGCACAGGTTACAACCTTGGACGGTCGTACTCTAACAGTGCCAGTCAACTGTGTGATTAGCCCTACATATGAGGAAGTGATTAAAGGAGAAGGAATGCCCATCCCGAAGGATCCGTCTAAGAAGGGCAACTTAAGGATCAAGTTCAACATCAAATTCCCAAGCAAGCTTACATCGGATCAGAAGACGGGAATCAAGCGGCTACTGACTTCGTGAACTCGTTAAGCTTTCTATTTTACTTACGATGATTCCCTGATGTTTATTTCTAAAATGTGGTTTATTCTGCAATGGAACTTGAGATACCTCTAGGGAATTCAGGGATATCCTTTGAAACATCTGTTTTTAGTAGTATGATATGATAATCTTTATCACATCTTTTCCCCCTCTGCTCTAGTTAAAGTACAATTGTATTTTGGACGACTGGTTTCAGCAACCAGCAAGATGGTTGTGCTGGGGAATGAACATTTGAGCCTTTCGAGAAAGTCACTTGTTTATACAGCTGGTAAAAAACTTGATCAGGTCCTTGAAGCCGACCCATCGAATTGAAAAAAAATAATATCTGGAACCAATCGGTTTGAAATCGATTTGAAAAAAAATAATATCTGGAACCAATCGGTTTGAAATCGATTTGATCTGAAATAATAAATAACCTGAAAAGTGACACGCATCCAATTAAACCTGAATATAACTGCCATGACACAATGACCAAAATGGTTCGACTCAAAATGGTCTGGTAACCCGATATATCCCAATCCGAATGGCCGACTCAAAATGGTCTGGTAACCCGATATAACCCAATCCGAATGGCCCGGTAACCAGATATAACTCAGGCGCAATGACCAAAACGGTCTGACACAAAATGGCCCGGTAACCCGATATAACCCAATCCGAATGACCCGATAACCAGATATAACACAATCCAAAATGATCCGATACCCGAAGTAACCTGACCCCAACTAAAATTTTACATATGTCTTGATTTTAATTTCTGGTTTACAATACAGTATACATAATACATGCTATAAGCCTATAATAATTTTTTATTATAACAAAGTTTTTCTTGTATAATTATCATTTAGAATATTTTTTAAACAAAATAATCATTAATTTGTTTTTAGCACCCTAAAATAAATTAATTGACTTTGAAATTTTTTTAATAAGAACATTTTATATTTATAATGTTTTTATCACTCAAAGTTTAAGTTTTACTAATATTAAAATGTTTACTTTTACTTTACTACTAGTGTAATACCCATACCTTACACTAGTTTTGAATAATATTGAATACCACGTTGTTTATGTGTTATTGCTTTTCCTAATATATAAATGTATCGATAAGTAATTATTTATTGGTTATGATAGAAAATTTGACAAACATTATGATATTAATAGGTCAAAAAACTGGGGACATAATGTTGTTCTAAAGATATGTTAATAATATATAAATAATAAAATATTACCAAAATAAAAGTTATAATTAAAGAAAGAATTTGGCCTACTAGACTCTTTTTGGTTTTGTTAAAGAAAACTATACCCATAATTTTTTTTACCATTTTCATTTAATGGTAGGTAAAACTAATTAACCCTTCTATTTAAAAAAAATGTTTTTTATTTGTTATTTAAGTGTAAGTTTTAATTTTTAAAAATTGAATTTGTTTTTATATTTTCTTTTATTATTTTTTCTTTTTTATTTTCTTTATTTTTTTTATTTTCTAGAATGAAGAATTTTTCACATACCGCAATTTTCACATACCGGAATTTCACATACCGGAATTTTTACATGCTGGAATTTTCACATACCGGAATCTTCACATACAGGAATTTCCAATACCGGAATTTCACATATTCACATACCGGAAGTTATCATACTAGAAGTTATCATATCATACCGAAAGTTATCATATCATACCGGAAGTTATCATACCAGAATTTATTTTTTTTATTTTCTTTTATTTTTTTGTCTTTTTTATTTTCTTTATTTATTTTTTTATATTTTTGGAATGCATACCGGAGTTTCACATACCGGAAGTTAACATACCGGAAGTTCACATACCGGAAGTTCACATACCGGATCTTCACATGCCGAAAGTTCACATACCGGAAGTTATCATACCGGAAGTTATCATATCATACCGGAAGTTATTGAAGAACCGGTAAGTGAAATAAATAAGTTAAAAAATACTCTAGAAGGGGGGTTGAATAGAGTATGAGAACTTTTCGCAAACCAAATCTTAAGGCCTTGAAACTCCTTTCAAGGGCCTTGATGTCACTCTGTGCTCTTAGTGAAACTTTGATTTCAAGGACTTTGAAACAACTTTCAAGGGCCTTGACTTCGTGCTCCTACAAAACAAAGTTAGTCACAATAGCAAGATATAATGCAGAATGTAAAATATTGACGCAAGGATATGTTTACGATGTTCGGCTCTAAATAGCCCACTCTCCGTCCCAGGGTATAACCTTAGGATCTAACTATCTATTATCAGCTTCAAAGAGTCCTAGATACAAACTAGAAGGAATCCCCTTCTTTTCTCACTGTAGCCAATGCTACGATCTAGCTCCAACTCTTAACCTAGCTATAACACTGTTTAGATCTTCCAATGGAGCTCTTGTGTTTTCTCTCTAAGGGGATAAAGCTTTTGCGTAAATAAGAGAAAGAAAAACAATGAATCAAATGAAGATGTTTCGGTTGCTTGAAGACATAAAGATATTTTCCGTATATGCTTGTGTGTTATTTCTTCTTCGATTACCATCTTCATTTATACTCTTCTATGGAGAGGTCTTCTAGCCATTGGAGAGATGACCGTTTTAAGATGAATCTTCTTCTCCATGAAGATCGCTTCCTGTTTCGAGATAAGGTAGACGTAGCAAATCTTCAACTCCTGAGAACACGTCGAGTCCTTAGCTCCTTGATCTTCTCGTTCTCTGTTGAATCAAAAGAGAAGATATTTTGACACTTTTCTATTTTTAGAAAATCTTCTGAAAAGATTCTCTAATCTTCGGTTTAGATCTTCGGTTGTAAAAGATCTTCCCTGAAATCTTTTTGTTGAGCAATTCGTTCCTCGAAAATCTTCTTTGCATTTGAATCCTTGTTTCGTCGTGCAACTATATAACTCCAAGGCCTTTAAGATCGTCCCTTTGTAACGCTGTCTTCCTTGTCTTTGAGTTATACTTCAAGGCCCTTGAATCCCATACCAAGGCCCTTGACATTCGATAAGACCAGCACTGAAAATTCAAACCAACCAAGCATCTAGAGAATATAATCAATACATTGTTAGTGTATCCAACTACTACATTTGTGTTAAGTCTTCCATCATCAACACCCGTAAAACATTATAAACAAGGTGGAGTTTTCAATCTTCTCTTGATGGAAGACAACACAAATGTTTTATCGACCCTACATTTGTTAGTTTAGCAATGCATATGAAAATCAAAACTAAAATGCAGAATGCAGTATATCGAATGTCGGATCATTCATTTCTCCCCCTTTGTCTTTCAACAAGGGAGAAAAAATAGTCAAAGCACGGGAGTTTTAAACACGATTACAAACCCAAAAAAAAAGAGTATTTTCACAAACCACATAAAAAGATTCTCAGAAAACCAGTCAGCTCAATTCTCCTCATAGAACTTCCTCATTCCTTTGGATGAAGATTTCTTATAGCGTAAATCATCCATTTCAGCTTCCAAACATCGTCTCTTTTCTTCAGCTCTTCTCTGCTTAACTACTTCATACTCAATTGTTGGCAAAAAATTGGCTCAACATGAGTTGAATACATAATTGATTTATTTTGTACACGCCTTTTGCAATTTCATCAGCACATTCTTAACTTTCTCTTGAGTATGTTGAGCTACATCATCAGGCACGAGCAAAATGCTTTCCATTGTAGTCAGTGTAAGAGCATTCATCAAATGCATTTCATTGACTTTAACATTTATGGTAGCTAGCAACTCGAAATTTGTATCCATTCTCCTCTTGGTGTCCAACTGAAAATCAGATAATTCACGACTGAGACAAACTATTTCTTTTTCACAACCTTCTAACCTGATTTCTGGAGTTGGAGAAGGTTTAGCTTCTTCAGTTGAATTTTGAGTAGTTCCTTTTCCTTTTAAACTCTATGTTCCTGCAAGAGTTTTCTCAATCCCCAAACGTTCTAAGCAGTTCTCATCAATTTTACCAGAAATAGACTGTCTTTCCTAAGAGGATGTGTCAATTTTATAATAATCAAAGGCCTTAGGCAACAATTTTCTATAAGGCAGAGGAATAGATCTCTTAGAATTGACAGAATGTATCATATGGTTGAGAATCAGATTAGGCACATCTATGTCCAAATCAGACATAAGCAGATGAATTAATTCCAGAGATTGATCAGTCAGCAGCTCTCTTGAGTTTGCGCGAGGAACAACACATCGAACCAGGATAGTAAACATTATATTAGCCTCTAAGGTTAGAGATGTATTAGTAAGTTGACGTGAGGTTGAATTCGGAACTCGAAATTTCTCCTTAGCAATACGAACACTCTCTGATCTTGAAGGATGGTTGAATACAACATCTGTAGGAATTCCAAAAATCTCACTTAAAATAGAAGGAGTGAGTGAAATCGGAGTACCTTTAACTAAAGAATTCAAGAGTGATACATCCTTTGTCCCTTTTTGTGGGGAGATTAACATAAAATAGTTTTGTGAGTCGCGGAAAAGCAAAATCTCCAGGGTTTAGAACCTTCCAGATAATTGAAATTTTTAGCTTGTCTATGCAGGGAATCTTAAGAGTGTCGAAAAAATCAGTGTCCACTAGATGACACATACAGAGCGGTCGATTGTGAAACCCATCAAGGCAAGATCCAAAAGCTTGAATTTAACGAACCATGATGAGGGAAGACCAGTCGTCTGATATGTATCCAGATCCTCAGAAGCTTTTTCTTCTTTAGCAATGGAGGGACTCTGAACGACTTTCTTTTTGGGAGCTTGAGGAGCAAATTTCTTGCTTCTGGGTGCCATGAGGGAAGTTTGAGAGAGAAATCAAGGGATTTTGAAATAGGGTTTCTTGTGAAAGAATGAAAAAGATAGAAAAAGTAGGTCCTTTTTAATAGGGAAATAACAAGATCTTGAGAAAATCAAACTTTTAAAGACCAATTTTAATACAAATAAAACAACATCAAATCTTTTTCAAAATTTCAAACAAAAGATTTATAAAAATATGTTAAGAATTGAAATATCTAAAAGATATTAATTTATACCTTGTGAAAAATGTTTCAAGGCCCCTTGAATTTCATTTCAAGACCCTTGAAAACATCAATTGGGCTGCATGCGTAGGATCAATTAAACTCGTTTACTCCCCCTACGTTAATGCATCCTTGTTCAATATACCAAGCTCCAATCTAGTAAAATTAAATTTTTCCTCAGGAAGAGGCTTGGTAAAGATATCTCCAGCTGCAAGTTAGTTGAGATAAAAGAGATCGAAACATCACCTTTCTCAAAATGATCACGTATGAAGTGACGCCTTACATCAATATGCTTAGTCCTTGAATGTTGCACATGATTTTTGGTTATAGAAATAGCACTAGTATTATCACATTTTATAGGAATACCTTTCAAGTCAAAGCCAAGGTCACGAAGTTGTTGAGTAATCCAAAGAATTGGTGCACAACAAGCTCCTACAGCTATATATTCAGCTTCAGCCGTGGATAGGGCAACATAGTTTTGCTTCTTGGAGTGCCAACTAATTAGGGATGACCCTAAGAATTGGCAACATCCAAAAGTACTTTTTCTATCGACCTTATAACCTGCAAAATCTGCATCTGAATAGCCAACAAGATGAAACGAGCTTTGACGTGGGTACCATAACCCTAGATCCTTAGTGCCATTGAGATACCGAAAAATTCTTTTCACAACTATCAAGTGTGACTCTTTAGGATCAGCTTGAAATCTTGCACACGCTAAACATAATGTTAGGACGACTAGCAGTTAGAACCGATCATACCTCGATACTCCTTTTGTACTACACTTTTGCCATTCTTGTCATGATCTAGCGAAAGTGTTGAACTCATAGGAGTCTTTGCAACCTTAGATTGATCCATTTTGTACTTCTTAAGCAAGTCTTTAGTATACTTGCTTTGATTGAGAAAAATTCCTTTCTTTGCTTGTGTAACTTGAAGTCCAAGAAAGAAATTTAGCTCTCTCATTAAGCTCATTTGAAATTCCCTGCACATAATATCTGAAAATTCCTTGCATAGGGAATCATAAGTAGCACCGAATAATATATCATCAACATAGATTTACACTACTTGAATGTCGTTGCCTCTAGTTTTGATAAACAATGTTTTATCAATCAAACCTCTTTTGAAATTGTTTTCAAGAAGATATTTAGATAATCTTTTATACTAAGCTCGAGGAGCTTGCTTAAGACCATAAAGAGCTTTGTCTAGTTTAAATTCTAGCATTTAGATATGAGATTAATCCTTTCTTTGCTTGTTCACTTTAGATCTAGTTTGAACTCTAGCATTTGGATCTGAGATCACATTCTCGTGTGGATGATACGAGGAGTGTTGAACTTTTCTTCTTTTGACAGATGGAGCATGTAACACCCCGAATCCACGGGATTCGGAGCGCTACGGGTTAGGACCTCACAATGGGTCCCGACCCTTAGCTTGACAACAATTTCACTGGATCTTACAACAAGACACAAATAAAGGCAAAACCGAAATTCATTTTAATGCAATGATATGAACCCCAAAAGAAAACAACGAAAGACTTCAGCCGAGATGCAACGCTAAAGGCAACCGCCACACACGCGACATACATAATACCCTAAACAATACATAACAACAACCCCCAAAACCCATCTTAAAATGTACGGACCCCGGCTGCCCACTCTTCCGGATCTCTCGGCCACGTTCCTAACCTGCAAGGCAACTACAATAATATCGGTATAAAACCGTTAGCTAGCATTCAAGGCATTAGAATCATGGTATTGGCACACACACACATAAGACATCATAAAAACACAACATGTTCCAAAACACACAATTCGGTTTATTATCTTTTTATTATTAGGTCATATCCCGTTCTAATTCAACTTCTTTTGTGACACGAGAATCTTAAAGATCTCGCCCTTGTCCCCTTTCACCATACGGGTTTATACTTGATGCGGATCAGCATCACCCGATGGGCTGGTCGCAAGGCACCTCCCAGTCATCCCCATTTTGGACTGGACAAGCGGTCACCGCCCGTTATCATACACTTGGGCCAAATATAAACATATAAAGTCGGTGATCCTATTATCGGTTTAGATGTTATAACATAAACAATAAACACACACATAAACAATAAACACACACCACCAACACACATAGATGCTAATACAGAGAATACGAGCTAAGTAAGTCCGGAGACTTACCTGTCCCGAAGCTAAACCCGCTAAATCCCGTACTCAATTTCCGTAGGAATGTAAGTCAACGCCTGATCAGACGAGGCACACAATCAATAACTAACCAACAAACTAGAAGTACTTAGACTTCTAGACCTATATACTCTTACAAGATCATACACTCTCAAAAACTAGGACAACACTCCTAGTCCTCACAACTGACAAGATCGCAACTATAGCCCCATGTACTAGGATACTTTCTTCCAAAACTCCGCAATCTCAACCAACATATAAATACCACCTGAAGTCTCACAAGATCAACCATGAGGCTCAAAATTGTATAACAACTCAAGATCAACGCACCACATGCCATAGAAAATCAATAACCTCAAACACTCACCTAAAGGTTCCAAGTCACTACTTTGCATTCGCTCTAAGTTATGCTAGGTCCAACCTATCATGATACTACCATAAAACATAACTAGATTGAGGTAAGATCATAAGCTCGGGGAGAGGGTACTCACGTGACGTCAAAAGACGGAAGTCGTTCAACGGATGCCGACTTGGACTCGTTAGGCCTTTATCGGCACGCTTCCGAACCTAACACCAAAACTATACAAATTTAGCATAACGCTAAATTTGGACATACTACATAGTATACATAAACTATAAGAATAACCCCCGTAATACAAATCCGAGTTTAAAAACTTAAAAACACTTTCCGAGCCATTTATACAATATAACAATAAAGACTATCCCTGTAACAAAAATCCAAGTTTAAAAACAGCTAACGCATTTTCCGGGGCAAATAATATCATTCTAAAAAATATGGGTCATAATACGTAATTAGATCTTTAGGCCAAATTCCATAAATAAACCAACAAGGACACAATAGGTAATATATATAAATATAAGATCAAACTCGTATATAAAATCCAAGATTAAAACTCGTAAAAACATTTTCTAGGCAAATATGACAATATCATAAAGCTTGGGTTATTTTTCATAATTAAAACTTTGGTCCCTTTTTGTAATTATTTCAGCAGATGGAAGATATGCAACTTTTAAAATTTAGGGTCAAATCTGCAAATAAAAAACACTGGTTATAAATTGTAATTATACTAAAAGTGAGGGATCCCGATTGTAATATCAAAAGGGTTTCCTTTGAAGACTTTTCTCAGATGGCGGCAACCCTAGTAGGCTCAATCCGGCGGCTGTTAGGGCACTGGAAAGGCTCGTGCGGCTGGACGGCTTCACCAGCATCAATCCGGGCGGTAAGGCGGCAATAGAGGCGGCCCAAATCCGGCGGGAGTGGCTGCTCCTTCACGGCAGTGAGAACAGAGAAGAAAGGGAGAGAATAAGGCGGCCGAAGATCCGCTTGCTGGCGGCCCTGGTGTCGACTGATGAAGCAAGGTCGAGGCGGAGCAGTTGCTTCCCGGCGTCGACGAGACGGCTCCCTCAAGAGGCAAAGCGCAAAGGTTTCTCCGGTGACAGGCGAAGCGAGGCGAGGCTCCTAGTCTCCGGGGTGGTAGCCGGCGGAGGCCGATTGTTGAGGTGGAGCGTGCGCTGCTGGGGTACCCGATCGGCTGCACTTGCAGTAGAGGTGGTGAGGAGAAACGAAGATGGTGGCTGCCGGTGTGAGGGAAGAATGGTGAGATTGAGAGAGGGAGAGATTGCAGGCCATGTTGTAGGAGGGAAGGGTCAGGTAGCTTGCTTGCTTGCAGGCTAAAGCTGTAGAGTCTATGGCTAGCAGAAACAGGGAAGCTAGAAGGTCTGATTGGCTAAGCTACACTAGCAATGAACAGGTTCACGCCATCAACCATTTGGGCCAGGTGGACAAGGAGAACCGAAGGGGAAATGGATAAGAGGAAATAAAACCAACCGGGTAGAATTTATTCGGGACAAGATTTTCGGAACGGAAAATTTTCCGTAATATAAACTACGGAAAATATATGGATCGAATATATAAATCTACTCGCAAAAATATGCTTTGCGATATAAAAACCATCCTCGTCAATTATTTTCGAGAGTAAAAGGAATAATCTAAACGCGGGTAATAAAAATACCGATATACTCGTGAGACATACCTAAGATAATAAAATATCGATAACCGTTTGAAAATAATTATCGAAATCGCACTCAATAAACGGGGCATTACAGAGCAGATCCAGAAGATTGAGCTTCATATGTTTGACTAGATTCAGGTACCGTTGATATATTATCTGTTGATCCAATCTCAAGGCCTTGAAGTTGGGTTTCAAGCCCTTAAAGCGGAGTACTGTTATCACAATTTCCTGTTTCAAGGTCTTGAAGATGTGTTTCAAGGTCTTGAGGGTTTTTTTCGGTATCTTGAATATTTTCCTGCATATTCTTGTCTCGATCTTTAGGATCTTCCTCTTCATCCGAATTATGATCTTCTCTTTGATTCAGATTTAGATCTGCAAAACTCTCACTCAAAGTATCATCATTGCTTTCATCAAAAATAATATGAATGCTTTCCTCAACAGTTTTGGTACGTTTGTTATAGACGCGATAAGCTTTGCTATTTGAAGCATATCCAATGAATATAGCTTCATCACTACGTGCATCAAATTTCTCAAGATTATCTTTGCCATTATTATGAACAAAACAAGTACATCCAAAGGGTTTGAAATATGAGATATTCGGTTTTCTTCCTTTAAAGAGTTCATAAGGAGTCTTTTTCAAGATAGGGTGAATTAAACATCTATTCAAAATATAATTTGCAGTGTTTACTGCTTCAACCCAAAAAATTTTTGGCAAATTGTTTTCTAAAAGCATTGTCATAGACATGTCCTCAAGAGTGCGGTTCTTACGTTCCACAACTCCATTTTGTTGAAGAGTTCTAGGAGCTGAAAAATTATGTAAAATGCCATATTTTGCACAAAACAAATTAAACTTCAGTTGATCAAATTCTCTACCGTGATCACTTCTTATAGAAACAATTGGTAGGTTTTTCAAAGTTTGTAACTCCTTACACAATTTTGAAAACTCAAATAAAGCTTCAGATTTTTCTCGTGGAAAAGAAATCCATGTGAAACGAGAGAAATCATCCACTATAACAAGGATGTACTGCTTGCCTCTGGGAGATTTGACACGCATAGGTCCACAAAGATCCATGTGTAAAATTTCAATAGGTCGAGAAGAACTTACAGGTTTCTTAGGTTTGAATGAACCTCTTGTTTGTTTACCTTGTGTACATGCCTTACATAGATCATTAACCTTGAAATTTAGGTTTGGAAAACCATGTACCAAATCTTTTGTAAGTAGCTTCTGCATGGTGTGCATGCTTACGTGACCAAGTCTTCTATGTCAAAGCCTTGGATCATCAGTCAAGGCCTTTAGACATTTTAGCTTAGTTCTTGAAACTTGGTTTGTACTAATTGAATAAACATTATTACATCTAGGAGCAGTAAGCAACACTTCACCCGTCTATTCGTCTTGAACCTCACATTTATCTGAATCAAACATGACTTTATTGCCTTTATCACAAAATTGAGAAATACTAGCAGATTATATTTCAAACCATCAACCAAATAAATATCATCAATAAAGTTAGATGAATTATAGCAAATTTTACCAATGCCAATTATGTCACACTTTTCTTTATCACCAAGAGTAATGGTTCCAGATGATTGCTTCTTTAAATCTGAGATAAAGAGCTTTTTCCACTCATGTGTCTTGAGAAAACCGCTATCTAATATCCATTTGTGCTCCTTTACCTTGGTGATATCCTACAAAACAACAAACATCAACCTTTCCGGGTCGACCAAATGACATATTTTGGTTCATATTCAGGTTCGATCATATTTTGGTTCATATTCAGGTTCGATTTGTTTGACCTGTTTCCTTAAACATAGGTGTTTCTGATGATATAAGGATCATTTCTTCTATAAGGACATGTAGATTTAACATGACCCTTTTTACAACAGTAGAAGCAAGTAGGCATATGAATGCTTCCTTTGGCCTTGACAAAAGTGGTAATAGGTTTTCTAGAAAAGCTCCTATGATAACCTATACCATTTTTGTTAAGGGAGGACTGTTGTTCACTCATCATTCTCTCAAGATTAGCTTTTGAACGAGTAAACTTAATAAGTGCAGTCTTTTGGTCTTGACACGTCAAAGTTAGATCAACTTTCTCTTTCTCTAGATTGATATAGTTTCGATGAAGAGAGGAGAGGTTGTCCTTGAGAATCAGGTTCTCTGATTCCAAGGCCTTGATATTGTCATCAAGGTCTACTTTTTTGTGTTAAGATTTTCAATTTCTAGAGAAATTTCACTTAGTTGTTTTTCTTGTTCAAGTAGCTTTTCTTTTAAAGAATTTATCCTTATTCTATGTTCCTTATCACATATGATAATATCTTTAAGGAATTGTTTCAAGTCAGTTTCAGGTTGAGACGTAATTGTACTTACCACAATGTCAACATACAGATTTTAATCTTATTCATGATCGGCCATGAGACACAAGTTTGCTTGTTCTTTTTTTGTCTTCTGATTCATTTGTTGATTCTGAGTCACTCCATGAAGCAACCATAGCTTTCTTTTTTTGATCATTTTTCTTGAAGTTGGTCCTCTTATTTTGTGGACAATCCTTCACAAGATTATTTGTTTCACCACATTCAAAACAAGTCAGTACTCTAGTTTTCTTATTAGAGTTAGAAAACTTACCTCGGGGTTTTGATGCTCGTGGATATTCTCTATTTACAGATTATTTCTTAATCTTGAGAATTCTTGCGAGACCCTTAGAAATAATGGCGATTGCATCTTCTTCATCATCTTCATCACTATCCTCTTCATCAAATGCTAATTTATTTTTTCTTGATTTTAATGCCAAATTCTTGGAGTTGGATGGGAGTTCTCCATCTTCTTCACCAAGAACCATTTCATGTGTGATGAGTTTTCCAAGGAGGTCATCAAGAGGAAGAGTTGTGAGATTCTGAGCTTCTTCAATAGCCGTCATCTTTGGTCCCCACTTGGCTTTAGGTAGGCTCCTTAGAACCTTCCTCACTTTCTCTTCATTTGTGAAGATCTTTCCTAGTGAGTCCAGGTTGTTCACGATCTCAGTGAATCTGGTGAACATTTCTTTGACTGTTTCATTTGGATTCATCTTGAATAGCTCGTATTGTTTGAGGAAGATGCTAATCTTTGTTTCCCTGACTTGACTTGTTCCTTCGTAAATGATAACAAACTTGTCCCATATTTCTTTAGCACTTTTGCATGATGAGATGCGGTTGAATTCATTGGCTTCTAATCCGCAGTATAGTAGGTTTATTGCTTTGTAGTTCTTTGAAACGTTGTCCAGGTCAGTTTGTGTGAAGTCAGCTTCCTTCTTTGGGACTCGGACACCTTCAACCGTTGTCATTGGAACTTTAGGTCCATTTTGAATGATGCTCCAAAGCTCCATGTCTTGGTAAATAATGAACATACGCATGAGTGCTCTCCAATGAGCAAAGTTGTTGCCACAGAAGAGTGGTAGTCGAGATGAGGATCTTCCTTGAGCAAATCCACCATCACCTATAGGATTCATGATTAGTCTCACTGATGGTTAAATCAATAAACGTGAGTCTAGCTCTGATACCAATTGAAGAACCGGTAGGTGAAATAAATAAGTTAAAAAAAACTCTAGAGGGGGGGGGGG
>BSUD01000008.1:91444736-91479035 GCA_033239045.1 Fagopyrum esculentum | reverse complement strand
GGGGGGGGGGGGGGTGAATAGAGCATGAGAACTTTTCGCAAACCAAATCTCAAGGCCTTAAAACTCCTTTCAAGGGCCTTGATGTCACTCTGTGTTCTTAGTAAAACTTTGATTTCAAGGACTTTGAAACAACTTTCAAAGGCCTTGACTCCGTGCTCCTACAAAACAAAGTTAGTCACCATAGAAAGATGTAATGCGGAATATAAAAGATTTACACAAGGATATGTTTACGAAGTTCCGATCTAAATAGCCTACTCTCCGTCCTAGGATATAACCTTAGGATCTAACTATCTATTATCAGCTTCAAAGAGTCCTAGATACAAACTAGAAGAAATCCCCCTTCTTCTCTCACTCTAGCCAATGCTAGGATCTAGCTCCAACTCTTAACCAAGATATAATAGCCTAGTTACTTCGCAGAGTAACACACACTCTAGGATAACACTGTTTAGATCTTCCAATGGAGCTCTTGTGTTTTCTCTCTCTAAGGGGATAAAGCTTTTGCGTAAATGAGAGAAAGAAAAACAATGAATCAAATGAAGATGTTTCGGTTGCTTGAAGACGTAAAGATGTTTTCCGTATATGCTTGTGTGTCTTTTCTTCTTCGATTACCATCTTCATTTATACTCTTCTATGGAGAGGTCTTCTAGCCGTTGGAGAGATGACCGTTTGAAGATGAATCTTCTTCTCCATGAAGATCGCTTCCTGCTTCGAGATAAGGTAGACGTTGCAAATCTTCAACTCATGAGAACACGTCGAGTCCTTAGCTCCTTGATCTTCTCGTTCTCTGTTGAATCAAAAGAGAAGATATTTTGACACTTTTCTATTATTGAAAATCTTCTGAAAAGATTCTCTAATCATCGGTTGAGATCTTCGATAACACAATTTATGACGTTAGTTTAGGCATTCATTTAGATAGTTTTTCCTGTTATTCATGCATGGTTTAGCATTAGTTCATGACGTTTACGCTTAATTCATGCATATTTTCGAGATAGACGTCTACACAAACTTTTATCGGTTTTGTAGGTATTTTGGGGAACTTTTGGAGCTTAATCGATACATTCGAGGATCAATCCTCGTGATGACACACTTCCGGACTCATTGAGAAGCAAGATAGGAGCAAAGGAGAACACATAGGACCTTGTTGTTGCATGCCTTGCACCAACTCATGGCTTAACGATCAAAAGAGAGCTGTCTATGCAAAACCACGGCCCAGACCCAGATTTCACGCCAATAATTTTGGCCGTGGTTCTCTCTGGACAGTTGTGACAAATGTCCCACAATCTCCATAACCTACTCTTGCTCTTGGTGGAGAATATAAGTGGTCCTGCAGGCTGTTGCTAGGGGATTCTCTCCCACTCTCTCTCATTACACATCACTCCACTAGAGGCTACTCTTGGAAGGAAGCAAAAACACTCTCATTTGGAGGAGAAGAAGAACAACACTAGTTTTAGAGTTTTCATAGCTTTTAAGTGGTTTTGAGTGAGCTTGTTGAAGACATTTGCAAGAACTTGTAAGGAACGATTTGAACCTTCTTTTGAAGGGGTGTAAGTCTTTCTTAAACATATATTCAGCTTGGTTTACTTGTGTTTACTTGTTTCTCTTCTCTTTCATTTCATTTTCTTGCTATGGAAGCCATGAATGTTTGCTTGTTGAGTTTGAATGTTAAAATGCTTGTTGTTGGCTAAATAGTAGTGATTCTAGGGTAACAGAATGATAGTTATGGCTTGAGCTATGATAGAATAGACTTAAATGTATCCTTGGATGATTTGCTTGCTCGAACCTAACCTCTGTTACAAATCACGGTCTGTTCTTGCCCTTTCCACGGCCGTGGTTTAGGATGAACTGCCCGTGATTTTCTCTGTTGTGCTTGTATTGATAAATCTGAATGTTAGGATATTAGATTGTTGAAATCCTAGTGTTTTTAAGCATAATCTAGCCTAGGGTGACCTAATGCTAGCAAACTATGTGAGGGAAGAGACCTACTCGGAGAGGTTTGACCCCCTAGATAGCAATCCAGTTTGTGTAGAATTCTCAACCTTAGGCTCCTAGAGACTTACCCGGTAATAGGACCTTAGGTACGGGATTAGTGGACCATGAGACCTACCCGGTGATTGATCCCATTTGAGAAACATTTTTCCTCAACATATCATAGCTAGTCCAAGGTTGAATAGAAGCTTGAGTCTAATGCCATAACCGGAAGTCCTAATCCCTAGAATCCGCTTTTCTCTCCTTGATCATATATCTCGTGTTTGTGTTGCTTGTTTGTGTTGCTAGCTAGATTTGTTAGTTTGTTTATAATCTTGCACCGATTGTGATCTTGTTTGATCACCACAAAACCAATCCAAAAACATTATGATTTTCATTTCTTTATTCCTTTCTCTTTTCTTAGACTAGATTTGCACTATCCATAATCACCTATTTGATTCAATTTCACCTTAGTCTTTGTGTTCGACCTCGGAATACTATCCTTGCTACAAAACAACCCATACACTGTGGGTTTGCTAGGAGTTAGGAAAATATATTGAGTTATAAATTTAAGAGTTTTGTGTTATACGTTCTTAGCGTAACAAGTTTTTGGCGCCGTTGCCGGGGAGTAGGTCTAGATTGAATCATTGTGTGTGATTGTTAATAGTGTAGGTCTTTCTTGTTGCTTTTGATCTTGTTTGGTTTGTGTCTTTGAATTTTCAGGACATCTCTCATTCTTTATGTGCATGCAAAGATCTCGTTGAAAGGATTTAGATCCATTCGATCCCGAACCGGAGAAAACCCTTAAGGCTAGATCTAAGAGTATTAAGAAGAAGAAGGAGATGGCCGGAAGAGATCTTCAAGCTGAGTTGGATGAAGCCTTAGAGAAAATTAGGATAAGAGATGAAGCCTTGGAGAATAAGAGGAGACTTGCAAATGAGAGGCAAGAAGCAACTAGAAGGGAAATTGAAGAGATTAGGCAAGCTCTTGTGCAAAGGGAGCTTAGTCGTCAACAACCTCCACCACCACCACCGCAGCCGGCGGTTAATATTCGGTTCGAACCGATCATCATTGAGGAGCCACAAACGTTAGGGCAACGCATGGATCCAACCCAAAGAGTGCACCGTCCGGGTGTAAACTTAGGAGATCCCGCAACCCATGACTATGAGCTTCGCCCTCAAGTGCTACAAATGATTCGGCACAATCAATTTGGAGGGATGGAAGGAGAGTCTCCTCATCAACACTTGATGAATTATGAGATCTTGATGGAGACTCTAAGGCCGCCTAGATTGGAGAACAACAACCACAAGCCTAGGGCTTTTTTCTTCTCACTTAAGAATAAAGCTTTGGTTTAGTACCAATCCATTCCACTAGGACGAGTGAGTACTTGGGAGGAGATGACAACCGAGTTCTTAACAAAGTTCTTCCCACCTTCCAAGACAACCGAGCTACGAGGGAAGATCAATGCCTTCGTGATGAAAGATAGAGAGATCCTATTCAAATCTTGAGAGATGTTCAAAGACCTCCTCCTAGATTGTCCACACCATGGGATACCGAAGATAGAGCTATTGGAGATATATTTCAAGGGGATTGATGAGGATAGTCAATTCAAGCTTCAATCGCTTTCCAGAGGAACATTTATGGAGAAGAATGTGGATGAGGCTTGGGAGTTTGTAGAGAAGCAAGCTTTGGTGATAGAGAAGTACTCCCATAGGAAGAGTAATGGGAGGAAACCGGGAGTATATGAAGTAAGTGAAGTCACCATGAGCAACTACAAGCTTGATGCAATCAACAATGAGCTTAAGTCTTTGAGGGAGTTGTGTGCCACAACCTTGAAGAATCAAGCAAGTCCTCAAGTGCAAGTGCAAGCTAATTTGGCTTTCAAAGAGGAGGACATTAATTGCATGGGAAGGGGTAACTTCAACAATTATCAAGGCCCTAGGAACTTCAACAACAACAACCAGAAATACAACAATTATCGGCCTAATCACAACCATCCCGGGTTTTCCTATTCTAACACGGATGGTGCCTTGAACCTTCCTGCTTCCACAAGTGCAACACCACCACCTAAGGCTTCACAAGAACCTCCACCCGGTTTTACTCAACCTCCAAAGGATAGAACTGAAATGATATTTGAAAAATTGCTTGGAAGGTTGATTGGACTTGAGAGCACGGTGACATCCATTTCGAAGGCCCAACATGTGCTAGAAGCACAAGTGTTCCAAAAAGCGGGTGAAGCACAAAGGGATCCGGGAAAGCTTCCCGGAAGAACCAAGGACAATCAAAGAGGCCAAGTGTTGGCCATTACCACGAGGAGTGATCTGAGCATGAAAGATCCCTTACCTAAAGGGAATGACAAGGGAAAGCAAGTAGTAGTGGAGGAGGAACCATTGCAAGAAGAGGAGGCTGTTAGCATGAAATATTGTGATATTTTAGGCACGTTTTCTAGATGTTTTTCATCCATTATAGTGTTCATTGATAAGGCATTGAAGCAATTGTTAGCTAGTTTGTCTATATTGTCGATATAGAGGTCTACATAAGCTTTGTGTTGATTGTAGGCGAATAAGAGCTAAAACCGAACAAATTAAGAGAGGATGGAGATGAATTGAGCACATCCAAGGATTGAGGACACCACAAAGAAGCCAAGGAAGATGCTAGGATGAGGAATGACACGAAACAAAGGAAACTACGAGCAATCTATGCTTCCACGCTCTAAAATACGGTCGTAATGAAGTCCACGCCCAAAACCACGGCCGTGGAACTTGGCAACATGAACGTGGAGCATTCCAGAGAGTTACACTTGTTAAAGTACGGTCGTGGAAGTTGTGATGAACCGTAACCCACTTTCACGCTCTAAATCACGGCCGTGGAACTCCATGAAACCGTGATTTAGGCAATCTTTTGACGAATAAAATATGGACACATTGTCTACGCATATGGGCCAGGCGGTTATTCTATCCTTCCTTATAAAAGGACTGAAAGAGGGAGAATTCGACACCTCTGCTTACGCTCGCTTGCACGTGCCTAGGGTTTCATTGGACGTGCGGAGAATTGCAATTTTGCAACGGAGATTTACGAAGGCTTGAAGATTTGGAAGTTGCTCTTTTGTTCCTAGGTTTGATTAGAAGACGGATTGACATCCCGTTCTTCGTTCTTATCAAGGATTGTGATTGGTTTGTGTTATTCCAAATCTGATATACATTATACCCTTGTTTGTGGATTTGAGATTGATTTGAAGTTTATTGAAGGTTTTCGAAGGTTTTCATCTTTCATTCTTCTTAATCTTGAATTTGATATCATAATGACTGCTGTTGGCTAATACCCTTTAGCAATTCTAAGGTGAAGGGTTGATAGTTGTGGCTTAGATGATGATAGATCGATCGTAATTTGATTGAACCTTGAGAGTTAGAGAGATTTCGCCGACGAACCAAAATCACGGCCTGTTCTTGAGGTTCCACGGCCGTGGAACTCAAGATCTACCCGTAATTTACATCAGTTTACGAACTTTGCTTTTACTTTGATCCAAGGTTAAATATTAGCTTTAATCTAGTCTTGGTTTGCCTTTTCTAGGTAGTAGTGAAGCCTCAACAACCTCTACTTCGATTTCGAGTGTCACAACCTTAATCGGTTTAGTTAGTCTTGATCCTTGGGTTACAAGTTTGGGTATTTGATATTAATTCTTGTCTTTAGATCCTTTCTATACTGAAGCCTCAACAACCTTTATAGAGAGTGTCTTTAGATAAGTCATATTAAGCCTTGGAACTTCACCGTACATTGCTTTACCTTAGTGTACCTTTGCAACTCTTAACTCTGTCCTTAGTTCTTTAGTATATCTTGAATCGATTGCCACAATTAGATACTTGGATCTTTAGGGTTGCTGTTTTCCCAATATATTTGCAAAGCTTTACCCTTTTACTTGCTTGGCAACTTTATAACTGAATTTGTTCCCCCAAATCCTTGTGTTCGATACTCTGGAATTCTTACTTTACTACGCCGATCCGTACACTGCGGGTTCGCTTGCTTGATTCTAGTTTTATAAATTTAAAGCTTATTTGCACGCACGCTAAGTGGCGAACAAGTTTTTGGCGCCGTTTCCGGGGATTTGGTCTAGGCCGAATTCGGTTACCGGTTGTCAAGCTTGGGAGCTTAGCTCTTGTTATTTGATATCTCTTGTGAGTGATATTTGCAGTTTACCTTAGGTTTATGCGCAGGTCTAGGAACAACACGGACCTCTTACCTCTTGATCAAGAACTTGAGAAGATTTTGAGGAAGAAGCTCAAAGAAAGAAAGATGGCTGAAGAAAGAGAACGAGATTACCAAACGGGGTTAGCGGAGTCCGAAGCTCAACTTAGATGGAGCGAGAAGACTCGCAAGGAGGAATCGGAGCGTCATCAATCGAAAGTTGATGATCTAACGGATATGATATTTCAAATAAGGATGGAATTGAGCGACCTTAAGAAAAAGAAGAGCAGGAAATCGTCAAGATCGGTTAGAACCAATTCATCCGACGAGGATAGCGACTCTTCCATGCCACCACTAGAGGACATTGATCCGGCGATCAATGTGAACCCATTTGTTCCAAGACCAGCTGCTAATCGTCGTATTCCAGTTGGGAATGCGAGAGTTGCTCGTGTAGATGGAGAGCCAAGAACTCTTGGCCAAATGATGGATCCAATTCAGCAACCACGCCGTTTAGGTGTGAACTTTGATGCTGATGATATGCAAGGGTTTAGCTTCAACCCACAAGTTATTACCATCGTTCGCCAAAATCAGTTTGGAGGAACGAGTGCTGAATCTCCAAATCAACATTTACAAAATTTTGAGATCATGATGGAGACAATGAAGCCAAAGAATGCAACCACTAACAACTACAAGATCAAGCCATTCTTCTTCTCTTTGAAAGGGAAAGCTTTATCTTGGTATCAAGCTCTTCCAAATGGAAGACTTAACACATGGGAGGATCTTTCTGCGGAATTCCTCACCAAATTCTTTCCGCCATCAAAGACGGCGGAGTTGAGAGGTAAGATTAATGCATTTTTTATGAGATCTAACAAAAGTTTGTTTCAATCTTGGGAAAGATTTCAGGACTTACTATTGGACTGCCCACACCATGGCATTTCCAAACTAGGTTTATTGGAGATATACTATAAGGGGCTGGATGTGGAAACACAATTCAAGCTCCAATCCCTTTCATGTGGTACATTCATGGACATGAGGGAAGATGACGCTTGGGACTTTATTGAGAAGCAAGCCCGAGTCATAGAAAAGTATTCTCACTGAAAGTAGAAGCAAATCAAGTGGAGAAAGGAGCAAAGTTATCACAAGCTGCTCAAACTCAAATCTTTTCTCTCAATACCGAGATTAAAGAGTTGAAGGAAGCCATTAAAACCAACTTTCCAAAGCAAAAGGGGCAAGATGTGGGTTATTTGGGAAACAACAATAACCACAATGGGAATGAGAATACGAACCGCAACAACCGGAACAACAGCCGGAACAATTGGAACAACAACAACAACCGGAATAACAATTGGAATAACAATAGGGGTTCAAACAACAACAATTGGCGGTCCAACCAATAACACAATTCCGGTAATTCTTATCCCAATTCAGGAAATTCACTAACTCCACCTTCTTCTTCTTCCATTCCCTTGAAAAGTCAGGAACAAGCATCTAATAGCGAAAGCACTTCGGGGAAAGAGAAGCCCGATCCCATGTTGGAAACAATCTTGGGAAATCTTCAAGGATTGGAGAGTGCATCATTAAGGTCGATGATCACATTACTAAGGTTGATAAAGCCCAAAAGGTTTTAGAAAACCAAATGTTTAGTCAAGCTGAGGAAGTTCCTAGGAATCAAGGAAAACTTCCAGGAAAGACGGAGGATAACCCAAAAGGAAGGGTGATGGCTATCACAACTAGGAGCGGAGCAACCACCACCGATCCACAACCTAAGTTTGTAGAAGTTTCCGTCGAGAAGGCAAAAGAGAAGGAGAAGGAAGACATCTATGTTCCTCCTCCAGCTTTCAAACCTCCCCTACCATTCCCGCAATCTAGAGCAAGAGCGTGTCTAGACAAGCAATTCGGTAAGTTTATTGAACTCATGAGCAAACTGCATATTAATATACCTTTCATTGATGCAATTGTAGGTATGCCAGCTTATGGAAAGTTCCTAAAGGAGATCCTCTCTAACAAAATGAAATTAGAGGATTTTGGAGAGGTTAAGATGAGTTCGGATTCATCGGATCTCATCAAGACAATGAAGGAAAAGATGCCCCCAAAGCTGAAGGATCCGGGGTCATTTTGTATTCCTATAGGAGTGGGAGATGTCACATATGATGCATTATGTGATTTGGGAGCAAGCGTGAGCATCATTCCGCTTGCCTTATGCAGGAAGATCGGTTTAGGCGAACCTAAACCGGTGAAGATGACGTTATACATGGCGGATTGATCCATAACTCGTCCCGTAGGCATAGTTGAAGACGTCCCGGTCAAGCTTGGTAAGTTCTATGTTCCTATAGATTTTGTTGCGCTTGACATTCCTGCAGATAGTCCGATCCGGATCATACTCGGAAGACCGTTTCTTGCAACTTCCGGTTGTATAGTTGATTGCAAGAATGCTAAACTTGCCTTCGACATAGGAGAAGAAAAGGTAGAGTTCGTTCTCTCCACTTTGGTGAAGGAACCAACTTTCAGTGAGGATATATTCAACATCCATGACGAAGAGCTATCTAGAGAGGAGGTAAGTTCGATTCTCTTCAAAGATCCCTTGCAAAAAGTTATTTCTATGAGCATTATGAATATAGGGGAAGAAGAGGAATGCAATGAGGAAATTAAAGCTTTAGAGAAGCAAAAAGAAGTGTATGAAGAAGAATTTGAGAAACTCTACGATGGGTCAGAAAACGTAAGAAATCACGGTCAGTCGTGCTATTCCACGGCCGTGGAATCCACCAACATAACCGTAATCAGCTATCCAGAGGACTCCAGTAAGTTACACGGCCAAAACCACGGCCGTGGAACAAACAGAGGCACCGTAATTGATTTCCACGCCCAAAACCACGGCCGTGGAGGAAACAGGGGAGCCGTAATTTTGGGTGAATCTGAAGGAGATTGTATCTTCTCCGCCACTTCTTTTGATTCTTCTCCAACATCTTCTACATCCATAGACACTTCTAAGGAAGCATTGGATACTCCTCAAGATCCATTAGAGACTCCTATAGTGATGGAATTGAAGCCACTTCCTACACATCTAAGGTACGCATTTCTAGGACCTAATTCTACCTTTCCGGTAATTGTTAGTTCTGATTTGAGTATAGATGAACATAGTAAGATTATGGTTGTTCTTAAGAAACATAGGAAAGCCTTAGGGTATACTATAGAGGGTCTAGTAGGAATCAAACCTTCACTATGCATGCATAAGATCCTAATGGAAGAAGACTTTAGAACTTTGCGACAACCTCAAAGGCGGTTAAATCCGACCATGAAGGAGGTTGTCAAGAAGGAAATTCTTAAACTACTTGATGCAGATATCATCTACCCTATCTCTAATAGCAAGTGGGTGAGTCCCGTACAGGTGGTTCCAAAGAAGGGAGGAATGACGGTCATCACCAATAAAAACAATGAATTCATTCCCACACGAACCGTTACATGATGGAGGATGTGCATAGATTACCGAAAGCTAAACAATGCAACGAGGAAGGATCACTTCCCACTACCCTTCATCGACCAAATGCTTGAAAGGTTAGCACAACACTCACACTTTTGCTATCTTGACGGTTATAGTGGTTTCTTTCAGATCCCGATACATCCGGACGATCAAGAGAAGACCACATTCACGTGCCCGTGGGGAACATTTGCTTATAGAAGAATGCCGTTTGGGCTTTGCAACACCCTAGCCACCTTTCAAAGGTGTATGATGGCTATCTTCTCGGAGTACATAGAGGAGATCATGGAGGTCTTTATGGATGATTTCTCCATTTATGGTTCCTCTGTTGATAATTGTCTTTCTAACCTTGCTCTTGTGTTACAAAGGTGTGAAGACACTAACCTAGTTCTTAATTGGGAGAAGTGTCAATTTATGGTGAAAGAGGGCATTGTATTAGGACACTTAATCTCTAGTAGAGGGATTGAAGTGGATAAAGCTAAGATAGAGACTATAGAAAAGCTTCCTCCCCCAACTTCGGTGAAAGGGATAAGAAGTTTTCTAGGACATGCTGGATTCTATAGACGTTTTATAAAGGATTTCTCCAAGATATCAAAACAACTTACTAATTTATTGATGAAGGATGTAGTTTTTGATTTCTCGCAGGAATGCTTAGATGCGTTTAATATGATTCAGGAAGCTCTAATCTCAGCCCCGATTATTCAACCTCCGGATTGGAATCTTCCATTTGAGGTTATGTGTGACACAAGTGACGTAGCTATAGGGGCTGTGCTTGGGCAAAGAAAGGAAGGACGAACCCACGCTATCTACTACGCTAGCAAGACGCTAGATGAAGCGCAACTCAACTATGCCACTACCGAGAAGGAATTTTTAGCAATTGTATATGCATTTGAAAAGTTTCGCTCTTATCATGTAGGTGCTAAGGTGATTGTGTACACGGATCATGCTGCGATCCGGTATTTGCTTGCAAAGAAAGATGTGAAACCAAGGCTGATTAGATGGATTCTTCTCCTACAAGAATTCGATCTAGAGATCCATGACAAGAAGGGTTCGGAAAATTCTGTCACGGATCATTTGAGTCGTCTACCACATCTAGAGGACGACAATCTACCTATAGATGACTCCTTTCCGGACGAGCATTTACATATCATAGAGGAGTGCATCGACGTGATCACCAAAGGTAACGAACCATGGTTTGCTGATTTTGTTAACTATTTGGTTTGCCATGAATTACCACCCGGATTATCCTACGCACAAAGAAAGAAGTTTTTTAAGGATGTTCGGGAATACTTTTGGAATGAACCTCTCCTCTTCAAGAGAGGTCCTGACGGCATCATTCGGCGAAGTGTGCCGGAAGATGAGATGCAAAGTGTCATCCGTCATTGTCATTCACTACCTTGTGGAGGACACGCTAGTTCGAACAAGACTAGCGCTAAGGTATTGCAATCTGGATTCTTTTGGCCTACTTTATTTAAAGATGTGCAAACCTTTGTTTCCTGATGCGATGCTTGTCAAAGAACAGAGAACATATCTAGGAGAAACGAGATGCCTCTTAACAACATTCAAGAGGTGGAGATCTTTGACGTTTGGGGAGTAGACTTCATGGGACCTTTCCTATCATCTTGTGGAAACCAATACATACTTTTAGCCGTGGATTATGTTTCGAGATGGGTTGAAGCAATTGCCTCTCCCACTAATGATGCCATGGTTGTGGTTAAGTTCTTTAACAAGAGCATTTTCCCACGATTTGGGACACCACGGTGTATCATTAGTGATGGAGGTTCTCACTTCATTGCCCGACGATTCTAAGCTCTATTGGCTAAGTATGGGGTGACTCACAAGATTGCCACCCCTTATCATCCACAAACTAGTGGACAAGTGGAGATCTCGAACCGGGAGATTAAAGGGATCCTAGAGAAGACGGTTTCAAGGACAAGGAAGGATTGGTCTTTGAAGGTAGATGACGCATTATGGGCATACCGGACTGCATATAAGACCCCCATCGGAACGACACCATACAACCTTGTGTATGGGAAGTCTTGTCACTTGCCGGTAGAATTGGAGCATAAGGCGTATTGGGCAATAAAGTGGTTGAACTTCAGCATGAAGGAAGCGGGAGAGAAGCGTCTCTTGGACCTTAACGAGCTTGAAGAACTTCGCTTGAACGCCTACGAAAACGCCAAGATCTATAAAGAAAGAGCGAAGCGTTGGCATGATAAGCATATCATTCCAAAGGACCTCAAAGAAGGAGATCAAGTTCTCCTCTTCAATTCAAGGCTTCGTCTCTTTTCAGGTAAGCTTAAATCTCGTTGGACTGGACCTTATCTAATCAAACGTGTTTTTCCCCATGGTGCAGTTGAAGTATGGGGTGAAAAGGGCGGAAGCTTTAAGGTGAACGGTCAACGACTCAAGAAGTATTCGCCGGAACTCCAAGCTGAAGAGTTCGCGCCCACCGCACTCGAATAAGTGTGAATATGGCCTAGCTACGGATCTTAAACAAGCGTTTCTTGGCAGGCAACCCAAGGTATTGCACTTACGTTTTTGTTTTTGATTCGTAGATTAGAATAGTTCAGACGTTTTTGTTTTGTTTTGCCTTCGATACCTTCCGGTATGTTCGTGTTTTTGGATGTAGGATTAGTGGAAAAGGAAAAGAGAAGGAAAGTTTTGAAGAAAATTGACGAAACTTGGACTTTGGCACATTACAGAGAGTTCCACGGCCAAAACCACAGCTGTGACAGCTACAGTGACCGTAATTTGCAAAAGCCTGAGAAAAATCACCAAAACCACGGTTCCGTACATTTCCACGGCCGTGGAAACCCCCGAGTGACCGTAATTTTCGAAAGATTTTACGGCCACTATAAAAATCACGTTTCTTCACAAAACACACCAAAACTCCATTTTCCACGCCCAAAAACGCCAAATTGATCCCCCTCTCTCAAAATCTCCGTTCGTTAATCGTTTCGAACGATTCTTTAACCCAAGCTGGAGCAAATTCGATCATCTACAAGATCCAAGCAACGATTCGAGTGAACAATCATCGGAGAAGACGGAATTTGGATTTTAAAATCCAAAAACCTAGGTTTTTCTTCTCTTCTTTCACTTTGTCGATTCTATTCGATTTTTGCAAGATATATTAGGAGAAATGATTGGAACTAGATTGAAATTAGTCTAGGGCATCTATCTGCTGATTGTGGTATTGATTGAGTGATTTTTGAGGATTTACGAACCGAATCACGGTCTTTGGGTATTCCATGGCCGTGGAAATTGAAGAACATACCGTGGTTTTGAACAAAACATGGACTTTGTTAGGAGAATGTCTAATAGGACCAAGAAGAGGAAAGGTAATGCTTCCTCCTCCTCCCAAGCACCCCCTAGTGAACCACCATCACCACCATCACCCCCACCCCCTAGAGTTCCACAAATTCATGATGATTATCTAGATGCTTTAGAGAGAATTGTGAAGAGACCAGTCATAGGACCTCGTTATCTACTGGTTGAGGATCTAGAGCCACTGAATGTGGTAGATGACTTTACTTGGTTGCTTGATAAAGCCGGTTTGATCATCTTCTCCGCTATTCGGGAAGATGCGTATGAGGAGATCACTAGAGAGTTTGTGATCTTATTTGAGCATAGCCATGTGGATAGGACAGTTTCTTTCCGGCTGATGGAGAGGAACTATGAGTTTTCTATCCGAGAGTTTGGAGCCTTCTTTGGGTTCCATGAGACCTTCAATGGTCGATTTCCTAGTGGCGTGTATGCCAAAGATTTTTGGGAGGATATTGCCATGGTATACGCCAGCGGGGACCGCTGACAACCTGCTAATACCAAGGCTAAGTTGATCTATCACTTAGCCTTGAAGATTGCCCACCGAGTGCTTTCTGAGTGTCTCTTCCCTAGGACGGAGACTCCTCAGAAGATCAAGATAGATGAGCTATTTTTGTTGTACTATATGCTGCATGGGAGGCCTGCTGATTGTGCCACCCTCTTAGCTTCTACCATTAGTAAGCTAAAGAACAAGAGGGCCGGCAGCATTGGATATGGTGGGATAGTCACCCACCTTGCTAGACAGTTAGGAGTAAACTTTTCCGCCTGTAATAGGATAGCGGCGAGGCCGTTAGGACTTCAGAGTCTCATGACTAGAGGGTTGATTTTTCCTAGACATAGAGGTCCACCCACCACCACCATGCCTTGGGAGGATAGCGGAGGTAGAGGTGTGGCATGGCTCCCCGAGTACTCCATTATGGTTGGACGCCATAATTGGAAGGAGACATTCGCTGCTATGCATGCGAATAGGTTGGTAGCACCTCCTTACGTTCCCCCTGAGGCACCTGCTGTAGATGAGGAGGAGATGGTGAGTTTGAGGGAGGAGGTGAGAAGCACGATTTTGGTATCTTTCCGGATCAGCCGGACACATTTCCCGACCTCCCTAGACATTCTCCCCGCCCTGCTAGAGCTTCCGCCTCTTTCTCTCGCCGTGCTAGCGTGAGCGAGAGGCCGACATGGATGGCGACCCCTCCTGAGTGGTATAGCACGCAGCCGGAGTGGCTGAGAGCTCCACCGACTTGCATGCACAACCATCACCTGCACCAGCACCATCAGATGCACCAGCTTGGTATAGCCAAGCGCCGGAGTGGTACGAGCAGCTGCCGGAGTGGGCCGCTGACCTTTCCAGTAGAGTCGGAGCCTTGGAGATCCGCGCGGATGCTAGGGATGCACGAGTCGATGCACATGACCGGATGATGAGAGACATTTACCGCCAGCAGTTTGGGCGGAACTATGACCCCGGCTTCTTCCTGTTTCCACCACCATCGGCACCTCAGTGAGGACGATGACGATCTACCGCTTTAGCCACTCCACTACCGTCTTGTGAGTTTATTTTCTTTCTTTCTTTTCTTTATTTCTTTTTGAACATTAGGGACAATGTTTATCTCAAGTATGGGGTGGGGTGTGACTATTCGTTTGTAATAACTCTACTCACTTTTGCTTGCTTTGATTGAGAACACTTTGCATGTTTCATTCCATTGTTACACGTTTCATTATCGCATTGCATGAAAAAGCTTTTGAAAAACCCATAAAAATCGAAAAATTTTAAAAATTTTGTGCTTCTAAGAATTGAGATGAATTCTATGATAATCACCACTTGTGAATTGAGTTTTCGATGACAATTGTATACCTAAACAAATAATGAATTGAAAAGAAATTGAATGAGTTAATTATTCCTCTTTTGCAAGTTTCATAATGTGAAGAGTGTTACCTAAATCATATTGAGAAATCAAGGTTGAAATCACATGATAAGTTCCTATACTTCTTGTTGAAATGATTAAGGCAATTCGATTTTCTTTCTTCTTTCTTTGATCATTTAGCCCCTCAATGAAATAATGGCCTCCCTTACCTATCCGGGAATTTGGAGGAGTTGATATTTGGCATGTATGATGTGGGAGGGCCATGAAAGCAAAATTTTGCATTCAAAGAATAGAAAGAACTTATAGGTTTGGGGAAGTCAATCATGACGATGAGTAACTCGGCACCATTCACATAGCCGGGTGTTTGTGTCTTGCCAAAGTCGGATTGAGCGATACTCCTAACGGATTATGGTATGTGCATCAAGGGTTTGAGACATCTCGCAAAATTGAGAACCACCAATCTCCTAGGCTTCGGTTTTTGTGCACCTCTGTCCATAACTCCAAAAGTAAAGTCGAAAAATTATGTGGAAAATAAGAGAGCAAAGCTCTAAGTTGAAAGTGTTGCAAAACTGCAAGAAAAAAAGAAAAGAAAAGAGTTAGTTATCCACTTTCCCGGATTCATGCACCACATTCCTTATAGTTTCCTTTCCCTTTCCGCATTCTAGACCTTACTTGAAAGTCCTTAAGATCAAGAGAATGTTATATGACTTGGTGGTCTAAATTGAAGTTTTTTATGATTGATTTTGATAATGTTTGAAGGTTATGATGCTTACATTGAAGTTTGATCAATTCACGATGTTTCCTTTCTCTTTATTCTTTGCTTATGTATATAAGAGTCTCGTCAACGAATGAAGCAAGGTTTGAGAATGATCTATTGACTAGAAGCACATTCACCTAAAAGATGTTTTGTTTTTGAGATTGCATACATATTTCATCCTAACTTGAGTTCTAAAGCTTTTGAAAGACCTTGCTTAGGGACAAGCAAGTGGCAAGTATGGGGTATTTTGTTAGCATGAAATATTGTGATATTTTAGTCACCTTTTCTAGATGTTTTTCATCCATTATAGTGTTCATTGATAAGGCATTGAAGCAATTGTTAGCTAGTTTGTCTATATTGTCGATATAGAGGTCTACATAAGCTTTGTGTTGATTGTAGACGAATAAGAGCTAAAACCGAACAAATTAAGAGAGGATGGAGATGAATTGAGCACATCCAAGGATTGAGGACACCACAAAGAAGCCAAGGAAGATGCTAGGATGAGGAATGGCACGAAACAAAGGAAACTACGAGCAATCTATGCTTCCACGCTCTAAAATACGGCCGTAATGAAGTCCACGCCCAAAACCACGGCCGTGGAACTTGGCAACAAGAACGTGGAGCATTCCAGAGAGTTACACGGTATAAAGTACGGCCGTGGAAGTTGTGAAGAACCGTAACCCACTTCCACGCTCTAAACCACGGCCGTGGAACTCCATGAAACCGTGATTTAGGCAATCTTTTGACGAATAAAATATGGAGACATTGTCTACGCATATGGGCCAGACGGTTATTCTATCATTCCTTATAAAAGGACTGAAAGAGGGAGAATTCGTCACCTCCGCTTACGCTCGCTTGCACGTGCCTAGGGTTTCATTGGACGTGCGGAGAATTGCAATTTTGCAACGAAGATTTACGAAGGCTTGAAGATTTGGAAGTTGCGCTTTTGTTCCTAGGTTTGATTAGAAGACGGATTGACATCCCGCTCTTCGTTCTTATCAAGGATTGTGATTGGTTTGTTTTATTCCAAATCTGATATACATTATACCCTTGTTTGTGGATTTGAGATTGATTTGAAGTTTATTGAAGGTTTTCGAAGGTTTTCATCTTTCATTCTTCTTAATCTTGAATTTGATATCATAATGACTTTTGTTGGCTAAAACCCTTTAGCAATTCTAAGGTGAAGGGTTGATAGTTGTGGCTTAGATGATGATAGATCGATCGTAATTTGATTGAACCTTTAGAGTTAGAGAGATTTCGCCGACGAACCAAAATCACGGCCTGTTCTTGAGGTTCCACGGCCGTGGAACTCAAGATCTACCCGTAATTTACATCAGTTTACGAACTTTGCTTTTACTTTGATCCAAGATTAAATATTAGCTTTAATCTAGTCTTGGTTTGCCTTTTTTAGGTAGTAGTGAAGCCTCAACAACCTCTACTTCGATTTCGAGTGTCACAACCTTAATCGGTTTAGTTAGTCTTGATCCTTGGGTTACAAGTTTGGGTATTTGATATTAATTCTTGTCTTTAGATCCTTTCTATACTGAAGCCTCAACAACCTTTATAGAGAGTGTCTTTAGATAAGTCATATAAAGCCTTGGAACTTCACCGTACATTGCTTTACCTTAGTGTACCTTTGCAACTCTTAACTCTGTCCTTAGTTCTTTAGTATATCTTGAATCGATTGCCACAATTAGATACCTAGATCTTTAGGGTTGCTGTTTTTCCAATATATTTGCAAAGCTTTACCCTTTTACTTGCTTGACAACTTTATAACTGAATTTGTTCCCCCCAAATCCCTGTGTTCGATACTCTGGAATTCTTACTTTACTACGCCGATCCGTACACTGCGGGTTCGCTTGCTTGATTCTAGTTTTATAAATTTAAAGCTTATTTGCACGCATGCTAAGTGGCGAACAGAGGCAAGAGCAAAGATGATGAGCCAACATATGTGGCACCACCTCCATACAAGCCACCACAACCATTCCCATAGTCACGAGCAAGAGCTCGCTTGGATAAACATTTCGGTAAATTCCTTGAACTCATGTCTAAATTGCATATTAACATTCCGTTCATGGATGCCATTCTAGGTATGCCGGCCTATGGAAAGTTTTTGAAGGAGATACTCTCCAACAAGAGGAAGTTGAAGGAGTATGGGGAGGTGATGATAACAAAGAGATCTTCCGAGTTGATCCAAACCATGAGGGAGGAGATGCCTCCTAAGCTAAGAGATCCAGGATCTTTTTTGTGTGCCAATTGGGATTGGAGAAGTGCAATATGAAGCCCTATGTGATCTTGGAGCAAGTGTAAGCATTATCCCGCTTGCACTTTGCAATAAGGTTGGGCTAGGAGAGCCAAAGCCGGTCAAGATGACCCTCTACATGGTGGACTGATCCATCACTCATCCCGTAGGAATCCTAGAGGCATACCGGTTCAGCTTGGGACGTTCTATGTGCCAATATATTTCGTTATTTTGGACATCCCGGCGGACTACCCGGTTCCTATCATTCTAGGGAGGCTGTTCTTAGCCATATCCGGATGCTTAGTGGATTGCAAAAATGTAATCCTCTCCTTTAACATAGGAGAAGAGAATATCAAGTTCAAGCTGTCCACAATGATGAAGGGGTCAACCCTTGGTGAAGATGTCTTCAACATTGTTGAGGAAGAGGAGTCTAGAGAATTTGTGAGCTCGATCTTGATCAAGGACCCACTTTAGAGGGTTCTTAGCTTGAGTTTGATGGAGGAAGGAGTTGAGGATGATTGCAATGAAGAAATCCAAGCTTTGGATGCATTAGAAAAGGAGCCAAGTGCTGAATTTGAAGTGCAC
This sequence comes from Fagopyrum esculentum, assembly GCA_033239045.1. NCBI lineage: Eukaryota > Viridiplantae > Streptophyta > Magnoliopsida > Caryophyllales > Polygonaceae > Fagopyrum > Fagopyrum esculentum. The sequence goes on along the minus strand of BSUD01000008.1, from coordinate 91,460,646 downwards.
GAAGTAGTGCTGAATCACTGTAGGAACCACGGCCAGGGGGCAAGAACCACGCCCGTGGTTATACCCGTGGAACTCTTTGTAATGTCCAGAAGTGCCAGTTTCTCCAATTTCACGCCCGTGGTTGTGCCAGAGGTCGTGGTTTTGCCCGTGGTTTCTCCAGAAAGTCCCTTAGTTGTTGATCAAGCTTCAAGGAGTCTTGGAGAGTCTTCCATGACTTTGGAATCATCTCAACCTACATTGTATGGATCATCTCCAACCGATAAAGGTCCTCCTAAACTTGATCTTAAGCCTCTTCCTTCTCATCTAAAGTATGCTTTCCTTGGTTCAAATTCTACTTATCCCGTGATTGTGAATGCATCTTTGAATGATGATGAGCTTGATAGATTGTTGAATGAGTTGAAATTGCATAGGAAAGCTATTGGATACACCATTGATGTTTTAGTTGGCATTAAACCTTCCTTGTGCATGCATAAAATCTTAATGGAAGACAACCATAAATCTTCAATTGAACCTCAAATAAGATTGAATCCTATAATGAAAGAGGTAGTAAAGAAGGAGATCCTTAAATTACTAGATGCGGGAATCATTTTCCCGATTTCGGATAGTAAATGGGTTAGTCCCGTACATGTTGTTCCTAAGAAGGGTGGTATGACCGTAGTAACTAATGAGAACAATGAACTAATTCCAACTAGGACGGTTACGGGGTGGAGAATATGTATTGACTATAGTAAGCTTAATGTTGCCTCTAGGAAAGATCACTTCCCTCTTCCCTTCATTGACCAAATGCTAGAAAGATTAGCTCAACATTCACACTTTTGTTACTTAGATGGCTATAGTGGGTTTTTCCAAATCCCTATTCACCCGGATGACCAAGAGAAAACAACATTTACTTGTCCTTGGGGAACATTTGCATATAGGAGAATGCCATTTGGGTTGTGTAATGCACCCACCACCTTTCAAAGGTGTATGATGGCTATTTTTTCTAAATATATTGAAAACATCATGGAAGTGTTTATGGATGATTTCTTGGTGTATGGCTCTTCATTTGATGATTGCTTGGCTAACTTGTCTTTGGTGTTGTAGAGATGTGAGAAAACTAACCTTGTTTTGAATTGGAAGAAATGCTACTTCATGGTGAGTGAAGGCATAGTATTGGGATACTTGGTTTCCCAACGAGGCATTGAAGTTGATAGGGCAAAGATAGAAACGATACAGAAGTTGCCACCACCTACCTCGGTGAAAGGGGTAAGGAGTTTCTTTGGGCATGCCGGTTTTTACCGGAGGTTTATAAAAGATTTCTCTAAAATTTATAAGTCTCTCACTAACCTACTAATGAAAGATGTTGAGTTTGTTTTCTCCAAGGATTGCCTTGAAGCATTTTGTAGGTTGAAGAATGCCTTGATCTCCGCCCCTATCATGCAACCTCCGGATTGGAGCCTTCCGTTTGAGATAATGTGTGATGCAAGTCATGTGGCCGTTGGGGCTGTTTTGGGACAAAGGAAAGATGGGCTTACACATGCCATCTATTATGCTAGCAAGACGCCAGATGACACCCAACTCAACTATGCCACAACCGAGAAGGAGTTGCTAGCGGTAGTGTATGCCTTTGAGAAGTTCCGGTCATATCTTGTGGGAGACAAGGTCATTGTGTACACGGATTATGCTGCGATCCGTTATCTCCTCACAAAGAAGGATGTCAAGCCTCGCCTCATTCAATGGATCCTTCTCCTCCAAGAGTTTAACTTGGAAATTCGGGACAAGAAGGGTTCCGAAAATTCAGTGGCGGACCATCTTAGTAGGCTACCACCATTGGAGATTGAGAGAGATGACATCCCGATTAATGACTCATTCCGGGATGAGCAATTGAAAATGATGGAGGAGTGCTTACTTCAAGTGTCTATAGGGAGTGAGCCATGGTATGCGGATATAGTGAACTACCTTGTGTGTGAAGAGGTGTCACCCGGTTTGTCATATGCCCAAAGGAAAAAGTTCTTCAAGGATGTGAGGCATTACTATTGGAGCGAGCCTCTCTTGTTCAAGAGAGCACCGGATGGAGTCTTTATGAGGTGCATTCCGGAGGATGAGGTGGAGAGTGTGATCCACCATTGTCACTCCTTGCCATGTGGAGGCCATGCTAGCTCACACAAGACGTGTGCAAAGGTATTGCAATCCGGGTTTTATTGGCCTAACTTGTTTAAGGATGTGCAGAATTTTGTGGTAGCTTGTGACGCTTGCCAAAGGACGGGCAACATCTCAAGGAGGAATGAGATGCCCTTGAACAACATACAAGAGGTTGAGATATTTGATGTTTGGGGTGTGGACTTCATGGGACCATTCGCCTCTTCATGTGGCAACCTCTACATTCTATTGGCGGTGGACTATGTGTCAAGATGTGTGGAGGCAATCGCCTCTCCCACAAATGATGCCAAAGTTGTGGTGCGGTTCTTCAACCGAGTCATCTTCCCTAGGCTTGGAACACCAAGAGTGATCATAAGTGATGGAGGGAAGCATTTCACCAATAGGAACTTTGGGACACTTTTGGCTAAGTATGGGGTGACTCATAAGGTGGCAACACCTTACCATCCCTAAACAAGTGGTCAAGTGGAGATCTCCAACCAGGAGATTAAGGGGATACTTGAGAAGACGGTTTCTAGGACAAGAAAGGATTGGGCTATGAAGCTTGATGATGCTTTGTGGGCTTATAGAACCGCCTTCAAGACACCGATTGGCACCACTTCCTACAAGCTAGTTTATGCAAAGTCTTGCCACCTTCCGGTGGAGATGGAGGTGACCTAGTCCTTCTCTTCAACTCAAGGTTTCGGCTCTTCCCGGAAAGCTAAAGTTAAGATGGACGGGTCCTTATGTGGTGAGGAAAGTCTTCCCCCATGGAGTGGTTGAGATAGGAGGGGAGCATTGTGGAGATTTTAAGGTGAATGGGCACCGTTTGAAGAAGTACATCCCGGAAGCTTTGGTGGATATGATTTCCCCACATCACCTTGAGTGAAACGTTCCCGAATTTGGTCAAGCTAATGACCTTAAAGAAGCGCTTAATGGGAGGCAACCCATTGGTACATGTCTTTCCCTTTTCGTTTTTGTTTTCGTTTTCACTTTTTGCTTTTGTCTTTGTTTTGGTGTGTTTTTGTGTGTCTTGTGTTTGTGTGCTAAGGTCTAGGTAGCATGGAAGCCTTGCAAGGCATGAGGATGATGATGATCCCGCATCAAACGCAGGTGGAGCGGACGTGGGACTTGGACGGCTAGCGGTGCTTAGCACGGGTCCCGGCGTCATAATGAACATCAAGAGCTCTCTACCACCTTTGATTGATCATCCGCCATCACTCCACATGAGTTAACCAAAATACCAAAGCAACACCATTTTTACATTGTGAGGACTCTCTTTCACCCTTCTTTACTTGATTTGCACATTGGGGACAATGTGTTTCTAAGTATGGGGTGGGGTTTTCATGATCATTTGCATGATTGCATCTAGGATAGTTTCATATTGTCACATACATCGTTAGCTTTTGCATTGTACATATATATTTCGAAAATTCCAAAAAAATCAGAAAATTAAAAAAAAAATTTAGTGCTTCTAAGTTTGGGTATGCCCCTTATGATGAGATTGTTTTGTGAATTGGCTATGGATGGCCTTGTGTGTTGAATGGATGCATGCATATGTGGACTTGAAGTACTTATCTTGAATCCCATGTATGAATTGTGATTATGATGTTTGTCTTGATTGGATTGAGGATTGATGGTCGAAATTACATGCTAGTTCTTACACATCATTTAGAAATGATTAAGGCAATTCATCTTTCTCTACTTCTCATCTTGATCATGTTGTTTGAGCACCTCAATTGATATAAAAATTTGACCTCTTTTAACTCATCCGGGAATAGGAGCATGCTAGTGTGTTGAGTGTGTGAAAAGCAAGTGTGGGTGAAGTTGTTGATGAATGGATGTTGTGAATGAAGTGCTGAATTTGTTGTGAAAAGTGTAGAAAAAAATATAGGTTTGGGGACTTTGGTTTTGATGACGAGTAACTCGGCACCATTCACATAATTGGGTGTTTGTGCCTTGCCAAAGTCGGATAAATTGGTATGTGTGCCCGGTGTGAGGCACCTCGGAAAAATCCCGAGGTCCGCTAATCACCAAGGTTTCGGCTTTTGTACACAATGTCATTGTCTCAAAAATAAGTGAAAGAAAAAGAAAATAAAAAAAGAAAAGAAAAGAAAGAAAAGATGGAGAAAAAATATACACTTGTGGGGAATTTGATCAAAAATGAAATTATAGAGTTAGTTCATTTCCCGGATTAGCATCACATGACCTAGAAAAAATTCCCACCTATTCACAACGTTCCTTGGCCTCTTCTTTCCTAAGTCCTTGTGACCTATTTGCATGTGTGTAAGACTTAGTGATCTAGATTGAACATACTCATGATCATCTTGACTTCTTCATTTTTACCTTTCATGCATGCTTTCGAGTTAAGAATAATTGTCTTTCCATGCCTTCATTCATTTGATACATGATTGCTTGTCCATTGCTATGAAACATAACTATGAAGGTGATCCATCTTATGAAGCACAATTCCAAAAAGATTTTATGTTGTTTTTCTGCATTCACAAATCATGTCATGTCTTAGCCTATAGTTGGACCTTTCTCGGGGACGAGCAAGTCTTAAGTATAGGGTATTTTGATAACACAATTTATGACGTTAGTTTAGGCATTCATTTAGATAGTTTTTCCCGTTATTCATGCATGGTTTAGCATTAGTTCATGCATATTGTCGAGATAGACGCCTACACAAACTTTTGTCGGTTTTGTAGGTATTTTGGAGAACTTTTGTAGCTTAATCGATACATTCGTGGATCAATCCTCGTGATGACACACTTCCGGACTCATTGAGAAGCAAGCTAGGAGCAAACAAGAACATATAGGACCTTGTTGGTGCATGCCTTGCACCAACTCATGGCTTAATGATCAAAAGAGAGCTGTCTATGCAAAACCACGGCCCATACCCAGATTCCACGCCCGTAATTTTGGCTGTGGTTCTCTCTGGACAGCTGCGACAGCTGTCCCACGATCTCCATAACCTACTCTTGCTCTTGGTGGAGAATATAAGTGGTCCTGCATGCTGTTGCTAGGGGATTCTCCCCCACTCTCTCTCATTAAACATCACTCCATTGGAGGCTACTCTTGGAAGGAAGCAAAAACACTCTCATTTGGAGGAGAAGAAGAACAATACTAGTTTTAGAGTTTTCATAGCTTTTGAGTGGTTTTTGAGTGAGCTTGTTGAAGACATTTGCAAGAATTTGTAAGGAACGATTTGGACCTTCTTTTGAAGGGTTGTAAGTCTTTCTTAAACATATATTCAGCTTGGTTTACTTATGTTTACTTGTTTCTCTTCTCTTTCATTTCATTTTCTTGCTATGGAAGCCATGAATGTTTGCTTGTTGAGTTTGAATGTTAAAATGCTTGTTGTTGGCTAAATAGTAGTGATTCTAGGGTAACGGAATGAGGGTTATGGCTTGGACTATGATAGAATAGACCTAAATGTATCCTTGGATGATTTGCTTGCTCGAACCTAACCTCTGTTACAAATCACGGTCTGTTCTTGCCCTTTCCACGGCCGTGGTTTAGGATGAACTGCCCGTGATTTTCTCTGTTATGCTTGTATTGATAAATCTCAATGTTAGGATGTTAGATTGTTGAAATCCTAGTGGTTGTTAAGCATAATCTAGCCTAGGGTGACCTAATGCTAGCAAACTAAGTAAGGGAAGAGACCTACCCGGTGATTTCCGACCTTAAGTACCAATGATGATGAACCCTAGGTAGTAGTGAGCCTCCCAAGCCGCTATTGGACTGAGTGTGTCAGGGTTGTTACTTAGGACTTGTCTTCCCGAGACTTACCCGGTAAGGTGAGGTTTGACCCCTAGATAGCAATCCGGTTTGTGTAGAATTCTCAACCTTAGGCTCCTAGAGACTTACCCGGTAATAGGACCTTAGGTGCGGGATTAGTGGACCATGAGACCTACCCGGTGATTGATCCCATTTGAGAAACACCTTTCCTCAACATATCATAGCTAGTCCAAGGTTGAATAGAAGCTTGAGTCTAATGCCATAACCGGAAGTCCTAATCCCTAGAATCCGTTTTTCTCTCATTGATCATATATCTCGTGTTTGTGTTGCTTGTTTGTGTTGCTAGCTAGATTTGTTAGTTTGTTTTATAATCTTGCATCGATTGTGATCTTCTTTGATCACCACAAAACCAATCCAAAAACATTATGATTTTCATTTCTTTATTCCTTTCTCTTTTCTTAGACTAGATTTGCACTATCCATAATCACCTATTTGATTCGATTTCACCTTAATCTTTGTGTTCGACCTCGGAATACTATCCTTGCTACAAAACGACCCATACACTGTGGGTTCGCTAGGAGTTAGGAAAATATATCGAGTTATAAATTTAAGACTTTTGTGCTATACGTTCTTAGCGTAACAATCTTCGGTTGTAAAAGATCTTCCCTGAAATCTTTCTGTTGAGAAATTCGTTCCTGGAAAATCTTCTTTGCATTTGAATCTTTATTTCGCCGTGAAACTATATAACTCCAAGGCCTTTGAGATTGTCCCTTTGTAACGCTGTCTTCCTTGTCCTTGAGTTATACTTCAAGGCCCCTGACATTCGATAAGACCTGCACTGAATTCAAACCAACCAAACATCTAGAGAATATAATCAATACATTGTTAGTGTATCCAACTACTACATTTGTGTTAAGTCTTCTATCATCAGCACCTGTAAAATATTATAAACAAGGTGGAGTTTTCAGTTATCATACCGGAAGTTATCATATCATACCGGAAGTTATCATACCGGAAGTTATACCAAACAAACTGATTTTATGTCATGGTTTAGAATTAAGAATTACATACCGGAGAATTACATACCGGAAGTTATAAAAATGGTATGAGCAAAAACGCAACATTCAGGTATCAACCTTGAAGCAACAAAAATGTCTCTAAAATGGTATAACCATCTTCTTTGCCCAGAGACGATCAAGACCACTGTCAGCATCACCTTAAGCGAGCAAAGGTTGTAAATTCACCAATGTAAACATCACTGGCATCCGGAATAAAAAAATTTTGGTATGAACTTCCGGTATGAAAATTTTCGTTATGAACATCCGGTATGAACTTCCGCTATGAACGGTATGAACTTCCGGTATAAAAAATTTCGGCATGAACTTTCGGTATGAAAAGCTTCGTTATATACTTCCGGTATGAACTTTCGGTATGAACTTCTGGTATGAACTTCCGGTATAAAATGTTTCGGTATGGACTTCCGGTATGAAAAACATTGTTATGAACTTCCGGTATGAACTTTTGGTATGAACTTCTAGTATGAACTTTCGGTATGAACTTTGGTATGAACTTTCAGTATAAAAAAATTCGGTATGAACTTCCGGTATGAAAAATTTCGTTATGAACTTCCGGTATGAACTTTTGGTATGAACTTCCGGTATAAAAAATTTCGGTATGGACTTCCGGTATGAAAAACTTCGTTATGAACTTCCGGTATAAAAAATTTCGGTATGAACTTCCGGTATGAACTTCCGGCATGAACTTCCAGTATGTACATCCGGTATGAACTTCCGGTATAAAAAATTTCGGTATGAACTTCCGGTATGAAAATTTTTGTTATGAACTTCCGGTATGAACTTCCGGTATGTAAAATATCCGGTATGTAAATGTCCGGTATGTAAATGTCCGGTATATAAATATCCGGTATATAAAATGTCCGGTATGAAAACAAAATATAAAAAGGGAATTAAAATAAAATAAAATAAAATAACAAATTTAGTAATTAAAATTAAAATTTACATAACAAACATCAAATATTCTTTCTTTTTTAATAGAAGGGTTAATTAGTTTTACCTTACCATTAAATGAAAGTGGTAAAAAAATCATGGGGTATATTTACTAAATAGAAAACTAGAAAAGGCCTATTTTAGTATACAATAAAATAAAATAAAAAGCATACTAATTATCCCATAATTAAAAGAAGGTTTCTAAAACAATCGATATCAGAGTTATGGGCTTTCATAGTTTAACTGAGATTTAAAATAAACAATATATTGAACTAATAAAAGTCTCTTTCATTATTAACATCGGACCAAATATATAGAAGTTTTAAATTTGTTAATTTTCGGAAAAATATTTAGCTTTGATAAACGAAAAATAAAATACATAAAATAAACATATTTGAATTATATATGTGTGTGTATGGATCTAATACAGGTACGGAGCGATAATACAGGTACGGTTGTACGGAGTGATATGCACCGGTTATTTGTCTGATCCAACTGTTTTCAGAGTTGTCCACGTCATTTAATGAAGTCTAGGAAGCGCGGTGGCATTTTTGTCCTTTTGAAAATCTATTTTTTTAAAGAGGGTAACACGGTGGCATTTTTGTGATTTTTATTAAAAACTTTAACAATTATTATCTCATTTCATGAGTTTAGTTCAATTCGTTCAAATTGTTTGTTCAAATGTTTAATATTTTCATGAAAGAATTTGGCCTACTAGGCTCTTTTTTGTTTTTGTTAAAGAAACTATACCCCATATTTTTTTACCACTTTCATTTAATGGTAGGTAAAACTAATAAAACCTTCTATTTGAAAAAAATGTTTGTTATTTGTTATTTAAGTGTAAGTTTCAATTTTGAAAAATTGAATTTGTTTTTTTATTTTCTTTTATTAATTTTTTTCTCTTTTATATTTTTTTTATTTACTGGAATGAAAAATTTTTCACACACCGGAATTTTCACACACCGGAATTTTCACATACCGGAATTTCCATTACCGGAATTTCACATACCGGAATTTCACATACCAGAATTTCACATACCGGAATTTCACATACCGGAATTTTCACATACCGGAATTTCACATACCGGAATTTCACATACCGGAAGTTCACATATCGGAATTTAACATACCGGAAGTTATCATACCAAAAGTTATCATATCATACCAAAAGTTATCATATCATACCGGACGTTATCATATCATACCGGAAGTTATCATACTTGAATTTTTTTTGTCTTTTTTATTTTCTTTATTTATTTTTTTAATTTTTTGGAATGCTTACCGGAGTTTCACATACCGGAGTTTCACATACCGGAAGTTCACATACCGGAAGTTATCATACCGGATATTATAATACCGGAAGTTATCATACCGGATCATATCGTACCAAAAGTTATCATATTATAGCGGAAGTTATCATACCGGAAGTTATGACAAACAAACTGATTTTATGTCATAGTTTAGAATTAAGAATTACATACCGGATAATTACATACCGGAAGTTATAAAAATGGTATGAGCAAAAACGCAACATTCAGGTATCAACCTTGAAGCAACAAAAATGTCTCTAAAAATGGTATAACCTTCTTCTTTGCCCACAGATGATCAAGACCACTGTCAGTATCACCCTGAGCGAGCAAAGGTTGTAAATTCACCAGTGTAAACATCATTGGCATCCGGTATGAACTTCCGGTATAAAAAGTTTCGGTATGAACTTCCGGTATGAAAAACGTTATGAACTTCTGGTATGAACTTTCGGTATGAACTTCCGGTATGAACTTCCGGTATGAACTTTCGGTTTAAAAAATTTCGGTATGAACTTCCTGTATGAAAACTTCGTTATGAACCTCCGGTATGAACTTTCGGTATGAACTCCGGTATGAACTTCCGGTATAAAAAATTTCGGTATGAACTTTCGGTATGAAAAACTTCGTTATGAACTTCGGTATGAACTTTTGGTATGAACTTCCGGTATAAAAAATTTTGGTATGAACTTCCGGTGTGAAAATTTTCGTTATGAACTTCTGGTATGAACTTCTAGTATGAACTTCCGGTATGAACTTCCAGTATGAACTTCCGGTATAAAAAATTTCGGTATGAAAAACTTCGTTATGAACTTCCGGTATGAACTTTCGGTATGAACTTCCGGTATAAAAAATTTCAGTATGAACTTCCGGTATAAAAAATTTTGGTATGAACTTCCGGTATGAAAAATTTCGTTATGAACTTCCGGTATGAACTTTCGGTGTGTAAAATTTCCGGTATGTATGTCCGGTATATAAAATGTCCGGTATGTAAATGTCCGGTATGTAAATGTCCGGTATGTAAAATGTCCGGTATGTAAATGTCCGGTATGTTAATGTCTGGTATGTAATTGTCCGGTATGAAAATAGAAAATAAAAAGGGAAATGAAATAAAAAAACAAATTAAGTAATTAAAATCAAAATTTACATAACAAACATCAAATATTATTTCTTTTCTTTTCTTCTTGAAACAATTTGGTTTACTAGGCTTTTTTTTAGTTTTGTGTTTAGTAAATGTACCCCTTGAGAGAAGAGTGTGGAGAGTTTGAAAATAAATACAAAAGTTTGGAGTATATTTACTTAATTGAAACATTAAAAAACCTAGTTACTACTCTATTTTCTCAAAAAGGCCTAGTTACCAAAATTGTCCTTATTTCTTTTATAATAGAAGGATTAATTAGTTTGACCTTACCATTAAATGAAAGTGGTAAAAAATCATGGGATATATTTACTAAATAGAAAACTAGAAAAGACCTAGTTAGTATACAGTAAAATAAAAAAGCCTACTTACATAATTAGCCCTACTTTTACTCAATTAGTTAAATTTGTTTATTCTTATTTTCTTAACACTTTTTTCGTTCAAAATTTTATAAATTTTTTATCAAACATTTTTTAAATAATAGTATAAAGTTTTGTACTTTTTCACTCCAATTTCCCCGCTTTATTCTCTTAATTCAAATTGTTTGTTCTAATGATTTATATTTTTAATAGTTTTTATTTTTTAACACTTTTTTCGTTCAATTTTTTTATATATATTTTCGTCCAAACATTTTAAATTAATAGTATAAATTTTGAACCTTTTTATTCTAGCTTCCCCATTTCTTTTTTAAGTTCAAACTGTTTGTTCTAAATATTCATATTTTTGTTTAATTAGTTTAAACTATTTGTTCTAATAGTTATTACTTTTTAACACTTAGTTCAAATTGTTTATAATATTAGTTCCAATTTTAGGTATAATTAATTTGAATATTGTGTACTATTAGTTCAAATATTGTATTTTATTAGTTCAAACATGTAGAAGTAACAAAGTGCATAAAACATAACTACAAAATTAACAAAATAATCATGAACTAATTATAGAAAAGATCAGAATTGATAGCGTATACTTTTGAACGAATTAAACTAAAATTATGAACTTTATTATATTAGTTCAAATTTTGGATATCATTAATTTGAATATATTGTCGTGTTAGTTCATACATTGTATTTTATTAGTTCAAGCAAAAAGTGCATAAAAACATAACTACTAAATGAACAAAATAATGTGTGAACTAACTGGTGTATAACTTTGAACGAATTGAACAGAACTATGAATTGAGATAACAATTGTTATAATTTCTCATAAAAATTACAAAAATATCACCGCGACCACCTCTTTTAAAATAGATTCGGCAAATTGACAAAATTGTCCCCGTACCTTCTAAAAGTTACAAAATTGTCATCGCACCTCTCATTAATCGTAAAATGACGTGGATAATTGTAAGCCATTGGATCAAGTGAATCAGCGACCCATATTACCCCATAATGCCTTACCACAAAGCACTCATTACTTGATCTAATCCCATAAGGTTGTGGTTGGAGCTAGAAAACCCATAAGTACTACAACAAGTTGAAGAAGTCTTTATATGGATGTAATCAATCTCCGAGACAGTGTACAAGAGATTTGACAATTATATGATAAAGGCTGATTACAACAAGAGTGCTTATGATTATTGTGTATACTACAACAAGTTGAAGGACTATTCTATGTTCTATCATGAGATAACATGCTAATAAGTGCAAACAATAAGTATGATGTTTAATTAGAAGCTTAAGGGTCTTCCAAGTATTGAGTTTAAGATGAAAGATCAAGGAGCACCTCAACAAAATTTAGGAATGGAGATTCTTAGAGATATGTGTCGAAAGAAACTCTTCGTATCAGAAAAAGGCTACATTCAAAATATGTAGTCAAGATTTGTAATGTCATTGGCCAGACCTATAGAGTGTTGCTAATGTCCATCTTATCGTTTTTTTACGTCAATTAGATAAGGAAAATGAGTAAATTTCGTGAATCCCTTATTTCATTTTAACAGGGAGTTTGATGTTGGTTATGGTCTGCACAAGACTAGATATGATACATGTTGTTAGTATTGTGAGCTAGTTCATGGGGCAACCAAAGAAGACACATTGCAAACTATGAAGAAGATATTCGGGTACCTTAGACGTGCATATGATATTGGACTCGTTTTTAGGAATGATACACAATGTTTGATCATATGGTAACGTTCCGTTTCAATAAGATGAGATGGACTAATGCTCTTATAGTTAGACCTTGATCAACTAGGCCCAACTCGCTCTGCAGTCAGCCCATCACCAACTCAACACAAGTACCCTATCCAACTCTTCACCAAACCAAACCGGCCTAACACCCAGATCTCAGACCCAACTAAAACGGAGTTGATTCGAACCGATGTAACACTAATTCCTAACAGTTATCTATGATCCAAAACTCCTCATCAAAGTGGTCATTGTCAATTTTGAAAGAGCCGCTGTAAATTTGTATTTCGTTATATATGTATTGTGAAAATATGGTTTAATATTATGGTGATCTGAGTAATATGTTTTCCTATTCCCAGAGAAGTTCCTACATTATTTTGACAAGATTACAGCAGGCCATTACACATCCCTCTATTATCGCTTCTAAAGCCAAAGAAAAAAGATGTTGGGTACGTAGGACATGCTCTTCAAGACCTCTTGGCGCACCGGGCTAAATATTTGACCAGTTGATCTTCAAACAACAGCTTAAGTTGTGCTAGCCCAATCGAAGCACCTACTCTCAGGGGACTCGATCCAAACTCAAATTGGTCGACGGTCCAAAGATCGAGTCCAGTGGTTCAAGCTATCATGGCCACTGAGTGACGGACCCCTGCCTCGTACGTCTTCCTCCAAGAGCAGCATCCCTCTCGTCGCCCTTTATCTTCATGTTCCGTTGCAGCTGCGTAGCCATAATAAGGAACCTGATGCTCTGCGCAGAATCGAGGATTTCCACAACCCTAGCGGCTGTCCTCGTCCTGAGGGTGTCGGCGCTGGCCACCAGCGCCTCCATTGCCACGCGTATGGGCTGCATTGCCTCGTCCGCTTGTCGACTAGCCTCCTCTCCTAGGAGGTGGGGCCGCCATCCGATCCCCTTCATCACTTCCATGATTTCCGGGCTCGAAATGCTCTCCTGGATCTTCGCCTGCTGGTCGCATAATGCCCTCTCCTCCATCTTTGTCTCGCTCTTCAACCTGCTTACACTCCTCATAATGTCAATCAATGATCTTCTCTACCACAATCCAAATCAATATACTTTGCGAATATAAGAGCATACCTTTGATTTTAGGGTGAATTATGTAATTAACACTATTAACAGATTTTAAGTTGAATTAGGTAATTAACACTTTATGTTATTTAATAAGTTGTAATATTTGTCCCATTTTAAAAATTACTATTTTCTTATGAATCTAAACTTAATTAATAAAAGTGGATAATACATCCAATTTTCTCTTGAATTTTAACATTTTTGACATTTCCATATTCAGAGTATATTAGGCGTTGTTTCATACATGTTTCCGATGTTTTAAGTGAAGACAAAATAAGCCTAGGCGGTGGCTATAAACTGTTCATAAATCAAATGTGACAAAATGCAATTTCCAAAATAAGGAGTGCTTTCTACAAATTCTCTATAAGGTGTTTAATTTTGCGCCATTTGTCCAAAATAGTGTAGTTGATGGATTATATTAAAGCCAAAATGTGATAAGTAGCACCAACTATATGGGTTATTGCGTCCGGTGAGATGAATTTCTAAAAATTCAAAATAACGTACCAACTTTAAAATATGATTGTGTTTTATAGCATAAGTTTAATTCCGGTGATATATCCTTAGCATAATTTTTGGGCACCTATTTGTACTAACTTTTTTCTAACTAAAATGTATAATACATTAAAGATAAAAATATATAAATTTCTAAACACAATTGATTAATATTACTTATCTTCTAAAACTATCTTATGTTTGATGATTATATATGTTGCCTAAAATAAATTTTTATTTTCTGAAAAATACTTAACAAATTAATAGACTTAATAGTCGGAAATTTTTAAAAAAATCTCTTAGTATAACCTTTTATACTAACAATAAATCACTATAATGGGAAAAAGCCTGTACATATAACCAAATTGAATTTTTTTTTTTTTTATGACGAAGGGTTTACGTATATAGAAAAATCTTATGGTATATAATTTATAATTATATAATAAATATATAAATTTCATCAATGAAAAATAAAATTAATATTAATTATTGATACTAAAATATATTCATTAAAAAAATCCTATATATACCCATATAAAATTTATCACCATTTTTAACTATATTACATTATTATGCACAAATACTGTAGTATAAACTTCATTAAATCGCTCCTTATAGATTATTTTGCACAAAACGATCCGTTCCTTTACCAATTTCACTGATAAGGACAAGAACCTTTTTACATGTATTGGAAATAATAAATAATAAATAATAAATATTTTACCGAGAGAAAGTGTAAAAGAAAAAGTTTCATTTTACGGGGTGAAGTGTGCAAAGAAAAGAGGATTAAGGTGTGGCTAGAAATTATTTGTGAAATAGTGGGTGAGCTTGTGCAAATAAACCAAAAAATGGGGTGATTTTGTAAAATGTTTTGAAATTGTTTGAAGCATGTGTGGGTTCAGAGTCACTGAACTGGTTGACGTCATCATCTCCTCAATGGTAACATACAAATTTAACAAGTAATCACACTGATTACTTGTATCGGATGGAATGATGGATGGAAGTGTATGTTAGTGCACGTGTGCTGCCGCGCTGGAACTTCAAATCCAGCATTACACCCACGTGTCGTTTCCACCTTCCCCCAAGTGTGACAACGCTATACAAAAAATTCAAAATATCTTTCTTTTTTTATTTAATAAATCTTTAAACGGTGGCCGGCATAAATAACAAATGAGTAACCTGTCAAGGGAGATGATCTGTTCCGGTGACAGATCACCGACGGCGGTGAAGACGAGGCGTAAGAGAGCGGTGGGGCGGAAGCCGGTAATCCAGAGGAAGGCGCACTCAAGGGAAGAGCACCAGGAGGGCGAGAACATGTGGAAGACGTGGCGGTGGGCGGCGCGTGACTTTTCCTCGTAGAATTCCTCGTACTGGGTGAGGGCCCGTACGATGAGATCTCGCCTGTCGCACTCCTGCATACGGCCGCAGTCGCACTCCTCCTTGGCGGAGAGGAGCTCTTCGAGGAGGTGCTCTTGGCCAACCTCGAGCCTCTCGACGAACGCCTGAAACGACGCCGTTGTGGCCATTCTTTGGACAACTGTATGGGGTATCAAGTATGAAGAATGTGTTATGTATATAAAGAAGAAAGGGTTGGAAACTTAGCGGTGGGTAGTTTATTTGCTTTGATCAATAGAGAAAGCGGTGGGAGTTGATAGCTATGTATGGGAGAGTTCCGGTGAGAAACATATCGGATAACAAATTAAATTATTACAATTTACTCTTTTACTTTTATTTTATTTTATTATAAAACTAAATAAAAATCATCATCGATCTTACCAATCTTAAGCAGCTTCATTATATATATATATATATATATATATATATATATATATATATATATATATATATATATATATATATATATATATATATATATATATATATATATATATATATATATATATATATATATA
>BSUD01000008.1:91351991-91444561 GCA_033239045.1 Fagopyrum esculentum | reverse complement strand
AGAACTTTAAGTCATATTTTTTTTTTTCACACACAACTTTCTAGTATTTATATTTAGGGTACCTAATTATAATAAACTGTATTTATATCCTTGTTTTAGAACTTTAAGTCATATTTTTTTTTTTCACACACAACTTTCTAGTATTTATATTTAGGGTACCTAATTATAATAAACTGTATTTATATCCTTGTTTTAGAACTTTAAGTCATATTTTTGTCTGATCTTATCATTTGGTATTAGAGCCAAGTGATTAAGTAAACTTAAAAAATTAAAAATTAAAAAATTAAGTAAAACTGGAGGTTTCTGAAATTTGTCCACATAAATTAGTACCACATGCAAAACATTTAAACGCTGGACAAGGTCATCACGAAGCTATTTTAAATATTATAATCGACGATATTGCAGATTTAAAAGTAAGCTTAATTAAGTTGAGAACAACCCTTACAAAATATAGGGAAGAAATATCTGCTACCTTATTATCTATCAGAGAAGAAAACAAAAAATTAGTTCTTGAAATTACCAACAAAATTAGACATCTTGGTGCAACACCTTTCTTAAACCCTCCAACAAAAAAGCCAGTCGGTTTTTCTTATAATCCTTTTCAAAACGAAAATCCCCAAAAGAAGTTTTTTGTACCAAGTTTAACTAAAAAATCCGAAACGAAAGAAGAACAAGAAGAAAAGTTAGATATCAAGGAGAATCTTGATATGTCTGACAAAGAAATGAGTTCTTTGAGTAGTGACGAATTTGGTTACTACACTGATGAAGAAGAAATGTATCAGCAAATGGGATTAATCAAACTTAAAGACCTAGAAACTATTCTCTTAAGTGAAGTTAAACGAAAACTAGATAAAAAGATGGGAAAAAGAGTTGTGGATGTTAATGAAGTGGAAGAAGAAATAATTCCAGAACAAGAAGTTAACAAGGCCACGAGATCTTGTTATCGAGAATACGAACAAGGGTCAACGAGTCAACAAAGAGTTAATCTAAAACCCAAAGAATTTTTAAAAAAAGCAGCAAAATTTGGAGTTAGGGTTATGCCAAACCATAGACCTAATAAAAGAGAACTTTTACTTGAACCCATCAGTGAAGCTGGATATAAGCTTAATCTAGATGGAGTAAGAAACCGAGAAGATGTGCTAGACTTTTGGAACAAAAGTATGATGAGTGTCTTAAACATGAACGCTGAATGGAGATATGCAAATTTCCTAAATTATATCGAACATAGTTTGTATGGAATTGTGGCAGATTGATATGAATCAATCGATGAAGAAATTAAAGAAACCTTAAGAGCAATAGAACCACCAGATGTTATGTTTAGGCAATTCTGCAAAAGCCTTAGAATCTGAGTTTATTGGAGACAGAGATGATAAAGATAAAAAAAACTAATCGAATGGCAAAGAAATTAAACACTCTTGAAATCTGTAATATGAGATATTTGGAAAACTATCTTTCAGAATTTGAGTACTATTACTATAAGGTGGGAGAAAACGGGATAAACCTTCAAATGTTATTCGATAAACTTCATAAGCCCATAAATGAAGAAATTAGTGAAGGGTACCAAGAATGGATAGAAAAATTGAATTCAAGAGATACCCTAGGAAATAGACTAAGGTTCATTAGAAAATGGGTAGAGAAAAAATGTCGAGAAGTTAAGGGAACTCAACATATGAAAAGACAATTTTTAAATTGTTGGGATCTTCCTGAAGAATGGGGATGTAACCGAGGAGATAATCAGAAAAATGGTTATGGAAGAAAATACTAAAAAGCTTTAATAAACAAAGAGGGGAAAAATATCAGAAAAAATATTATCGAAAACCCTTTGTTAAAAAAAGAAGATTCTTTAGGAAAGCCTCTTACTGCCCCCGAGAAGAAAAAGAGTTGCAAATGTTGGGCATGCGGGGAAATAGGTCATTATTCTAATGAATGCAAAAATAGAAAAAATAATAAACTTGCCGAAGCTTTAGGGAGCTTAGATTATATTGAAATAACAGAAGAAGAAGCTCTTGGCCTAGCCTTAAATAATAATAAAGGAATTGTAGAAGTAGTAGAGGAAGAAGCAGAATCTGAAAATTCAGATTATGAGGAAGTATGTGAAATGATGCAAAGAGAGGATAGTGAAGCTCAAAGAAAAATGGAAGAAATGTTTTCTTTAGAAGAAACAACTACTCTAGCCCAATTGCAAGAAGCTGATACTTCCATCGACGAAGAGCAATTGGAAAAAATGCATAGATCAAGGGCTGAATTCCCGATCATTGCTAAAGAACAGTTCTTTAAAAGAACGTTCATTCCAATATTCTCAAAGTTCGTATGTGAAGAAATGGTTGGAGATATCGTAGTAAAAAATAATGAAAATCAAGCTACTGAGATAAACCTAATTAATTGGAAAAATATCCAAAAACACAATAAAGACAAAAAAATATAAGTACATTTATGTTTGTGCAATTCAGGTCATCATTACTCAATTACAAGACTTTGCTAAGAATGTGCATTGCATTAATTTTATCTCTGACACTAGGCACAATAAATTTAGTGATCAAACGATCAGTGGAGTAATATGCAATCTAAGTCAAGGACCAGTATCATGGGTATGTAGACCAAATTATTATGTAAGTCTAGAAGATCAGTTTGCGCATAAATTCCTAGCATTAAAATTGCTAACTGAAGGAATTAGTATGCACAAAGGGACTTGTCCTTTACACTTGAAATGGAAAGTCATATATAAACTAGAAAATACCACTAATCCACCTGCTAGAACTCAAATGGTAGAAGCTGATAAATATGAAGTAGTTGGACCAGGACAAAAAGTTGTACCAGTCAAAGTAAGGCCTGACCAAATAAGTTTAAAGACAATGTGGATAAATGCCTTCAAAAATCCTTCTAGTCCCAACCAAGGAAGAATTTTAACCGCTGATGAAGAAGGGAGAATACACACGAATTCTCATCCACCTCCGATAAATAAAAGTCTTTCCAGGAGTCAAAGTTATAGGGTTAATCCTCATTTCAACTTGCCTCCACAAAATCAAGTAAGTAGAAATCCTAGAGAAGAACCTTCCTTTAAAGTAGATGATGAAACTGCTAGCCTATTAGCAGCCCTAAACAGAAAATTAGAAGCCAATAACTTGGGAAAAAATATTAGAGAACTTGCTAGACATAGTATAGATCTAGGAAACACTGGATCTAGCTATAGACCACATCTGGAAGGTCCAGGACCTAGCAATCTAATAAATACATCACAAACACAAGGAGAAGCCTCAAGTTCTAAAAAATTAATAGGCTATAAAACAAAAACAATTAGTCAACCTGTGTTTGAAGATGATGAAGAACTTAATTTGCAAATTGAAGTATGCTTAAGGATTACTAATCCAAACAGCATTTACATTCCTATCATCATATGCATCGAAGGTTTTAATAATTATGATTTATGTGCATTTGTTGATAGCGGTTGTTCTGTTTGCTTTGAAAAGAAAATTTTATTTCCTGCTTTCATGTGGAAAACTGCATCTAAACCAATTCAGGTTAGGATAGCTGATAATAGCATCATGACACATTCTGAGGTCATTCAAGATTTACCCATCAGATAGGAGGTTATCCATGCATAATTCCTATATTTTGGGCTACCGAGCAAATATCACATGACATGATAATAGGAAATAACTTCCAAAGATTATATTCTCCATGCACTCAAAGTCTAGGTGAAATGATATTCACTATAAATGGAGAAAAAACCTTAGTAAAAAAGATGAAAGAAGCATACGCTCATCAAGCTATTGAATTCACGCGCAGTAAGCGTGGTGAGGAATATATTGTTCCTACTAAAAAAGAATTTGCACTTGTTATAAATGAAGTAACTCTCAAGGAACAAATAATAGATCAACAAAAAGAGTTGTGCAAAGAGTTATATTTTGAAAACCCATTAAGATTTTGGGATAAGGATAAATCATTTGCTACAATTGAACTAAAAGAACCTAAATTGGTTATTAGAGTTAAGCAGATGGTTTACACTTATAAAGATCAACAAGAATTCAAGGAACAGATAGATGAGTTACTTAAAAAGAATCTAATTAGAGAAAGTAAGAGTCCTCATTCTAGTCCTGCATTTATGGTTAGAAATCATGCTGAAGAAAAAAGAGGTAAAGCTAGAATGGTGATTAACTATAAAAAGCTAAACGATAATACTGTCTTTGATGGCTATTATATCCCTAATAAAACAGTCTTATTTAATAGAATCCAAGGAGCCACTTGGTTCTCTAAAATGAACTGCAAAAGTGGATATTGACAAGTTAAGATGGATAAAGATAGTATTCCGTTAACAGCTTTTAGTGCACCACAGGGACATTATGAATGGTTGGTTATGCCATTTGGATTAAAAAATGCACCTCAGATATTTCAAAGAAGAATGGATAAGATATTTGAAAACTTGAAACATTGTTGTCTAGTTTACATTGATGATATCTTAATCTTCTCAAAAACACTAGAACAACATATGCATGATCTTAAAGTTGTAACACAAAAATGCATAAAACATGGCATCATCCTAGGACAAAAGAAGTGCATCTATGCAGAACAAGAAACAGAGTTTCTTGGGTTAAAAATAAAAGCTGGAGAAATAGTATTACAAGAGCATGTCCTAGAAAAGATAGACAAATTTCCAGATAAAATAGAAGATAGAAAGCAACTAGAAAGGTTTCTAGGATGTCTCACATATGCTTCAGATTTTATTAAGGATTTAGCTAAGCTTAGAAAGCCTTTACAAGTTAAGCTGAAAAAGGAACAAACTTGGGCTTGGACCAATCTGGATACTCAGATAGTTCAAGATCTTAAGAAACGTTGTATGAAGTTACCAGTCTTAACTTTACCAAATGTGGATGATGACCTAGTACTTGAAACTGATGCAAGTAACTACCATTGGGGAGCTATCTTAAAAATCAAAAAAGATAATAAGTGTAACGTCCCAAAATTTTTGGCTTGTTTTCGATATTTATTTTTTTTTGGAAAGGTTCGGAAATATTTTCCGATCCGAAAGTTTTGTTCCGATTAATTCGATCGTGTTTATTATTTTCCGATTTCAATTATTTTATTTTATTTTATTTATTTATTTCTTCTTTCTCTCCCCTTTTTCTCTCCCGCCCAGCTTGCGTGCGGAGGTCCCGTGATGTGTTGTCCAAGTTGCTTGTAGCATAATGAATCTAGCTAGCCTGTCCCTGCGTTTAGACTAGCCGACCCTTCGGACTCAAGCATCCCTACCCTGCCTTACCTTTCCCAGCCTACTGTGTCTCTCTCTCACTTTACCCTTACCTCTCACACACTTATCTCTCTCTCACTTCTGAAAGACGCCACCGCTGTTCTCTGTTCTAATCTTCTCTCCTCCCTCACTCTCCCCTTGCTACACCAGGTGAGCCATGCCGCCTTACCGGAGAAGCCAGCCGCTCCTCTCCCTTGTGTACCCGTTGGCAGCCAGTGGAGGAAGCTCTCGGACCCATCTCCTGACTTGCGTCCTCCTTCTCCTTCTGTATCCTTCGACCTAGCCCTAGCCCCAGCCCCTCTTTCTCCCTTTCGTTTCCTAGCAGTGAAGAAGCTTCCCTCTATTGCGTCCCTTCTCTTCGTCCCTCCTCGCAACTGTGCTACCGCCGGGAGGAAGAGGAGCTACCGGAGCCAGCCAAGACCGCCGACATGCTGTCTTCTGCCCCTTGCGCCACCAGCCCGAACAGGAAGATGCCGGAGCAGCCCTGCCTCGCCCTATCCTGCCGGAACTCCAGCGCTGCCGCCGCCCTGCTGCCACAGACTCGCCGCCCCGTCGCCAGTGAACCCTTCCGCCGAGTGCAGCCGTAGCACCGCCGGCCGCCCCTCTTCCTTGCCCTTCTCTGCAGTTGGGGAAAGGTTGAAGAAACCCTATTTGTTAAATTCAAATCGTGGCCCCTTATTTTTAGTGTAATTACAATTTGTAACCAGTGTTTTGTATTTGCAGAATTGGCCCTAATTTCTGAAAGTTGCAGATGTGCCCTCTGCTGAAATAATTACAAAAAGGGACCAAAGTTTTAATTATGGAAAATAACCCAAGCTTTATGATATTGTCATATTTGCCCAGAAAATGTTTTTATGAGTTTTAATCTTGGATTTTATATACGAGTTTGACCTTATATTTATATATATTACGTATTGTGTTCTTGTTGGTTTATTTATGGAATTTGGCCCAAATATTTAATTACGTATTATGACCCATATTTTGGAATGATATTATTTGTCCCGGAAAATGAGTTAGCGGTTTTTAAACTCGGATTTGAATTACGGGGGTTATTCTTATAGTTTATATATACTATATAGTATGTCCAAATTTAGCATTATGCTAAATTTGTTTAGTTTGATGCTAGGTTCGGAAGCGCCCTGTTTAACGCCAACGAATCCATATCGACATCCATAGACCGCCTTCCGTCTTTTGACGTCGTGTGAGTATTCTTTTCCCTCGATCTAGTTATGTTTAGTATTAGTATCATGCTAGGTTATATCTAGCATAACTTAGAGTGAATGCCAAGTAGTGGCTTTGAACCTTAGGTGAGTTTTGAGGATTTGATATTGTTTGATGGATTGATGTTGATTCTAAGCTTGAGGTGGTATTGTTATCTTATGAGGTAGTTTATGGTTGTAAGTTGTATGTTGAGCTTGTGAGAATTTAGGGGTTGAGGTTGTAGGATTTATGAGATTGTGGAGACTAGTACGAGAGTATCCTAGTTTGTGTTTTGATGGTTATGACCTTGTGAGATCGTGAGGACTAGGAGTTTGTTATCCTAGCATGGTTATGGTTTATGATCTTGCGAGATCATTGGGACTAGAAGTCTAAGGACTTCTAGAATGTGAGAGAGATGTTGATTGTGTGCCTTGTTTTGACCAGGCATTGAGTGCCTTCCTACGGGAAGTTGAGAGCGGTGATTAGCGGGATTATCTTTGGGTCGAGGTAAGTCTTCGGACTTACTTAGCTCGTATTCTTTGTATTAGCATTATTGTGTGTTGGGTGGTGTGTGTTTATTATTTTACTATTTATAACAACTAAACCGGAAATAGGATTGCCGGCCTTTATATTATTTGGCCCAAGTGTATGATAACGGGCGGTGACATCACTGCCTGGCTCCCCGTGAGAGCTAGGGGGATCTCGGCGACTGGCCCGTGCTGGTTAGACGGTCGGAGGCATCCGACCGTTCCATTGCCGGAAGAAGGGACCGAGGCGAGTTTCGGAGGATTCTCGTGTCACAAAAGAAGTTGAACTAGAACGGGATATGACTTAATAAATAAAGATAATAAACCGGATTTGTGTGCTTTGAGTATGTTGTGTGACTATGTTGAATTAATTGTGTTTGTGCCTTTCCCTTTAATTCTAATGCTTCGAATGTGAGCTAACGGTTTTATACCGAATGTTGTAGTTTGTCTTGCAGGTTAGGCATGCTCCGAGAGATCCGGAAGGGTGGGCAGCCGGGGTCCGTACATTTTAGGAAGGGTTTTGAGTTGGGGTTGTCTTGTGTTTTGGTCTTTCGGTTATTACGTTTCGTGTGCCGCTTGTTTGGCGTTTGGTTTAAGTTGGACCTCGGCTGAAGTTGTTGTTACATTCTTTCGGGTTTCTTCTCATTTGCATTAAAATTGATTTACGATTTTGCCTTTATTTGTGCCATGTTGGAAAGGTCCGGTGAAATTGTTGTCAAGCTAAGGGTCGGGACCCATTGTGAGGTCCCAACCCGTAGCATCCCGATATCCCGCGGATTCGGGGTGTTACAATAAGCTTTGGCGGTATAGTAGTGAAAGTTTCAATAAAGCCGAATGCAGTTATAATACTATGGAGAAAGAAATACTTGCTATCCTAAAAGGGATAGATAAATTTATAATTTTTCTTGCTCCAAAACATTTCACTATTAGAACTGATTGCAAAGGAATATTAGGCTTTGTTCGAAATAATTTGAGTAACATGAAAGCGCTTTGTTCGAAATAATTTGAGTAACATGAAAGCGCAAGGGAGGCTCCTGCGTTGGCAACTCACCCTAAATCAATATTCCTTTGATATTGAACATGTGCAGGGATCAAAAAACTCTCTAGCAGATAGCCTAACTCGAGAGCTTGCGTACGAGCATTCCCAAGCAGTCGATGGCATCTTCCAGCAGACCAAAACTGAAAAAAGCAATAGGAAAGCTATATCACTCCTCAATGACGACGGCAAAAAAAGAAGAGTTGGACGAGATGGTGCAGTCTGCCCTCTACATGCAAGTAGAGGAGATAGACAAACAAAAATATAAAGAAGAAACTGAATATCATCTAAGATGGGTAACACCTCTTAGTTACTACTATGTTAATCTTTTGAAAAAATTTTCAGAAAAAAGATCAAGAAATGGTTTAATCCTATCCTACGACAAAATGACTCGAAGAATTCTGGAGTTGGAGTTAGTTCAGTTTATGTTTTGCCTTCCTTTTGATGTCCAAGAGAAGATGAAAGGCTACTGGAAGTACAAAGAGTTTCCTAATTGGTATTCATATGTGATGAGTGGAATAAAGTGTCCATATTATGATATTTATCATGAATGGAGTCCTTTGGTGAACCGATTCAACAAATCTGGATTGAAGGCAGCGAGTTTACCAGCAAACCCATTTGAAGAATGTGACCTTCTATATGCATGGGATTATGGAATGTGTCAAGGGCTATTCGGAGGTCTTCCAACACCATGGAGTCCAATCAGGAAGCATTTCACGAAGTTTCAAAATTATGTATTTAACAGGGTCAAGAAGTGGGAAGGAGCTGAGAAACTATTGTACTATATTTATCCAGCAAATATGGAGGTTGAAGCAGGAAGATCTAGAGCGCCACATTATTTGATCATATTCCGAACAATAACAGATCAGTTCTCCCCAGTACCAATTACAGTAAACCAACCCAACATCCAGAATCATATTCAAGCTAGGACAAATGGATTTTTCTACATTTATGAGTATATCAAGCAACATCAGAAAGACAAGAACAGTATTATCTTCAAGGTTGGATTTACTACGGTCGTAATCCCTGAAATCTTAAGGCCATACTTCTCAGAGGCAATCGAGTTCTCAGATTCAATTTCAGACTATATAAGGGACTTAGAATTGGGAAAATTCATGTCTTCAGAATGCCAAGATTTCTTCTATGACACCCTCTTAAGTTGGGATGATGAATACGCAAAAAACATTTATGAAGCCCTTAATGAGGATGTTGATGAAGATTATGAAGATAATATCGGAGAAGAAGGGATGTACAACATCAATCATTGCATAGATTAGTCAGAAACATCATCATCACAAGCCTGAAGGAATCTCGTGAGTGTTGTGTCAGAGTCTATCTCTTTCTTTTAACTTTTTCTTTTGCTTTTTCAAATATTAAACGTTGGCACTGTTGGCCATGTGAAGAGAGTCAGAGTCCATAATAATGTCGGGGGTAAAATGGTAATAGAGCAAGGGCATCCAATGTCTCTCCAACTCTATAAATAGACCCCTTATGAGTCATTGTAAGGCATCGAAAGCCATAGAGTCTAAGAGTGAGAAACACCAAAAACTAGAAAGAGAAAGAGAATCGATTTTGAGCTTACATAGTAGTGGATCCTCCTCTCTCTAAGATCAAAACACTTCGATGGATCTTTCTAGCTTGAAGTGTTTGAAGTGAGTTGAGTCTTTTCAGTGTGTTTGAGTGCTTGTAATCCTCTTTCAAATTCAATAAAAGTTTGTTTTTAAGTAAGGAAAAGCTACTTAATTGAAAGCTATGTTTTGAATAATCTATTTTCTTGATTACATTCCCTTCATCCTCATAAAAGAGAGATTTGAGTGGGAGACTACGGTCTGAGGTAGGAAACGAAATAGATTTGTGCTGTTCTTGGGCTAAGGTAGTCTTGGTTGAGGATTAGCCATCCCTAGAAAGCCGGAAGCTATAAGAACGCCGGTGGTCCAGTGATACTACGTCCAGGTATCGGTCAAAACTCTCTCATTAAAATTTCTTAATTACGGAGCATGGTGGGTATGTGATCATATAAAATTTATTATTCATAATATAGTTAGTAGATTATGGTAGCAAGTACCACGTAAAGTCCATATATTTAATCAAGTGTGTTTGTTTGTTTGAAAGCTTGCAATATATAAAGTTGGGGCTGAAAACTGTAATTTGGCAAAAAGTAGGGATAGAAGCTGAAATTGCAAAACTAGTAATAATTGCCCAATCATTGCCTATTAAGGGGCGCGAATAGTAAAATCCATTTTTATTGTTCTTAGGACGTGTATTTTTATTCTCTTTTATTACAGGATTGCCACTTTTTTTTACCTCAATAAAACAGGTAGTTCTTTTATTTCACTTTTCCTCGCTCAAATTATTCTTCCACATGTGTTGCGTTCATTTGATGATAGTCTTCTCTTCTTATAGGAAAAAAGGTGGATCGATCGGTATTCAATTTAGGGTCAGTTTAGTTCCAACTCCAAAAACAGAAACAGAATGTAAATGAATTTAGTTCATATGTATATCCTTATTTATGAAAATTTATGGAATCATTTCTTGTGGTTTCATGCAAAATGGACTTGCTTCCCCACAAGGAATGATTCGAAAGGGTATCAAAAGTAATCAAATTCTACTCGAATTACTTCAAACCACAAGGAATGATTCCAAAAACTTTCATGAATAATGTTATACGTATGGACTAGATTCGTTTCCATTCCGTTTCCGATTCCGGAGTTAAAACCAAACGGGCCCTTAGTGTTCAATCTCCTGTTGACGATTATCTACTCTTATCCTCCAAGCTTTCTCCATGTTCACAAAACTTGAATATATCATCTTTGATTTTCTGTGTATAAGAATGATGGATACACACAACAAAAATTGATCAAATTTCATTGACAATTAAGATACACAAATTCTGTATTTGTTCTAAGTCATGCACGTTATGTGTTTGATGATATAAACGCAAATATTAATAGATCTAAAGAATAAACTCATACAGAGAACAATATAGAGCTATTGTCTCTAAGAGTAAGAACGAACACAAGAGTTTATTGACGAGGCTCGGAACAAAGCCCTACGTCCCTGGGATCTCAATATCGATCCCATCCACCATAGTTTTGAAAGTCAAAGCAAGTACAAGAATCAAAAGGAAAAACATGTAAATGTAAAACCAAGAACAAAAATAAGAAAGAGTAGAAAACAAAACATATATAAACGAAAAAGAACAATACACGAGTCTAGATATCCAAAGATCTCTTTCGTGGTCCACACAAAAGGTGGTTCGAAGTTTGATCTCAAGGTAGAAGTCGTCAAAGACTCTAACACTCGATCTTAATTTCTATTGTGGAAGACTACACTCAAGCACGAAGCAATCCTCAAGAGGAGAAGTTGCTCTTTGCTCAAGAACACCATAAGCAAAGATGGAGAAGAGGAGCAGCGAGAGGAGAAGAGAATAGAGAATGAAGATTAGGGTTTTGGATGAGCTAACAACTAACCTTTTATATCATCTCTCTTAGATGCAACACCGCCATTTCACTAAATGAATCACACTCCTAGACATCGAACCGGATCACAAGCAACACGCTCGATCTTTTGAATATAAACTCGGTTCATCATATAAAGCACTTAGATATGGGTTTCACATGATCACGAGTTCGAATCTCCTTAGCTTCACTTTGAAAGGTTTATCTCCTTACAATTGATCCTCCCATTTCTTGTACTTTGACTTCAAAAACATTTTGAAAACCACAAAAACTTTATAGTGGGATTGGCTAATGTCATTGATCCATCCTTCTTCATCTTCTACGTGATCTCGGATAGATTACCCTTTTATCGTTTGTACAACCAACTCTTGTTGTCAATCATATCTTTTGCCTGATATAGTGGTATCTAACATCTATATGTTTTGTCCTCTCATGGTAGGAAGATCTTTGCATAAGAATAAAGCACCTTCATCGTCAATATAAAGAGTAGTAGTATAGGAATTATCCTCAATTTCTTTGAGAATGCCCTTCAACCATAATACTTCTTTTGGTGCTTCAGTAGCAACTATGTACTCAACCTCAATTAATGAAAAGAAGCAATAGATTGTTGCGACTTCTAGGATATACAATTTCCACACCATGTATATACATAAGTAGTAATTAACTTCCTATTGTCCTTATTGCTTGCATAATCCAAATCAACATATCCTACAAGATCATTAGTCTTACAATGTGGACCGTATCCTAAAGCAAGAGAAGAAGTACCAACTAAGTATCTTAGCAAGAATTTTATAACATACCTATGTTCTTGAGAAGGGTTAGACATGTATCTACTAAATACACTTACTGCAAAAGAAGATCAGGTCTAGTAAAAATCATAACATACATGATATAACCTAAAACTGCATCATATGGTATCAATCTCATACTTTTAACCTCTGTTGGGGTCATGTTAGTTGTCTTGGTGAGATCAAGATGAACACCAAGTGGTATAGATGTTGTCTTAACGAAGTTCATATTGAACCTGCCCAACACTAGCTTTCAAAACATAGTCGAATTGTGTCAACAATATCTTCATCTTACTTTTGTTTCTCACTATCTTTATGCCAATTATTCTCTGTTCACGACTAAGGTTCTTCATATCAAACGAGCTTCTCAAAGAAGCTTTCACTCCACTAATTTTCAACTTTGGACTTGGATACAATGAGAATGTCATCAACATATAACAAACATAGAGAAGACTATTAGACTAACAAACTTGAAGTATAGACATGAGTCATAAGAACACTAGGTAAAGCCAAGATATTTCATACATGAATCAAATATTTTAATCCACTTTCTAGGAGATTGCTTCAAACCATATATAGATTTATTGAGCAACCAAGCATGATTAGGAAAATTCACATCAATGTTATGTAGCCTTTAGGTTGTCTCATGTATATAGTTTCATCAAGGTTGCCATGTAAGAAAGTTGTTTTAACATCCATTTGTTCAAGTTCATAATCAAGCACACAAACAATGGATATAAGTAATCTCAAGATTTTATACTTCACAACAAGAGCAGCAATCTCATTATAATCTTCGTCTTCCTTCTAAGTAAAACCCTTAGCAACTAGTCTAGTTTTAAATCTAGGTGGATTATGAGAGTTTTGACTTTCTTTAACTTTGTACACCCATTTACAACCTATCAGTCTAGCATCTTTGGGTTTAGGTACAAGAGTTGAAGTCCTATTAACATGCGTAGATTCAATCTTTTCATTCATAGTAGATTTCCACTCATTATAATGTATACTTCTAATAGCATTCTGATACAACTGAAACATGAGAATTGAAATCACCTCAACAATTAAGAAAGAATATTCAACCGTATGATCAAATCTATTCTTAACATGCTCAACTAAGTTCACATACATAGGATTAGGTTTCTTCTACCTAGGTTCTCTATCTCTAGTAAGTTGATAATCAGATAAAGAAGGTAGAGTAGGCATAGGAAGAACAACTTCATGCACATCAAACATATTAACATTCAAAATGTTGGGACACGAGCTCATTCTTAGGTTCTTTAGTATAAGCTTGGTCTTAAACACTTTCATCTCTTCATTTTTCTGTAAAATAGCATCTATCAATTTCTTCTTAGTCAATTCTTCATGGCCATATTCAATAATATATTTAAACACATTAAACTAGGGAGGCAAATAATTAAGAATAATAACATCTTGGTGAGTGTCATCAATTTTATCTTTACATTGTTCCGGATCAAGAGTCATGCGTAAGAAATCATCAAGATTATCATTGAAGGTCAGAGAAGTGTCCATTTTAAAATGAAATAAATGACGCAGAATAGATATACGACGTACTAGACATGATTTTAAATAAGAAAAGAGGTTCAAGGGTATCCCAAGGAGTTTTGGAGGTAACCTGGGTTAGGACTTGACGTCATACCTCATCAGCAAGGCGAAGCATTATTTCAGAGTGAGCTATCTTATCTAGCTATTCCTTTTCATCATCCTTAATTCCTTAAGGATAGGTTTGAGTCACTACTTTCTAACATTTTCCCCTTATTAGTGTGGCCTTCGTCTTTACTTGTCACATGAAAAAGTCAATGTTGCCATCAAAGGATTTGGTTTTAGTTATGTCTCCCATATCTAGGACTAGAAAGAAGAAGATTAGTACATGTAAGTATTATTAAGAGAGTATTGAGTACTGAGACATAGTATGTATCGAGTAAGAGCGTCTTCTCTTAGTTTTATCCTTCATTACAATCATAATTAGTTTCCCAACAACTATCCCAAAAATACTTTATACTGGATCTAGACTTATAGAAACTCAAGAGTCTCCGAAAGAGGGGCAAGAATCATTGATGCGCCCTTGGCTCCCATGTCTGTAGATGAGGAGGACGAGGCTTTGTGGGTTTGCTCTGATAGACCAGTCACCCGTTACCGTGCCAAAGTCATCACCAAAGTTATCAGCTCCCTCGTCGCTCGTAACATTGCTTGTCCGGGCCCGTTATCGGCATGCCCAATCTCCACTCCATGGCATGAGGCATGCCAATTTTGACAACATTTTGACAACTTCACTTGTCTCGGCCCCATTATCGGCATGCCATGTCTCGACCCCACCATTGCATGAGGCATGCCCATTTTGACAACGTTTTGACAAAATTTCCGGCATTTAAGTTTTGACTTTTCATTTTGAAATTTAATTCGGAACCTTAACTCCAAACTTAAAATTTTGATCTTTTATATTTTAGACTCTTCATTTCGGAACTTTAATTCCGACTTTTAATTCAATCATTTAATTTCCGGCCTTTTGTTTGGGTCACATCCTCTATATAAAGGATGTTTGACATCATTTTAAATCATGTTCAAAGTAATCAAGTAAAGTTGAAGGTAATCCTTCTCCTTGATTTGGGCATCACATCTTCCCCTCTCAAAATTCTTCATTGGATCTTCGATCCAAACCTCTATATTCGAGGATTCTTCAATAATCAACTCAATTAATCCACTTCACAGTTTGCTCGATCAATGTAGATCGAATCAACCCATTACTTCCACCTCCATCTCCAAGCTTCCACCAACCAAATTCTATCATTCTAATCCATCCGCACATCAACCTAATGAGCAGTTGATGCTTAAGCTCGATCTAGATTCAAAGTCATCCTTGATGTATCAAAGGACACATCAATCAACTCATGTAACACTCAACGGATTGATGATCTCCAAGGAAATGAAGAGGGAGAAGTGAGGACAAGAGGAATAGTGATCATCTTATATAGGTTTAGACTGAGAAGAGTCATTTTTGTGGTATGTTAGCCAGATCTAGACAACTAGTATAAGAAAGAGTAGCTACACTGGGATCTTAAAGCTCGGTGTTAGATCTTGTAAAATGAACAAGTATGCTAAAGATAAAAACTACATAAACTTAAATCTAGATTTCTGATGACTAAGGAGTCACATAAAATCCTTTGTCCAAGATAAAATATAGTTATTCTTTAACAAAGCCGTATTAAAAGAATCTAAACGCAAAAATAGGGCAACAGAAGCAAGATCTGTAAAGAAATATAGTGAAGAATAAAGGATCGAAAGAAACCATTTTGAGATACCCTCGGTTCTGAGCCTTTTTGCCTTGAACTTAGAAAATCGCCGATTAATGTTCAAGAAGACAAGATCAACACAAGTTTTAGAGAGAAATAGTAGAAAACAAGCCTTGATACCACACGCAATTATTAACAAGTCTAAAGAATAAACTCATACGAAGAACAACCTAGAGCGATTGTCTCTAAAAGTAAGAATGAACACAGGAGTTTATTGACGAGGTTCAGAGCAAAGTTCTACGTCCCCGGGATCTCGGTGTCGATCCAATCCACTATAGTTTTGAAAGTCAAAGCAAGTACAAGAATTACAAAGGATAAACGTGTAAGTATAAAACCAAGAATAAAGATAAGCAAGAATAGAAAATAAAACATAAACGAACAAGAACAACATGAGTTTGGAGATCCAAAGATCTTCTTCATGATCTAGTGAAAAGGTGGTTTGAAGTTTTCTCTCATGCCAAAATTCGTCGAAGACTCTAGCACTCGATCTTACTATTTGTTGTGGAAGACTACACTCAGACATGAAGCTATCCCTCGAGAGGAGAAGTTGCTCTTCACTCAAGAACACGAGAAGCTAAGTTGAAGAAGATGAACGGCGAGAGGAGAAGAGAAAAGATAATGAGGATTAGGGATTTAGGTGAGCTAACAACTAAACATTTATATCTCCTCTCTTATCTGCAACGACGTCGTTTCACTAATTGAACCACAAGCCTAGACATCTATCCCGGTTCACAAGCAACACACTCAATCTTTTGAATACAAACCCGGTTTATCATTTAAAGGACTTATATATGGATTTCACATGATCACGAGTTTGAATATCCTCAACTTCACTTTCAACGGTTTATTCTCTTTACATATGAAACTCTCAAATGAACTTTTAGTTTACTTTTGGTTTTATGTATAGTTCATTTTTTTTGAACTTTTGGCTCATTTTTTCAACGGTTCGGTTCATTTTTGTGCAAATTGTAGTTCATTTTTTTTATAAAAGTTCGGTTAAATTAATTGTTTACTTCAATTCTCAACTCCCTACTATCATTTATAGCAGACTAATGATACACAACTTAAACAACTCATGTTTGAAACAATCACAAAAAATATCATTGATAATCATTGTTCGCTCCAAACGGTGTGTGCAAGCTTTAAATTTATAACCCTAGACTTAAGCTTAAAACAAGGATGCGAACCCGCAGTGTACGGGTCAATCGTAGTAAAAGCAAGAAAATTCCAGGGGTCGATCACAGGGACTTAGTGAAACAAAGTCCAATACGGTATGCTAATGTTGATGCTAACCACAAACACAATCAAAGATGAATGAGATGTCAAATAAAGCAAACATGCAATTCTAGGGATTAAAGCATCTAGTTGTGGTTCCAACTCAAGATCTATAGATTAGCGGACAAAGCTGAGATTTTTGCAAGGGGAAGGTGTTACTAACGTGGAGTAGATCACCGGGTAAGTCTCACTACTCACTAATCCAAAACCGTAACTCCTATTACCGGGTAAGTCTCAAGGAATTAAGATAAAGAACTATAACTTCAAACTAACACACCATCTAAGGGAATAGAATCAACCTTTACCGGGTAAGTCTCAGGCTAACTCACAAAGATGGGATGGAAGCACACTCAAACCCCAATAAAGGACAAGCCTTTATTACCTACACTTATGATCGTTAGTATACAAACTAAGGAATTACCGGGTAAGTCTCATCCTAAGCTTGCTTTGAACCAGAAAGGTGTAATAAGAATAGGATTTGGCAAACTCTAACACTTAACTCTCAGTTTAGGATCGGATAAGTCACCTCGGTCAGCCAGTTTCCACCCCGGCCGAGATGTTCATCGACTGAACGAGATGCTTAGGGTTAAGGTAAAGACTCGAACTTTCAGGATCCTACTGGAATCTAAGATTATTCTATCATTGTTTTTTCCACAACCTTCAGCCAATCACCCTAGAATCACACAAGGAAATTAGCCACTCATCATCATAATGAAAGTATTAAATATATGGGAAGAAGGTGAATATTTGAACAAAGAAGAATTTAATGAAAACACTTCAATAACTGAATCAAATATCACACAAAATCGTTCCTTGGATAATAATCCAACAAGACAAGACAACAAGGAAAGGAATTGAAGACAATCTTACAAAACCCTCCAAAAAGCTATAAAGCTATAGTCTTCAAATCTTCCTTCAACCTTCAAAAAGGTTCTTCAACTCTCTCCCCAAATTGGAGTAGGATGTGGCTGCTGTGTATGTAGGGTATTGATCGATGTATGCAGCCTCCTCAAATTGTAGAAAATCAACCCTTTTTATAGGAAAAATAAACCTCCAAAGATAATAAATCTTAAGAAGATATTACCCCATAAATATAGGTAAAATATATGATTCTGCATATCTCCTTCCTTCTAGAAGCTCAGCCCAAAAATATAAGATCACTTTCCAATTTTAAAAGATCTCAGCCAAGAATAAAATATTCTCGCCGCGTCCTAGGTATTCGCCTCGGTCGAGTCGGCGTCTCTGGATCGCCTCGGTCGAGGTGAACCTCTGGTCAACCGAGGTGATTCATAACTGAGTGTAGAATCTCTCAAAACTGGTCCAAAGTAAATCTTTAATCCATGGTTGTGCTTCCTGAATGTAGCTCCAAATGACTCTTGACTCCTTTTGCTCCTTTTTGATGCAAAACGTACCATATTACCTGCAATTACAACGAAACTAGGTGTAGACCTCGATTCTCGCAAAGGTAGATGAAATGGTAGTAAAATCACATAATGTACATACAAACATGCAGATTATGAAAGATAAAACGTCCAAACAAACCCCAAAATATAGACTATAATTCATGCTATCAAAATACCCCATACTTAGCCCTTGCTTGTCCCCAAGCAAGTTCCTAATATAGAAATCAAGATAGAATGGATTATAAGTCAAGAAAATCAATGAAAAAGTCTTTCAAAAACATTTTATGGTGTGCTAAAATCATAGATCACTCTAAGAGGATACTTCATGGAATTTAAAAACTTAATATGCTCAAAACATTTTATAAATATAGAAAAGTTGTTCATCTTTGCATAAAATCATAGAATGTATATTAAATCATAATTATCAAAATTAATCATGTATAATCCGATTTAAACCGCTAAGTCAATCAACAAGCTCAAGGTCTCAAGGGCTTCCCAAAAGAAAAGGTCAAGAAACGTGTAGGGTAGGGATGTATGTAAGGTAGTGTGGTGCTAGAATCCGGGAAAAGGATGAACTTCACTTTCACTTTGACTTGCAACATCTTCCACCAATAAGCTTTGCTTATTTCACACTTTTTCTTTTACTTTACTTTTTGGGATGCATGGACAGAGGTGCACAATAACCGAAGCCTAGGAAATCCGCAATCATCAATTTCTTGAGATGCATCAAACCCTTGATGCACATACCATGACCCGATAGGAATATCGCTCAATCCGACTTTGGCAAGACACAAACACCCGGCTATGTGAATGGTGCCGAGTTACTCATCTTCATGATTGACTTCCCCAAACCTATTATTGCTTTCTAACACTTTCACTTCCAGCCCACTTCTCAACTTTAACTTGCTTTCACCACTTCGCTTGCTTCCAAATTCCCGGATAGGTAAAGGGAGGCAAAATGTATATGAGGGGCTAAGCATGATCAAGAAGAAGAAGAAGAAGAAGAATGAATTGCCTTGGTCTTTCCAAGAAGAAAGTGAGAAAACTTATCCTGCGGTGTCAACCTTCAAATTCAACATAATTTGGATAAAAACAAAGTATTAAACATGCTAATAATTTCAAACAAAGCATTTAGCAACTTAAACATATTATAAAACCTTTCAAACACATAAAGAATTTAAAACCAGTCAGTAAACAAGATCTTCACTGAGATCATATCCAGATAAGTAACACAAAAATCGTTTTCGAAAACTCTCAGTTAACCCACCTCGGTCGAGGTGTTCTTGGTTCAACCGAGGTGAAACACCTCGTTTTGCCAGAACTGTCCCCGGCAACGGCGCCAAAAACTTGTTCGCTCCAAACGGTGTGTGCAAGCTTTAAATTTATAACCCTAGACTTAAGCTTAAAACAAGGATGCGAACCCGCAGTGTACGGGTCAATCGTAGTAAAAGCAAGAAAATTCCAGGGGTCGATCACAGGGACTTAGTGAAACAAAGTCCAATACGGTATGCTAGTGTTGATGCTGACCACAAGAGCAAGTAATACAATCAAAGATGAATAAGATGTCAAATAAAGCAAACATGCAATTCTAGGGATTAAAGCATCTAGTTGTGGTTCCAACTCAAGATCTATAGATAAGCGGACAAAGCTGAGATTTTTGCATGGGGAAGGTGTTTCTAAAGTGGAGTAGATCACCGGGTAAGTCTCACTACACACTAATCCCAAACCGTAACTCCTATTACCGGGTAAGTCTCAAGGAATTAAGATAAAGAACTATTGCCTCAAACTAACATACCATCTAAGGGAATAGAATCAACCTTTACCGGGTAAGTCTCAGGCTAACTCACAAAGATGGGATGGAAGCACACTCAAACCCCAATAAAGGACAAGCCTTTATTACCTACACTTATGATCGTTAGTATACAAACTAAGGAATTACCGGGTAAGTCTCATCCTAAGCTTGCTTTGAACCAGAAAGGTATAATAAGAATAGGATTTGGCAAACTCTAACACATTAACTCTCAGTTAAGGATCGGATAAGCCACCTCGGTCAGCCAGTTTCCACCCCGGCCGAGATGTTCATCGACTGAACGAGATGCTTAGGGTTAAGGTTAAAGACTCGAACTTTCAGGATCCTACTGTGATTAAGATCATTCTATCATTGTTTTTCCCACAACCTTCAGCCAATCACCCTAGAATCACACAAGGAAATTAGCCACTCATCATCATAATGAAAGTATTAAATATATGGGAAGAAGGTGAATATTTGAACAAAGAAGAATTTAATGAAAACACTTCAATAACTGAATCAAATATCACACAAAATCGTTCCTTGGATAATAATCCAACAAGACAAGACAATCAAGGAAAGGAATTGAAAATAATCTTACAAAACCCTCCAAAAAGCTATAAAGCTATAGTCTTCAAATCTTCCTTCAACCTTCAAAAAGGTTCTTCAACTCTCTCCCAAATTGGAGTATGATGCGGCTGCTGCGTGTCCTCAGCTGTAATCGGATCGTATGCGGTGTATGCAGCCTCTAAGCATGATCGGATTTTGGAAAATCCAACCCTTTTTATAGGAAAAATAACCCTCCAAAGATAAGAAATCTTAAGAAGATATATTCCCATAAAAATAGGTAAAATATATGATTCTGCATATCTCCTTCCTTCTAGAAGCTTAGCCCAAAAATATAAGATCACTTTCCAATTTTAAAAGATCTCAGCCAAGAATAAAATATTCTCGCCGCGTCCTAGGTGTTCGCCTCGGTCGAGTCGGTGTCTCTGGATCGCCTCGGTCGAGATGAATCTCTGGGCAACCGAGGTGATCATAACTGAGTGTAGAATCTCTCAAAACTGGTCCAAAGTAAATCTTTAATCCATGGCTATGCTTCCTGAAGGATTCCTTTTTGCTCCTCAATGTAGCTCCAAATGACTCTTGACTCCTTTTGCTCCTTTTTGATGCAATACGTACCATATTACCTGCAATTACAACGAAACTAGGTGTAGACCTCGATTCTCGCAAGGGTAGATGAAATGGTAGTAAAATCACATAATGTACATACAAACATGCAGATTATGAAAGATAAAACGTCTAAACAAACCCCAAAATATAGACTATAATTCATGCTATCAATAGGGTGCTTTCCTTGAGCTCCGTCACCTTCTTCATTAACTTCTCCAACCTAGATTCGAGAGAATCTTCAAGAGGTTGCTCATAAGTCTTTTTAGGGACATTAAGTTCATCCCACATTGCAAGTTCGTGTTGAATGGCCTCTTCTCTTTCCCATTCATTGTTGAACCAATAGAAGGAGTACTTCTCCTCCAAGTATTCATAATGATCTGCCCTAGCACTTTGTCTTGCTATCCAGGCTGGATCAAACATAGCCATCAGAAATCCTGAAAACTACAAAACTCATAGAAAGAGTAGTTAGTAGCAACAGGGGCAAGCGCCCCGAAAGCAAACCGTACCGGCTCGGTCTAGACCAAGTCCCCGGCAACGGCGCCAAAAACTTGTTCGCTCCAAACGGTGTGTGCAAGCTTTAAATTTATAACCCTAGACTTAAGCTTAAAACAAGGATGCGAACCCGCAGTGTACGGGTCAATCGTAGTAAAAGCAAGAAAATTCCAGGGGTCGATCACAGGGACTTAGTGAAACAAAGTCCAATACGGTATGCTAGTGTTAATGCTAACCACAAGAGCAAGTATACGATCAAAGATGAATAAGATGTCAAATAAAACAAACATGCAATTCTAGGGATTAAAGCATCTAGTTGTGGTTCCAACTCAAGATCTATAGATAAGCGGACAAAGCTGAGATTTTTGCAAGGGGAAGGTGTTTCTAAAATGGAGTAGATCACCGGGTAAGTCTCACTACACACTAATCCAAAACCGTAACTCCTATTACCGGGTAAGTCTCAAGGAATCAAGATAAAGAACTATAACCTCAAACTAACACACCATCTAAGGGAATAGAATCAACCTTTACCGGGTAAGTCTCAGGCTAACTCACAAAGATGGGATGGAAGCACACTCAAACCCCAATAAAGGACAAGCCTTTATTACCTACACTTATGATCGTTAGTATACAAACTAAGGAATTACCGGGTAAGTCTCATCCTAAGCTTGCTTTGAACCAGAAAGGTGTAATAAGAATAGGATTTGGCAAACTCTAACACTTAACTCTCAGTTTAGGATCGGATAAGTCACCTCGGTCAGCCAGTTTCCACCCCGGCCGAGATGTTCATCGACTGAACGAGATGCTTAGGGTTAAGGTAAAGACTCGAACTTTCAGGATCCTACTGGAATCTAAGATTATTCTATCATTGTTTTTTCCACAACCTTCAGCCAATCACCCTAGAATCACACAAGGAAATTAGCCACTCATCATCATAATGAAAGTATTAAATATATGGGAAGAAGGTGAATATTTGAACAAAGAAGAATTTAATGAAAACACTTCAATAACTGAATCAAATATCACACAAAATCGTTCCTTGGATAATAATCCAACAAGACAAGACAACAAGGAAAGGAATTGAAGACAATCTTACAAAACCCTCCAAAAAGCTATAAAGCTATAGTCTTCAAATCTTCCTTCAACCTTCAAAAAGGTTCTTCAACTCTCTCCCCAAATTGGAGTAGGATGCGGTTGCTGCGTATTCTCAGCTGTAATCGGATTGTATGCGGTGTATGCAGCCTTCGGAAATTGTAGAAAATCAACCCTTTTTATAGGAAGAATAAACCTCCAAAGATAATATATCTTAAGAAGATATTATCCCATAAATATAGGTAAAATATATGATTCTGCATATCTCCTTCCTTCTAGAAGCTCAGCCCAAAAATATAAGATCACTTTCCAATTTTAAAAGATCTCAGCCAAGAATAAAATATTCTCGCCGCGTCCTAGGTATTCGCCTCGGTCGAGTCGGCGTCTCTGGATCGCCTCGGTCGAGGTGAACCTCTGGTCAACCGAGGTGACTCATAACTGAATGTGAAATCTCTCGAAACTGGTCCAAAGTAAATCTTTAATCCATGGTTGTGCTTCCTGAATGTAGCTCCAAATGACTCTTGACTCCTTTTGCTCCTTTTTGATGCAAAACGTACCATATTACCTGCAATTACAACGAAACTAGGTGTAGACCTCGATTCTCGCAAAGGTAGATGAAATGGTAGTAAAATCACATAATGTACATACAAACATGCAGATTATGAAAGATAAAACGTCCAAACAAACCCCAAAATATAGACTATAATTCATGCTATCAAAATACCCCATACTTAGCCCTTGCTTGTCCCCAAGCAAGTTCCTAATATAGAAATCAAGATAGAATGGATTATAAGTCAAGAAAATCAATGAAAAAGTCTTTCAAAAACATTTTATGGTGTGCTAAAATCATAGATCACTCTAAGAGGATACTTCATGGAATTTAAAAACTTAATATGCTCAAAACATTTTATAAATATAGAAAAGTTGTTCATCTTTGCATAAAATCATAGAATGTATATTAAATCATAATTATCAAAATTAATCATGTATAATCCGATTTAAACCGCTAAGTCAATCAACAAGCTCAAGGTCTCAAGGGCTTCCCAAAAGAAAAGGTCAAGAAACGTGTAGGGTAGGGATGTATGTAAGGTAGTGTGGTGCTAGAATCCGGGAAAAGGATGAACTTCACTTTCACTTTGACTTGCAACATCTTCCACCAATAAGCTTTGCTTATTTCACACTTTTTCTTTTACTTTACTTTTTGGGATGCATGGACAGAGGTGCACAATAACCGAAGCCTAGGAAATCCGCAATCATCAATTTCTTGAGATGCATCAAACCCTTGATGCACATACCATGACCCGATAGGAATATCGCTCAATCCGACTTTGGCAAGACACAAACACCCGGCTATGTGAATGGTGCCGAGTTACTCATCTTCATGATTGACTTCCCCAAACCTATTATTGCTTTCTAACACTTTCACTTCCAGCCCACTTCTCAACTTTAACTTGCTTTCACCACTTCGCTTGCTTCCAAATTCCCGGATAGGTAAAGGGAGGCAAAATGTATATGAGGGGCTAAGCATGATCAAGAAGAAGAAGAAGAAGAAGAATGAATTGCCTTGGTCTTTCCAAGAAGAAAGTGAGAAAACTTATCCTGCGGTGTCAACCTTCAAATTCAACATAATTTGGATAAAAACAAAGTATTAAACATGCTAATAATTTCAAACAAAGCATTTAGCAACTTAAACATATTATAAAACCTTTCAAACACATAAAGAATTTAAAACCAGTCAGTAAACAAGATCTTCACTGAGATCATATCCAGATAAGTAACACAAAAATCGTTTTCGAAAACTCTCAGTTAACCCACCTCGGTCGAGGTGTTCTTGGTTCAACCGAGGTGAAACACCTCGTTTTGCCAGAACTGTCCCGGTCGAGGTCAAAAAATTTTTTTTTAAAACCATATTTTTTTCGGTTTCGACTTTTTTTAAAACCATTTTTTTTTTTTTTTTCGGTTTCGACGTTTTTCTCAATCAAATAACCTGTAAGTACGCATGCAATCTCAGATAAACATATAAATGCAGAATGAAGCATAAATATGAAAATATCTGGTCAATAAAATACATCAAAGGTCAAATAATACATCATAAGTCAAATAAGTCAAATAATACATCAACTACCCCATACTTGAGACACACTGTCCCAGTGGGTGTAATAAAAGTCTGAAAGAAAGGAGGACTCACCGGATAAAGAGCCGAACTGCATAAAAATAAAATAAATAAAACCCTGCAGCTCCTCAGAAGTCCTGATCCGGTGGTGGTGGTGGAATGTAGGGGAACAAAGTAGGGTCATAGGGATAGCCCATGACATGCTGGAACTGTAGCTGAGCCATCATGTGCTGATGATGCTGCCGCTCCTGCATCTCCCGGATATCTAATGAAAGCGCAGCATAAGAGTCAATAACCTGATCCGTCAGGTCATCGATCCGTCGGTGTGCTGCTCCGTCCCTAAACCTCTGCCTCCTGCGCCTAGCGGGCCTGACTGGAGAAGTCTCAGCTGGCGCCGGCTCAGTGTCCTCCTCATCCTCATCAAGATCAATAATGGGAGGCGCGCTCGTCCCAGCAGTGTCTGTCCCTGTGTCCATCGGGACGCCGCCTCCTCTCTCATCAACTGTCTCGTCATCATCCTCCTCATCAGCCTCCTCTGCCTCCTCTGCAGCTGCAGCAGCAGCAGCTGCTCCCTCTCTATAGTCCTCCATCAGTGGGACCCATGCAGCCTGCCAGAAATGCGGGTCGGCGACAGAAAACTGTGCAGACCATCTGATGCCCTGAGGCGCTGTCCGCTCCCAAGGCATAGCAACGTATGGTGTAGTCAGCCCACGGGGAACCAGAATCCGCCTCGTGATCATCTCCTGCAGACCCAGCGGCTTCGGAGCCGCCGCCAATGTGCAAATACTGAGATCCATCCCGTGGTAGGAGGCGATGTGGGTGACTAGACCTCCGCAGCAAATATCCCCCTTCGACTTGGCCTTGATCTTGTGCAGATCCTCTGCCAAGAGCAAGCCAAAGTCGGGGAAACCTCCTGTGACCATGCAGTAGAGTGAAAAGAGCTCCCCCTGTCTGATCTTCTGGGGCGTCTCAGTACGCGCCAGAAGCATCTCACTGAATATCCGGTGGGCGAGTCTGAAAGTTGGGTGAAAGATGACCTTCTCCCTGGAATCTCCAGGGCGCCATCTGTCTGCATGAGTGGTGATGTGGGCTATCTGACCCCAAAACTCCCTAGCTACTGAACGGGAGGGAAAGTCTACAGCGGTAGGGGCAGGAAAGCTGAAAATCTCTCTCCATATCTCTAATGGAACCAGGAAGTTCCGGCCCATCAGCCGGTACTTCACAGATCCCTCTGTGGGTAGGTAGGAGAAGGAGCTGACGAACTCGAGTGTCGGCTCTATGTAGGCTGGGGCTCGGATCTCAGAAAACTGATCCAGCCCGACTGTAGCGATCATCCTCCTAAGGTCAGCCTCTAACCCTAGGCAGTCAAAGGCGGATACCTCCAGAAATCGTGGTGCGATAACTGGACGGCCCGCTATCCTCTCGTAATCTACCCGGCATCTCTCGTGGATAACCGGGCGGTAGGGACGGGAAGAAGAAGGGGAAGGGGAGGGTGAAGATCTGTCTCTAAGGGCCAGTATTCTGTCTGAACTCATCTTCACAAAACAGTCTGTCAGACCACCTCGGTCGACTGACAAATCCCAGAAATCACCTCGGTCGAGGTGCAGACCGACTGGACCGAGGCGTAACAGTTCGATTTCGATTCTCAGAAAATTCAGTTCTTTTCCCCCTAAAATCACTACAATTGCTTCCTAAGGGGTACTTATAGATTTCCTCAACAGAAACAAGGGCAACCAAAGCCCAATAAGCGGTAAACGAGTCGGTTAGGGTTTTCGAACCTTTTTCGCTTCGTTTCGGTCGAAACACTCAGAGTTCTTGCAGATCTGTAGTTGCAATCGACTCCTCTACTCCTCAATTGCAGTTTTGAAGCAGAAATCGTCGGAAAAGAGTGAGAAACGAGGGAGAACGAGGTGCCTCTGTCGCCGCGGTCGAAATGCGTAAAAAATAAAAAGTGAAAAGTAATTTTTCCCTTTTATACTGTCGCGAGATCTGCTGTCACCTCGGTCGAGATGGTCTCGACTGGACCGAGGTGGTACGGACCGAGGTGGTTCTGCAGAAACCCTAGTCGCCTCGGTTGCTTCAAGAATCAACTCGGTCGAGGTGTTCTGACAGTGACCGAGGTGCCTCTTTCTTCTCAGAATCTCGAACTTCTCCCTTTCCTGGAATGCTCCTTCCTGTTGTCTGTCCAGAACGCCAAAAACAAAGCAAAGCAAAGCAAAGCAAAAACAAAAACTATCTAAACTAGACTAGAAAACGGGAAAGAAAACGATACCTTGGGTTGCCTCCCAAGAAACGCTTGATTTAAGGTCGCTAGCTGGACCATGGTGCGTCTCAAAGGAGGTAGATCGGCGCGACCTCCTCAACCGGCGTTTCCGGTTGGTACTTCTTAAGTCTATGACCGTTGACCTTGAAGCTTCCGCTAGTTTCGCCCCATATCTCAACTGCACCATGAGGGAAAACATGTTTCACAACGTAAGGTCCGGTCCATCTAGATTTCAACTTACCTGGAAAAAGACGGAGGCGGGAGTTGAAGAGTAGAACTAAATCTCCTTCGTTAAGCTCCTTTGGAACGATACGCTTGTCATGCCATCTCTTCGTCCTTTCCTTGTAGATCTTGGCATTCTCATAGGCGTTCAAACGCAGCTCCTCCAGCTCGTTAAGTTCCAATAGTCGCTTCTCACCAGCCTCCTTAATGTCAAAGTTCAACCATTTGATAGCCCAATACGCCTTGTGCTCCAACTCAACGGGCAAGTGGCAAGATTTCCCATACACCAAATTATAAGGGGTGGTGCCTATGGGAGTCTTGAATGCGGTCCTGTACGCCCAAAGAGCATCGTCTAACTTCATGGACCAATCCTTCCTCGTCCTAGAGACGGTCTTCTCCAAAATTGCTTTGATTTCTCTGTTTGAGATCTCGACCTGTCCACTAGTTTGAGGGTGATAAGCGGTTGATACCTTGTGGGTTACCCCATACTTCGATAGAAGTGCCTTAAACTTCCGGTTGATGAAATGCGTTCCTCCATCGTTGATGATGATGCGTGGAGTTCCAAATCGTGGAAAGATAGTTCTATTCAAGAACTTCACAACCACCTTGGCGTCGTTAGTGGGAGAAGCGATGGCTTCGACCCATCTAGAGACGTAATCCACTGCAAGGAGAATGTAGAGGTTTCCTCCGGAGGATGGGAAAGGTCCCATGAAGTCAATCCCCCATACATCAAATATTTCCACTTCTTGGATGTTGTTAAGTGGCATTTCGTTCCTCCTTGATAGGTTCCCTGTTCTTTGGCATGCATCACAAGAAACAACAAAAGATTGTACATCCTTAAATAATGTAGGCCAAAAGAAACCTGAACGCAATATCTTGGCGCATGTTTTCTCGGTGCTAGCATGCCCTCCACATGGAAGTGAGTGACAATGCTTTATGACGCTATTAACTTCGTCTTCCGGAATGCACCTTCGAAGCATCCCATCCGGTCCGCGCTTGAATAGCAGCGGCTCATCCCAGTAGTAATGTCGTACTTCCTTGAAGAATCTCTTCTTTTGAGAGTATGTCAATCCGGGTGGTATTTCCTGGCAAACAAGATAATTCACAATATCAGCATACCAAGGAGCTTTATTATCAGAAAGTTGGTGGAGGGAATGATCCGCCAACTGTGGGTGAATGTCTGAGAAGGGAGTAGAAAAATTGTTATTCTCTGTA
The DNA here is from genome assembly GCA_033239045.1 of Fagopyrum esculentum. Taxonomy (NCBI): domain Eukaryota; kingdom Viridiplantae; phylum Streptophyta; class Magnoliopsida; order Caryophyllales; family Polygonaceae; genus Fagopyrum; species Fagopyrum esculentum. The sequence continues at coordinate 91,415,965 of BSUD01000008.1, read as the reverse complement.
ATCTCAGTCTGAATCGTCTCTCTGTCGACCTCGGTCGAAACGCAAAGGCGTTGACCGAGGTGTTCTTCAGACGCCTCGCTCAGTCCAGAAAGTGCCTCGGTCGAGGTACTGCTACTGGATCCGAGGCTGGAAATCTTCGTTTCCTGGGTCAGCTTCTCAGTTATGGCTCCTGGATCTTCTTCCAGTACCTTTAAGCTCCGTATATCTGCATCACAAGAAGCATCTATACCTTCCTCCATTAAACTGAAGCTAATAACTTTTTCGAGTGGATCTTTAATAAGGATAGAGCTCACCAATTCTCTTGATTCTTCTTCATCGTAGATGTTGAAGATATCATCAGTTAGTTGCTCTCCTTTCATGGCTGCAAGTAGTGCGAACTCCACCTCATCGCCGCCAACGTTGAATTTCAACTTGGCGTTCTTGCAATCCACATTGCAACCCGAAGTTGCTAGAAATGGCCTCCCGAGAATGATAGGAACAGGATAATCTGCGGGAATGTCAAGTACGACAAAATCTATAGGGAGATAGAAGTTACCTAACTTGACCGGAACATCCTCCAAAATGCCCACGGGATGGGTGATGGAGCGATCCGCCATGTAAAGTCGAATCTTGACCGGCTTGGGCTCTCCAAGGCCGATCTTAGTGCATAGCTCCAGCGGGATGATGCTCACGCTGGCTCCTAGATCACATAGGGCTTCACAAGTGACATCCCCAACTTGAATGGGAATGCAAAATGAGCCGGGATCCCTCAACTTAGGTGGCATCTTCTCCTTCATGATCTTTATAAGCTCCGAAGACTTAGATGTCATCCTAACTTCACCAACATCCTCCAGCTTCCTCTTCCTTGATAGGATCTCCTTTAAGAACTTCCCATAGGCGGGCATACCTAAAATAGCATCAAGGAAAGGGATATTAATATGGAGCTTATTCATCAAGTCAAGGAACTTACCAAAGTGCTTGTCGAGATGTGCTCTGGCTCTGGACTGGGGGAATGGAAGTGGTGGTTTATATGCAGGAGGTGGAACATAAACTTCTGTCGTTCCTCCTGCTTTCTGTTGCGCCGCCTCGGTTGGCATCTCGGTCGAGGTGTTCTTCGACTGGATCTGGACCGAGGTGGTCTGCGTCGAGCGAGGTACTGGATCTGCAGTTTTCAGCCCACTCCTCGTCGTGATGGCCATGCACTGGCCCTTAGGGTTAGTTTCCGTCTTTGCTGGAAGCTTCCCTGGATCTCTTGGCGCTTCATTCGCCCTATTAGCGAGTTGTTGTTCGAAGGACTTTTGGGCCCTCGAAAATGAAGTCATAGAATTCTCCATAGCACTAAGCTTGATCAAGATTGCCTCCAGGACTGCGTCTTTCTTTTCCGGCTGAGACGAACTTGATCCTTGCCCTTGGCTTTTCAATGGAGTGGAAGAAGAAGAAGGAGGAGAGAGGAAAGGATTAGAGGAATCATTAGAGTTGGAGTTTGAATAATTGTTACCGTTGTTTTGGTTATTATTCGTTCTCCAATTGTTGCTATTGGATCCTCTATTGTTGTTGTAGTTGTTGTTTCGGGGTCCGTTGTTGTTGTTGCGGTACCCGTTTTTGTTGTTGTTGTTGTTGTTGTTGTTGTTCCTCTGCCCTTGCTCCTCCGGCTTCGCTTGAGCCATCAAGAGCTCTTTCAATTGCTTCACGTCGTTCTTCAAGGACGTGAGTTGGTTGTTGTTGGTTTGAGTCTCTTGAAAGTTGACTCTTTTAACTCCACCTTCAGCTCCTTGGTGGGTGTACTTCTCCATGTGCAAGGCTTGTTTCTCAATGAAGTCCCAAGCCTCGTCAACCGCCATGTCCATGAATGTGCCGGCGGAGAGTAGTTGGAGATTGAACTGGGTGTTTCCGTCCAGTCCTTTGAAGTAGATCTCCAACAACTCGATCTTTGGAATCCCATGATGTGGGCAATCCAAAAGGATATCCTTGAACCGCTCCCATGATTTGGACAAGCTCTCCTTGTCCTTCATGATGAAAGCATTGATCTTCCCTCTCATTTCAGCAGTCTTTGAGGGGGGAAAGAATTTGGTCAAGAATTCCGTAGTCATCTCTTCCCATGTGCTGATCTTTCCTGCAGGAAGAGATTGATACCAAGTAAGAGCTCTATCTTTAAGAGAAAAGTAGAAAGGTCTTAGCTTGTAGTTGTTATTTTCAATTCTGGGAGGTCGCAAGGTCTCCATCAAGATCTCGTAGTTTTGAAGATGTTGATGCGGCGACTCCTTCTCCAGCCCTCCGAATTGACATTGGCGAATCATGGCTAGAACTTGCGGTCGAAGTTCGTAGTCATGATCCGCTGGATCTCCTAGGTTCACTCCTGGACGCCTCAGTTGTTGATTAGGGTCCATCCTTTGACCTAGGGTTTGTGGAATTCCTGCAAGAAGAACATCTCGGATTGGCATCCGAAGCGGATGCACATCGGCCGGGGCGTCAGGTACTGGAATCTGCCTCGGTCGAGGATCAACTACTGGATCATGCATCGGTCGAGGTTGAATCTGGTTCCGAATTGCTGCAATCTCAGCTTCGATTGCTGCAGTCCTGGCCTGATTCTCTTCTTTTTCCTGCCTTAGCTCTTCTTTACTGAGACGTAGCTGCTCCTGCGTCTCTCTCAACTGGGCCGCAAGATCGTGATCGTCTTGTTGGGCCATCTTCGCTTCTCTTAAGCGTCTCTTGTATGTCTTTTCTGGTTCGGGATCGTAAGGAACGATTTCCTTCCCAGTGCGGGTTCTTCGCATATACCTAAGAAAGAACCTGCGAAAGTCACTCAAGTAGAGTGGTTAGACAAAAAAGGGGGCAAATGCCCCAAGAGCAAACTGTACCGGCTCGGTCTAGACCAAGTCCCCGGCAACGGCGCCAAAAACTTGTTCGCTCCAAACGGTGTGTGCAAGCTTTAAATTTATAACCCTAGACTTAAGCTTAAAACAAGGATGCGAACCCGCAGTGTACGGGTCAATCGTAGTAAAAGCAAGAAAATTCCAGGGGTCGATCACAGGGACTTAGTGAAACAAAGTCCAATACGGTATGCTAATGTTGATGCTAACCACAAACACAATCAAAGATGAATGAGATGTCAAATAAAGCAAACATGCAATTCTAGGGATTAAAGCATCTAGTTGTGGTTCCAACTCAAGATCTATAGATTAGCGGACAAAGCTGAGATTTTTGCAAGGGGAAGGTGTTACTAACGTGGAGTAGATCACCGGGTAAGTCTCACTACTCACTAATCCAAAACCGTAACTCCTATTACCGGGTAAGTCTCAAGGAATTAAGATAAAGAACTATAACTTCAAACTAACACACCATCTAAGGGAATAGAATCAACCTTTACCGGGTAAGTCTCAGGCTAACTCACAAAGATGGGATGGAAGCACACTCAAACCCCAATAAAGGACAAGCCTTTATTACCTACACTTATGATCGTTAGTATACAAACTAAGGAATTACCGGGTAAGTCTCATCCTAAGCTTGCTTTGAACCAGAAAGGTGTAATAAGAATAGGATTTGGCAAACTCTAACACTTAACTCTCAGTTTAGGATCGGATAAGTCACCTCGGTCAGCCAGTTTCCACCCCGGCCGAGATGTTCATCGACTGAACGAGATGCTTAGGGTTAAGGTAAAGACTCGAACTTTCAGGATCCTACTGGAATCTAAGATTATTCTATCATTGTTTTTCCCACAACCTTCAGCCAATCACCCTAGAATCACACAAGGAAATTAGCCACTCATCATCATAATGAAAGTATTAAATATATGGGAAGAAGGTGAATATTTGAACAAAGAAGAATTTAATGAAAACACTTCAATAACTGAATCAAATATCACACAAAATCGTTCCTTGGATAATAATCCAACAAGACAAGACAACAAGGAAAGGAATTGAAGACAATCTTACAAAACCCTCCAAAAAGCTATAAAGCTATAGTCTTCAATCTTCCTTCAACCTTCAAAAAGGTTCTTCAACAACTCCCAACTTGGAGTAGGATGCGGCTGCTGTGCTTGTATGCGAGGTTTCCAGCTGTAAGCGGATGTCGGAATTATGGGAAATCCGACCCTTTTTATAGGAAAATAAACCTCTAAAGATAATAAATCTTAAGAAGATATATTCCCATAAAAAATAGGTAAAATATATGATTCTGCATATCTCCTTCCTTCCAGAAGCTCAGCCCAAAAATAAAATATTCTCGCCGCGTCCTAGGTGTTCGCCTCGGTCGAGTCGGCGTCTCTGGATCGCCTCGGTCGAGATGAATCTCTGGTCAACCGAGGTGACTCATAACTGAATGTAGAATCTCTCAAAACTGGTCCAAAGTAAATCTTTAATCCATGGTTGTGCTTCCTGAATGTAGCTCCAAATGACTCTTGACTCCTTTTGCTCCTTTTTGATGCAATACGTACCATATTACCTGCAATTACAACGAAACTAGGTGTAGACCTCGATTCTCGCAAAGGTAGATGAAATGGTAGTAAAATCACATAATGTACATACAAACATGCAGATTATGAAAGATAAAACGTCCAAACAAACCCCAAAATATAGACTATAATTCATGCTATCAAAATACCCCATACTTAGCCCTTGCTTGTCCCTAAGCAAGTTCCTCATATAGAAATCAAGATAGAATGGATTAATAGTCAAGAAAATCAATGAAAAGTCTTTCAAAAACATTTTATGGTGTGCAACTATCATAGATCACTCTAAGAGAGTACTTCCTGGAAATTAAAAACTCAATATGATCAAAACATTTTATAAATATAGGAAAGTTGTTCATCTTTGCATAAAATCATAGAATGCATAATAAATCATAATTATCAAAATTAATCATGTATAATCCGATTTAAACCGCTAAGTCAATCAACAAGCTCAAGGTCTCAAGGGCTTCCCAAAAGAAAAGGTCAAGAAACGTGTAGGGTAGGGATGAATGTAAGGTAATGTGGTGCTAGAATCCGGGAAAAGGATGAACTTCACTTTCACTTTGACTTGCAACATCTTCCACCAATAAGCTTTGCTTATTTCACACTTTTTCTTTTTACTTTACTTTTTGGAATGCATGGACAGAGGTGCACAATAACCGAAGCCTAGGAAATCCGCAATCATCAATTTCTCGAGATGCATCAAACCCTTGATGCACATACCATGACCCGTTAGGAATATCGCTCAATCCGACTTTGGCAAGACACAAACACCCGGCTATGTGAATGGTGCCGAGTTACTCATCTTCATGATTGACTTCCCCAAACCTATTATTGCTTTCTAATACTTTCACTTTCAGCCACTTCTCAACTTTTGACTTGCTTTCACCACTTCGCTTGCTTCCAAATTCCCGGATAGGTAAAGGGAGGCAATATGTATATGAGGGGCTAAGCATGATCAAGAAGAAGAAGAAGAAGAAGAATGAATTGCCTTGGTCTTTCCAAGAAGAACGTGAGAGAACTTATGCTGCGGTGTCAACCTTCAAATTCAACATAATTTGGATAAAAATAAAGTATTAAACATGCCAATAATTTTAAACAAAGCATTTAGCAACTTAAACATATCATAAAACATTTCAAACATATAAAGAATTTAAATCCAGTCGGTAAACAAAATCTTCACTGAGATCATATCCAGATAAGTAACACAAAAATCGTTTTCGAAAACTCTCTGTTACGCCCACCTCGGTCGAGGTGTTCTTGGTTCAACCGAGGTGAAACACCTCGTTTTGCCAGAACTGTCCCGGTCGAGGTCAAAAATTTTTTTAAAACCATTTTGTTTTTTTTTCGGTTTCGACGTTTTTCTCAGTCAAATAACCTGTAAGTATTTAGCAACTTAAACAAAGCATTTAGCAACTTAAACATATCAGAACTGTCCCCGGCAACGGCGCCAAAAACTTGTTCGCTCCAAACGGTGTGTGCAAGCTTTAAATTTATAACCCTAGACTTAAGCTTAAAACAAGGATGCGAACCCGCAGTGTACGGGTCAATCGTAGTAAAAGCAAGAAAATTCCAGGGGTCGATCACAGGGACTTAGTGAAACAAAGTCCAATACGGTATGCTAATGTTGATGCTAACCACAAACACAATCAAAGATGAATGAGATGTCAAATAAAGCAAACATGCAATTCTAGGGATTAAAGCATCTAGTTGTGGTTCCAACTCAAGATCTATAGATTAGCGGACAAAGCTGAGATTTTTGCAAGGGGAAGGTGTTACTAACGTGGAGTAGATCACCGGGTAAGTCTCACTACTCACTAATCCAAAACCGTAACTCCTATTACCGGGTAAGTCTCAAGGAATTAAGATAAAGAACTATAACTTCAAACTAACACACCATCTAAGGGAATAGAATCAACCTTTACCGGGTAAGTCTCAGGCTAACTCACAAAGATGGGATGGAAGCACACTCAAACCCCAATAAAGGACAAGCCTTTATTACCTACACTTATGATCGTTAGTATACAAACTAAGGAATTACCGGGTAAGTCTCATCCTAAGCTTGCTTTGAACCAGAAAGGTGTAATAAGAATAGGATTTGGCAAACTCTAACACTTAACTCTCAGTTTAGGATCGGATAAGTCACCTCGGTCAGCCAGTTTCCACCCCGGCCGAGATGTTCATCGACTGAACGAGATGCTTAGGGTTAAGGTAAAGACTCGAACTTTCAGGATCCTACTGGAATCTAAGATTATTCTATCATTGTTTTTCCCACAACCTTCAGCCAATCACCCTAGAATCACACAAGGAAATTAGCCACTCATCATCATAATGAAAGTATTAAATATATGGGAAGAAGGTGAATATTTGAACAAAGAAGAATTTAATGAAAACACTTCAATAACTGAATCAAATATCACACAAAATCGTTCCTTGGATAATAATCCAACAAGACAAGACAACAAGGAAAGGAATTGAAGACAATCTTACAAAACCCTCCAAAAAGCTATAAAGCTATAGTCTTCAAATCTTCCTTCAACCTTCAAAAAGGTTCTTCAACTCTCTCCCCAAATTGGAGTAGGATGTGGCTGCTGTGTATGTAGGGTATTGATCGATGTATGCAGCCTCCTCAAATTGTAGAAAATCAACCCTTTTTATAGGAAAAATAAACCTCCAAAGATAATAAATCTTAAGAAGATATTACCCCATAAATATAGGTAAAATATATGATTCTGCATATCTCCTTCCTTCTAGAAGCTCAGCCCAAAAATATAAGATCACTTTCCAATTTTAAAAGATCTCAGCCAAGAATAAAATATTCTCGCCGCGTCCTAGGTATTCGCCTCGGTCGAGTCGGCGTCTCTGGATCGCCTCGGTCGAGGTGAACCTCTGGTCAACCGAGGTGATTCATAACTGAGTGTAGAATCTCTCAAAACTGGTCCAAAGTAAATCTTTAATCCATGGTTGTGCTTCCTGAATGTAGCTCCAAATGACTCTTGACTCCTTTTGCTCCTTTTTGATGCAAAACGTACCATATTACCTGCAATTACAACGAAACTAGGTGTAGACCTCGATTCTCGCAAAGGTAGATGAAATGGTAGTAAAATCACATAATGTACATACAAACATGCAGATTATGAAAGATAAAACGTCCAAACAAACCCCAAAATATAGACTATAATTCATGCTATCAATCATACACAATACAAAGTGAAAAAAAATATTAAAGCCAAAAAGTGTAATAATAGAGATATTATGATGAAAATTAATAACAAATTATTCATAACTAGCAATCACGCTATCACACCAACACAACCACCAATCATACCGCAAAAACCCTTGCTTGCTTCCGCCACCCTACATGCCAAAGCTCTAGTACGCACACCGTTGCACCTTGGCTATCGTGACCGGGACTCCTTTGCCAACCTAACGTCACCGGCCCTGTATTGAACCGTCACCCCTAGTTGGCAGACAAGCTAATACAATGCACCCCCACTCTCTCTTGACGCTAACAATAACCCCAAACCAACCCCTCTTTACTTGTTTGCCCCTTCAAACCCTAAAACCTCTAAACCCGAACCCGGTTCAGAAACCATCACACATTCTAGTCCATTGAACCCAACACCAAACCCAGTCCGGTTCAAACTCATAATTCTTGCTTGAGTTAAAGATAGAAAACCGAAGACCGTTTAAGTGAAGGGCATTTTGGTCACTCATATTATGCATAGAGAGAGAGAGAGGTTGGCTCCCATGTAAACAACTCTTACCATGTAAAATGGGAACAAATTATATTCGTTAGATCGTTAAATAGATGGCTGAGATTAGGCGATATTAAAGGGAAAAAACCGTGTGATTAGTGGAAGAAATATTCGGTGGTATAGTCACATATATTCGGCGGTATAGTCACATATATTCGGCGTATAGTATATATTCTGTAATTTGTTCTCATGTTTACATGGTAAGAGTTGTTTACATATGAGTCAGAATCTCTCTCTATATATATATATATATATATATTTATATTTATATATCACAAAAAGAAAGAAGAGAAGTCATTTGTGCTCTAGTTGCTAGTTTTTTTTTATTTCGGTTTTGTATATATTGAGTTGAGTTTGGAATGCATTGGAGTTGAGTTTTCCCATCCTTTTACCCATCCTCTTAGCCCTACCTTGATCTTCTTTAATGCTTCATTTTGTCTTTTATAAGTTCTAATTTTTTTGTTGAGAAAACAGGCGAGTAAAATTTTGTTTTTGAAGCCTATAAGCACCACATATATAACCTTTTTGTGATCAAGGAACGTTCTCTTTATCACTTGTAGTTCCTGAACGCACTGGCTTTGAGCTTTTGTTTGAGGTATTGCTTGATATTGTAGGTGAACTTCTGAAACCGGCTAAGATAAGCTATACGGTAACACATACAATGAAGGGTTAAAAAGAGATACACTTGTGAAGGTATTTTCGATTTTTACTAATCTATAGTGTTTGCTAGTTTGGTCTTATATTTGTTTTAGGAACGTTGAGCATGGTTGGCCCAGAAGACCACATTATGACGAGAGTAAGGATGATCTAACATTGACTAGAAGCCCTTTTAGGGAGTACTCTTAACTCATATACCTTGTCTCTCTAGAGTACACAAATTTATTTTTTTGGCCATTAATAGCTTGTCATGTGTTGTGTACATATACATTGTTTTATTAGTGTAACTGGGCTTCCAACGGGCCTAGTTATGCTTCTTTATTTTCTATTAATTTCTTTTATCCCAAAAATATATAAGACCAAACTTATTTCGTCTGGAGGGGTCGGTAGGCAACGAGTCGAAATTTGAAGGTTCAAGTGAAAGTCCGAATATTAGTTTTTAAAGGGTATTCCTTAAGAGTTTTCTTGCGCATTTCTTCGAGTGACATGACACATCTACTTTCATCTACGTTGGTTGCCTCGCGTTTTGTCCCGCGCTTCTTTTTGATCCATGTTCGGTGATTCAAATTCTCGCTAGTTCTTTTGCTGGTATGTTACTCTTTTTTATATGAGTGGAGCTATTTGTGATTGTTATATGAGTAGTCAAACCACACTTTTTGCAAGACAAACACAAATAGCTGTACTCAGAGTAGAGTTATTTGTGTTTGTCTTGCAAAAAGTTTGGTTCTAACTCATTAGGTTTTAAACGATTCGAATATAAATATGTTTTAAATTTTGCTAAAATTTAGAATCGGCAAGGCCTTGAGTTGTTTATAAACAAGATGAGGCTAAGCATGTCAAGCTCAATCCGTTCAGAAAATACATTGCAAAACTATTATTTTAGTCAAGATAATCGGCTTGAAAAAAGCTCGACTCAAACTCATTCAATTTTTAAAAGACTTGAATATAAATGTACCAAAATATTGATAAAATTTTAGACTCCGATCGAACTCACCTTCAAGAGCAAGTTCACCCATTTTTTCAAAATGTCAATAGTTATTAGTTTAAATGTCATTTGGTCAAATACTATCCATTGTCATTGGACATATGTTTTACACCCGTTTTGTTTATTAACTGGTAAAATTTCAATGTGGTTTTATTTATTTATTTATTATTTTTAGTTGTATAATCAAGGTTTTGTAAGAAAAAAAATAATTTTATTATTTTATAAACAAATAAAAAGTAATCTATATACACTACTAAAACAACCTTTTTGCATACGTGTTAACTCCTAAGGTTATTCCACGTCAGCTTTTTTTTTTTATTTATTTACACTAATGCCATGCCGCTCAATAATTACAAAATTGTCATTATATACTAAATAAATAAATTATTATTGTTTTACACATCATCTAACAAAATAGATTTTGTAAACAATCTGTTTTGTCATATCTTCATCAAAGATTTTGTTAACAATCTATGAAATAAAAATTTTTAAACAATCTACTTTTACATATCTTCTCTAGAATTCAACCTTAAGTTTTATTATTAAAGTTGCTTTTAGCAAAAACTTAAAGGTCTTCGTAGTATAAGCATTTATATTTTCAATTTATTTATACAAAAATGAAGGTTCCAACTGCTCAAATACATAATATTGCCCAAATATGAACACTCTCTTCGTCTTTGTAATATCATAAAATTAAAGGTCTTCGTAGTATTATAAAATTAAAGGTGAAACACCTTTTAATAAACGTATAATGACTAGAAAAATCCTCACTCATAAAATTTAATTGTTAAAATATCTCAATGTATATCTATAACTATATAAAAAAAGGCAAGGTTGCCTTATCTACATTGATCACCGCTTACCTATAGTACTCCTATTTCACTGCCTTTCTGTTCTCTATATTTGGGCCATACATTTTTTTTAATCAGGCCCATACTTTTTTTACTCATCCATAGCCCAACCTTCTTCTATACCCACTCCTCGTTTTTCATTTGCCGCTACGCCAACTTCCCGTTTGCAGTCTGTTCAAATGTTGTAGCTGATACACCAAATTAGTTTTTCCGTAACCGCCTTCTCAGTTTTGGCCATGACAGCCGATTTTTTGGAGCAACATCGCTGAACGGCGGCCTCCTCTACATGCTTTCTCGTTTCGCCGTTGAATTCGCGCCTTCAATCCATGGTCCTCTATCCTTCTTGCATTGTCTCTCCATTGGAATCGATAGCTTGTATCCATGGTGGCTTGAATCCATGGTCCTTTGTCCTTGTTTCTCGTCTCTACTTATGATTTGCGTGAATAGAAGATGGGAGTCAGAGAAGGCGAATCGGACAAGCAGAAAGAGCAGCTTCAGTTTGGGATTGAAGAAGAGAGGTGAGAAGCAACTTAAACATAAACTGGAAAAATTAGTAAAGCAATTTATTACATGCTAATCTCTAATTCAAAAGAAAATAAATGATGTTTGCTACTCTTTTAAATGGATTGCCACCCCGCTCAAAAATAGATAGGCTCCACAACTACACGGAAGCTAATCAAGGTACGTTCTTCCATCATTCTTTTTCACAGGAGCAATTGATTTAGATTCCACTTTGGAAATTTTGGTGTGTTTGTATTAAACCTTCAACCAGATTTCCATATTTCACGCTATTAATGTTTTCTTCTCTTGTTCATGTTTTCATGAATTCTTTATACATGAATGTCCTTGTGTACCAAGTGTTTGATAGAATGTCTCTTCATACATACTCATGTGACAGAGATGGCTAGAAGACTGCGAAGGCGTATCCTTTTACTTGTTTGCAATTTTACTGTTCTCTCATATATATGGATTTGAAATTTTTATCGGATCTTAAGATAATGTTTGGTTGTTTTCGAATAAGTATTGCGTTTGCATCTACTAATATGGATATCTATTAGACTACATTAGTTTGAAGCTATCAGAATATTATTTGAATCAAATCGGTAATTTGAACGTCAAGCTTTTGGAATTTTTGCTTCCACGCGGTGTTTCTCAAAGAAATCTTTTAAGTATATTTAACTAATAATCCTATCTAATCCGCTTGATGTTATCAAACTTATCCAGTCTCGAGTAATTTAGATATTTGGCGTTTTTTGACTATGAATTTGGCTTAGTAGGTGCTTAAAAAGACCTCAATCACATTATGGAGTGTGTGCTGCCATAAAAAGCTCGACTTAGACTTGTAATTGATTTTGAATGGAGGTAATTTGATATAATATTACTATTTTTTATGCGTGTCATCTTCTTCCTTCATTGCTTCTACTTTGATTATCATCTTCTTTCTCTGTCTCCTCTGGTTGAATGTGAACTCTCTCCTCCCACTCTTTCAATGTCGTTTATTTTGGCTCTGATATCTAACCAATGACCACTAGCATTACTATCGGTCGTTTTCCAATTTCTTAAGATCAACCGCTTTTCAAAAAACCCACCATTAACACCTGTATATTTGTATTAGGCGTCTGTTGCCTTTGCCTTTGGCTCTTACGAGATTTTTCTCCTTTGATATTGACTCCTGTGGAGTTTCTCCCTTGAGCGGAATCCTTTCGGATACTAACATTATGTTCATTTGTGTGTGTTTATTGACTTTTGAGTGTTTTGTGTTGATTCCCGATTTACAGTATACAGATTTAGCCTCAGTCATTGGGGAAGAATTATATGTGAAAACAGTGCCTTTGAAATGGTGTAAATACTTTCTCTGTAAGAATCATATACATGTATTCCTTGCCCTAGACTGTTTTTAGCACTTCATCTTATTTGGTTACATGTCTACTTGAGTAGGAGGTTGTTCATAGGGCTATTATATCTCAGAAATTTGTTCTTGTATTTATGGGCAGTGCTTTCAAAAACAAGGTATGCTTTAATATTTCTCATCATTGGTTTTCTTGACCTTTTTCTATGCTTTTTCTGTACAAAATATCCATAGGCCAGGTTACTGTATTACGCACATGACAGGGAATACCAACACTTCTTGACTGTTAATTAACATACCTAATGTAAACACCGGCAAGAAATTGAAGTTGACTCATTTTATTTGGTGGTATTGAATTAGAAGATTGCTGAGTAGTTTCTCCCATAAAACTGAGAAATTTTGTTGAGAATTATTTAATTTGTTTTTAGATTGTATGGAAATAAATTACTTAGACTTGTGAATGAAAAACAATGTTACAAAAATTAAGGACTTGTTTTTCGAGAACCCCTTAAATCTGGTATGTGCTTCAGTTCAAAAACCGCCTCAAAGAGCATATATAAGCCCTTCGACACTCACTATAGCATCGCGCCCTCCAATCATCTACATTGCTCTAGCTTTCCTAGAATTTGCGTTTGAATCGGTCACGTGTAACTTTGCCTGGATCGACACATGTTCATGCTGGAACTCACCATTGCTGCTTTAGTGCCTAACCCAACCCGTGTAAGCTTTATTCCTATTACAGACTCTTTAGTTTTAGCATGTGTTCTTGCAATGTTGCGCGTAGTTTCTTGGCCTGCTAAAAAATAGTCAGTTGTGTATCTCTATTGCTTTTACAATGCCTGGTTGTATCTCTTTCCTTCTTGCTTAAGGTGTAATGATAATGGGTGTCTCCCAGTTGCAGCCATTGATTCTAAACAAATGCAGTGATATGATATTTGAAGGGTAGCGGAATTAACATGAATGTAGATATATAGCTCACATCTTTTGAAGAGCCATAGAATGAGACTCGAGGCAATCACCACGTGTGTAGCACGCGGAATACCCCTAGTAATCCATTAAACATTCATAATATCATAAACTATTTTTTTAAGAATCTCGCACAAGGTGTGGGTACTGAACTAGTTATACTATAAAAAAACTAAAAGTTAAAATAAATATATTCATTTTTTTATAAATATCTATATCTATTATACATACTAAAAGAGAGTGCATGATTTGATGATGTGGCACGATGTGGAAACAGCAATCAAATGGAGCTCCCACAATTTTTTGGCCAATAAATCTTTATTTTTTAAACCAGAAAATCTTTTTCTACTAAACTAACAAACTCCTATTCAAAATTATACATAGCTTTTTTTGTTGGAGATTCTCCAAGATCTTATAGGCCAATAAATCTTTACTTTTTGTGCCAGAAAACAAACTGGTCAAAAAATCTTTTTTATTAAAGTATATAAATTTTATAAAACAAACTGGTAACACTTTTCCGGCACAAATAATTAAGAATATCAAAAAAAAATCTTTTTTTTTTTTTATGTTTTAAAAGATTTGTTTAAAAGATAGCCAGAATCTTTGATTATTTTGTAAAAAAGAAATTAAGACTCCATATTTTTATCGAATTAAATTTTTTTACTAAATCTCGATTTAAGCCAATAACTTTTTTTACTAAACCTTAACTATTTTGTAAAATATGAATTTTGTTATCCCACATCAGTTATCAAAGAAGGATGACACTTTAACAACATGTATAAATAGACCTCAAATGTTTGAAGATTATACAAATCATACATTTCCGGACCTTTTGGTCAGAATAAGTATAATACTTATTGATACCGGATTAGTATTTGTATGTGGATTGTTGTGACCAACAAATTCGTAGGTCGTTTTGATCTAATAATTTTTGGGTCGTTTTGATCTAATGATTTGTGGTTCGTTGTGACCCACTGATTTGTGGGTCGTTGTGACCCAATAATTTATGGGTTGTTATGACCCATTGATATGTGTGTCATTTTGACCTATGAATTTGTGGGTCGTTGTGACCTATGAATTCGTGAGTCGTTGTGACATATTGATTCGTGGGCTCACAACCTACTGATTCGTGGGTCGTTGTGATCTACTGATTCGTGGGTCCTTGTAACCTACTGATTCGTGGGTCGTAGTGATCTACTGATTTATGGGTCCTTGTGACCTACTAATTTGTGGGTCCTTATAACTACTGATTTGTGGGTTGTTTGTGACCTACTAATTTGTGGATCGTTGAACTATTAAATTCGTAATTCTTATTCTATCAATATAATAAATATACATCTATATACTTTACTAAAACAAAAAACACTAATTCTTAACGTGTCGCCCCACATTTTTTCTCGAATTAAACTTTTTATTAAATCACAAATTAAGTTAATAAATCCTTTTTTTAATAAACCATAATTAGCCTAAATCTTTTTTAATTAATTTCTACTTTTTAAATTTTTTTTGGATTAGTAACTAATTCCGATTACAATAACATTTCCTCTTATTTTATTTTTTTTCCAAATATTTAAAATTAAAAGATATTGTTCATAAGCCTATCTCATACCCGTAAGCTTAATATCCTTCCTATCTATATACTTTACTAAACAGAAGACACTAATGTTGACGTGGCGCTCCATGTTTTTATCGGATTAAATCTTTTACTAAATCGCGAATTATGCCAATAATTTTTTTTACTAAACCTTAATTATTTTGTATAATATGAATTTTGTTATCCCACATCGGTTATCGAAGGATGACACTTTGACAACATGTATAAATAGACCTATAAGGTTTGAAGATTATACAAATCATACATTTCTAGATCTTTTGGGTCGTTGGAACCTACTGATTTTTGGGTCGTTTTAACCTACTGATTTGTAGTTCGTTTTGACCTATTAATTCGTGGGTCGTTGTGACCCACTGATTTGTGGGTCGTTGTGACCCACTGATTTGTGGGTCATTGTGACCCACTGATTTGTGGGTCGTTGTGACCTATTAATTTGAGGGTAGTTGTGACATATGAATTTGTGGGTCGTTGTGAATATTGATTCGTGGGTCGTTGTGATCTATTAATTCGTGGGTCGTTGTCATATATTGATTTGTGGGTCGTTGTAACCTATTGATTCATGGGTCGTTGTGACCTACTGATTCGTGGGTCGTTGTGACCTACTGATTCGTGGGTCGTTGTAACCACCTGATTTGTTGTCGTTTGTGACCTACTGATTTATGGACCGTTGAACTATTAAATTTGTAATTCTTATTTTATCAATATACTAAATATACATCTATATATTAACTAAAACAAAAGACAATAATTCTGACGTGGCGCCCAACGTTTTTTCTCGGATTAAAATTTTTATTAAATCACGAATTAAGCTAATAAATCCTTTTTTACTAAACCATAGTTATTTTGTAAGATATGAATTTTGTTATCCCACATCGGTTATTAGAGAAAGATGATAGTTTGAAAACATTTATAAATAGACCTATAAGGTTTGAAGATTATACAAAGCATACATTTCTGGACCTTTTGGTCAGAAGCATGTATAATACTTATTCATACCGGATTACTATTTGAATGTGTGTTGTTGTTACCTACTAATTCGTAGGTCGTTTTAACCTAATGATTTGTGGGTCGTTTTAATCTAATACTTTGTGGGTCGTTGTGATCTACTGATGCTTGGATTCTTGTGACATAATGATTTGTGGGTCCTTGTGACCTAATGATTTGTGGGTACTTGTGACCTATTAATTTGTGTGTCGTTTGTGACCTATTGATATGTGGGTGGTTTGTGACCTAATAAGCTACTGAGTTTCGGATCGTTGTGACCTACTTATTTGTGGGTCGTTGTGACCTATTGATTTGTGGGTTGTTGTGAGTTGTGACCTAATGATTTGTGGGTCCTTGTGATCTACTAATTTGTGGGGATCATTCTGATCTACAAATTTTCGTTGTGACCTACTGATTTGTGGTTCGTTTGTAACCTGCTGATTTGTGGGTCGTTTGTGACCTACTAATTTGTGGACCGTTGAACTATTAAATTCGTAATTCTTTTTTATCAATATACTAAATATACATATATATTCTATATACTTTACTAAACTAAAAGACACTAATTCTGACGTGGCACTCCCACGTTTTTTCTCGGATTAAACTTTTTACTAAATCACGAATTAAGCTAATAACAAAAATTTAATTAAACCATAATTATTTTGTAAAACATGATTTTGGTTTTCCCACATCGATTATGAGGAAAGGATGACACTTCGAAAAAATGTATAAATAGATCTAGAGTGTTTGAGGATTATAAAATTCATACATTTCTGAACCTTTTTGTCAGAATCAAATATAATACTTATTCATATCGGATTAGTATTTGTATGTAATCATTGTGACCTACTAATTTTTTGGTCGTTTTGACCTAATGATTTTTGGGTCGTTGTGACCTAATGATTTGTAGGTCGTTGTGCACTTGTGGGTCCTTGTGATCTACTAATTTGTGGGTCCTTGTAACCTACTGATTTGTGGACCGTTGAACTATTAAATTCGTAATTCTTATTTTATCAATATACTAAATATACATCTATATTCTATATACTTTACTAAAACATACGAAACTAATACTAACTTGGCGCTCCTATGTTTTTTCTCGGATTAAATCTTTTACTAAATCACAAATTAAGTCAATTAATCTTTTTTTACTAATTGAATTCGTATCAGATTATGGTATTTTTAAATTATTTGATTATGTTTTTTTATTTAAATTATTATTTATTAAATAATAAATTAGATTTTAAAAAAATTATTAGCATAAAACTAATTAATGTTCAACACATGGGCTACGTGGTCTCATTTACTATGTAACACTTGATGCGTTATTTATACGAGCTCATAACATATAACTAATAAAGTTAACAATATATAATACAGTAAAAAAATGTAATATGATAAGCTATTTTATTAACAAACCCGCACAAGGTGCGGGTTATACACTAGTATACTACTAAACAGGGGCGGCCCTTGGGTGGGGCAGCCGCCTCACCCTCCAAAAAAAAAAAAAAAATTTTTTTTTTTGAAAAAAATCGTTTTAAAATGGATTATGGGTTCTCGTTTATAAAAAAATTTTCTACGATTTATTAATTTTTTAAATATCACTATTCTTGTGTATATTTAAATGTTGTTTTGGATCTTTCGCCGAAGTAAACGAAACTTCAAAAAAATTTCAATTAATTAGGGAAATAGAACCCCTTAAAATTATATTTTGTAAACTAGACCTCTATATAAAAGAAAGAAAAAGTAGGTATAGAAACTATAAATAGGGGCAATAATTTCTTTAATTGAAATGATGGTGATTAAATGTTTACTTTTGGTTTAAGTATCTTTTTTTACATGTTTACCTTTATTTATTTTTTGTTAATGTAGTTAGTTTGATAAAATTTCAAGTCCATGAATGTTTAATTTTTTTGGGTGACATTGTTTTCATTACCCAAATATGAATTATAGTATTTTTCTCATTATTGGATATATATTTATTGTTTTTGTGGTATGTTTCTTATTGTTGAGTATGCATAAAGTGGTATTTTTGGGTATGTTTTATGGTTATCCAAATTGTGTTACAAGGACCAAATGTCATTTGGTATTGATGTTTGAGTACAATATCGATTTGTGTAAATTTTGGTTATGACAAATTCAAATTGGATATGCTATTATACGTGTATTGACTTTGTATTATATTTCTTATTATTAAAGTGATATCGTGGGTATGTTTTATGGTTACCCAAAATGTGTACAATATCGAGTTTTGAAAATTTTGGGTATGACAAATTTAAATTGGGTATGAATTTTGTATTAAGTTATGTTTAAATTGGGTATAAATGTAAAATATTATCCAAATTATGGATATTGTTTTATTTTGATATTTGATTTATTGGGTATCTTGTTTACGAGTATGTTTATGTACTTTGACAAATTTATTTTTGGTATGATTGTGACATTATTTGGGTAAACGGATTTTTGGGTAAGCGAATTTTTGGGTAAGCGAATTTTTGGGTAAGCGGGTTTTTTCTGGGCAGAGGGCTGTGTTTTTTTTGCCTCAAATTCCCTCCAAATGTCAATCAAAAGTGTCACAATCATCACTCACATCAGCCATCACTCATTATTCATCACTTTTGTCAACTTTTTGTCCTATTTATGAATTAATCTAGTAAAGTAGGAGCCCTATTTCTCAATTTGTAATTGGTAGACCCTAAATTTCAACTCTATAAGATAAAAAGCCCTAAATGCCAATTCAGCCAAAAAATTTACTGTTTTAGGCTCGGAGTGAAATAATTCATTATTCACCTAAATGCACGAGATTTGTTGTTTGAAGTAGAAGCGTGGTCTTAAACCGCACTATTATTTGTAAAATGCGTTGTCGAGGACAATGTTTTAATATCCGAAATAAAGATAATAAAAACACAAATAGAGGTGCGGTCCTAGACTGCGGCTATAGTGTAACGTTTTTGAAAGAAAAAAAAACTAAAGAGGCGCGGTTATAAATGCACCTATAGGGCAGCTATTTTTTTTAAAAAAAAAATTATAAGCGCGGTCCACGACTGCGCCTTTAAGTATAATATTTTTTTATTTTTTTTTAAAATTTTTGTTTATTATAAGTAGATAACATATTGACTTTGTTTTTATCGCTATTTTATTTTCATAGATATATTTAACGAAAATAAAATTTCGCCCCACCCTTTGAAAATCCTGCGGCCGCCACTGCTACTAAACTAGACTACACTGATGTTGACGTGGCGCCTCCAGATTTTTTCTCGAATTAAATCTTTTATTAAATCAAGAATTAAGCCATAAAACCTTTTTTTTTACTAAAACAAAATCTAATAAGAAATCTTTTTTCAACTAATCTTCGTCTAAATTTTCAGGTTATTCCCTACGTTTTCAATCATTACACTCATTCTGCTATTATTTATGAAAGTCTCTCTCCTTCGCCTTTCTTCTTACTTACTTATCGCAAACAGATTTTCCGAAATATGCCTGTGAAGATCCATCAATATTTAAATATACCCGCATAAGGTGTGGGATATGAACTAGTTATATACTAAAATAAAATCATAACAAATTATTTTTACAGTTTTAAGTTGATTATAGAGATTTTTCAAAAAGTTGCTTTTAGCAAAAACTACTTTTTAGAACGAAAAAAATGAAATGGAATATATATGATTATAATATTGTTCGGATAAGAAATATCATAATAAATGTTAAGATTTTAGTTTTGAAATTTCTAATGATATAAATGTTAAATAAAAATCGGTTAAAACATACAAATAAGTATCGTTTTTTAACTATGAATACCGCTACATCAATTTATCTATGTGGCGACCGATTAAAATCGAAATGGTAAACTTATGAACTAAGGTGCTACTTTATAAAGCGAAGATGCCATTCATGCAAAGCATAGGGTGTTGCCATGTGTAGGGGTGTGGGCCATGTGCTTCTTGTCACCGCCTACTCCACTCAGTTTACTGAATGAGGACATGTTTTGGACAACACAAATATCCACTTACGTCCCATTCATCATCCACGTGGAACACGTATACTTAGGGCCCGTTTGGTTCCAACTCCGAAAACGGAAACGGAATGGAAACGAATTTAGTCTATATGTATATCCATATTCATGAAATTTTATGGAATCATTCCCCATGCTTTAATGAAAAATGCACTTGCTTCCTCACATTTTGTTACCCTATAGGGTATCAAAAGTAATCAAACTCTCATCCAATTACTACAAATCACAAGGAATGATTCCAAAAATTGTAATGAACAAGGGTATACGTATTGACTAGATTCGTTTTCATTCTGTTTTCGATTCCGGAGTTAAAACCAAACGGGCCCTTAATAGCTTCCTCATAAATTAATCGTTACAAAACTTTTTAAATTATCTTTTTATGATCGGAAAATTTTTTAAAATTATGTTTATACTATAGATAAGTATTTACATAGCATATTAAATTATTCTAGAAAGAGTTAAAACCAATCATTATTTTTATAATTAGATGCTTTAAATATTACACTTATGATATAGATA
Source organism: Fagopyrum esculentum (assembly GCA_033239045.1). NCBI lineage: Eukaryota > Viridiplantae > Streptophyta > Magnoliopsida > Caryophyllales > Polygonaceae > Fagopyrum > Fagopyrum esculentum. The sequence continues at coordinate 91,395,346 of BSUD01000008.1, read as the reverse complement.
AGATAATTAATGCCTCATTCTATAATTTATAGTTAATAAATAGCATATTAAAATATATAAATATTAATTTATCTTTATTTAGTTATAATAAATTTTATCATAGTTAATTACAAGAGAATATATCTATTTTCTTATCATAGTTTATTTAAAGAGAATATTTATAGAATTTTTAATTATTTATAAAATTAATTTACATTAATATCATACTTTATGATAATTTTTATTAATTTTATTAAAATTTAAATAATATATTTATTCTTTTTATTAAAATTAATATAATTTAGGATTTTATAATTTTATTTATCGTAACTAAGTTTAACTTATTTTGGTAAGTAGTGCATCCCTTCCACCCTAATATTAAGCGGAGAAGTTGAAGCTAATAACTTTTAATTTTTAAAAGTTATAAATATAGGTTAATTATGATACTCAAATTTTTTCTTATACATTATTTAATATACAAAATTTTCTTGTACAAGAATTAATATAAGTAATTTTCTTGTACATTTGATTATCGTATGTATTATACTTGAAATTAACTCAGCATATAGGTTTAGGTTATTTGTTATCGGTGCAAAACAGTTCTAAGACTAATGTTTTATCCCTTCTAGAAAAGTACCATAATACAAATAAATTATCATCTCCTTACCCATGATCTATGACATTATTTTCTCTAACATTTCAAATTTTTATGGCCATTGTCAAGAACCCTTTGATCGTATTGATAATTATATTTTGTCACATTCAATAATAATGTTTTATATTTTGATATTAATTCCTTTTGGCTACGAAGTAAGGAGTAAAGGCTAACTGCTTCAACCCTAATAATCGATTTGTTTCCTTTTTCTGCTATAAGGGTAATAATATTGTTGTCATGATCTTTCATTAAAAATCCAAAAAATACTCAACTTTTGATCCATAAAAATTTAGTTTGACAAATTAAGCGACATGTGATATTCGTTTTCCTTCTTGTGAGATTTGTATTTTTGTTTTCTTCTTTGGGGTTGTAGTGTAACAGTCAAAAATCGAAGATGACCTAATCGAGAATTTTAAGGAATTAAATCCGTTTTAACACGAGATACCTCTCGAGGTAACCTGCTCCTAAATGAGATTACACCCCGGTGTTATTTGGAGCATTTGAGAGCTTCAATAAATAAAAATGCAGTTGAGAGAAATGATCGGGACATCGGACATGTCCTATATATAAAAAAACATGGAAAGGCAAAACAGCCAAAAAAGTCGTTATTTCGTTTCTCAGCGGCTAAGAAAGACGGCTTAGGAATACGCATTTTTTGAGACAATTGCGGAATAAATATCCATACAATATTCCAGATTTATTATTCCAATTTCGAGAAGTTTGGAGAAGGGGGCTTAAACCGCTTTCGGATCGGTGAAAGGATAATTATCGACTCCACTAAAGGATAATTATCGTCATCGCTATAAATAGCGGAAATATCGTTTATTAATGCATTTCCTTTCACGTTTTCTCGTAAAAGCTCTGATTTCTCTCAACTTCAAACTTAGATCTACTCTTCGTTTCTAATCCGATTTCAAATCCGTTTGAGTTTTTGGATTCCTCTCTTCATTCTCTTCATTTTGGTACCGAGTTTCTACATTTCCGAGCAAGAGAAGGTCTGGTCGAGCATATATGATAGTAGGGAGGTTCCGTCGCTCAAATTCCGGTGAATTTGATGGTGTCCGAGCGTAGCCTGCGTCGTTGTGATTCCGAATCTTCTTTCGGATCGTCAATCGGGTTAGTAATGAATACGTTATGAATTTATTCGTTTTCCGTATTGCGATTTGGCCTAAATTGACCTTAGGCTTGTCAAAATGGATAACTAGAAATTCCATTATGCTCGTTACATTATTCTGGTTATTATGGGTTGTTTGTTTGTTGAGATTTGATGACAGATGAGTTCAAAAATTGCCTACGAGCAAACGTTATTTTGGCGAAATTTAATTAATTAATTGAAGGTTAAATTAATTAAATTGGGATTATAGAGGAGGATATAAGTTAATTAAATTCAAAGGAATGAATTTAAGTGGTGTTTGTATCGAGAAGTTTAATACGAGGAATATGATATTCTCAGCAGGTGTTGTTGAAGGTTTTGGTTAACTATAGCTTAGTCTTTGTGAGCGTATCCAAGCACGATAAAGGAGGATAGTCCGAGTGGGAAACGGACTCAATAGTTGGTTTGCGAGGTTTTATTGTTCTTACCTGCGAGGTAAGTGTATATGAATTACACTTGCTTAATATATGTTATGTATTTAATATGCCATGATTTTATGCATGCTTGAGTGTATATATTTGTTTGTTATGATTTTATGCATGCTTATATACATATGAGTGGAATGATGATGATGACTTGATATGATCTATGAATGCATGCATGAGGTACATGAGATGATAATGGAAAGAATATGATGGAAGAATATGATGAAAGCATGAAATTGAGCTATGATATGGAAGTGATAATATAAGATGATAATTGATCAATTAGCCCAACTGGGTCCCGCACGGGTTTCCGGGGGACGAAGTCGCTACCTGATCTACAAGGGGCCTCAGAGGTCGCTACTTGATCTACAAGGGGCCTCAAGATGAGAAAAATAGTCCAAGATCGCAACCTGATCTACAGGGGGTCTTAGGACAAGATGAATGATGTCACTACCTGATCTACAGGGGGCCTAGGACGCTATCGGGTTGGCCAACCGAAAGAAAAAAAAAGAAAGAAAGAAAGAAAGAAAGAAAAGAAATACGAAAGCACATGAGAAAATATATCGTACGATCAGTTGGGGCTAGTTAGTTAATTATCACCTATGCATCGATGCGATCGAGTCTAGCATGCTATATGTTATGTTATGATTATTTATATGTGATGGTATGATATGAGATATTTATATGAGATTATATGTGTATATGTGGTATGATAACATGCTTGAATGCGTATATGTTATGTGTTATGGATGGTTATGTACGTAATGTGAATGTGGATATGTATGTGTGCTTTGGAATGTGAGAACGGGTATAGTGTTTCCTTTGGGGACGGGATACTAGATACTTATATATTGGGAGAGTGCGATTTGTATACTCCTATTGAGTGTGTGGCTCATTGTTGTTATATCCATATTTTTCAGCTACTCAGAACCGGCCTGACCAAGGCAAGGGCATTGGACCCAACACCTGGATTTGAGATCATATCAGGTGGGCTGTTATGGGATGCTACCGCCTAGGATGTTTGTTTGGTTTTAAACAACTGTGTTTTGTTAAACAGGGTTTTATGAGGTATGTTAGTATGTAGATATGTTGTGAAGATGGTTGTAAGATAAAGTTTTAAAATTTTACGGTTTCCGCTTTTTCGCTTATTGCTTTAAACAGGGTTAATTAACTAGTAATCAACTAGAAATGAAATAGGTGTCACATTTGGTTGGTATCAGAGCAGGGATATGATTCCTTGGCTTGGGTTGTGAGAAGTTTTCTGAAAAGCTTTTGAAAGTTTTTTTTTGTTTTAGATGGCGGAGCACAACCATAAAGGGTCAACTAAGTTTGTACATGCTCAGGGTATGAATGATCAAGATCACCCTAAGGTGCCAGTTTATCCCATATCACTCCACCATCGGATATGGCTGGTATACCTGATTTAGTGAAATATTTGAGAGAAGTTATACCACCACAGACACAACAATGTCTCAAACGGGTATTATACTAGTAAAGATGGACAAGAATTTTAAGAAGATTCACCGCTAAGGGGCAAAGCCGTTTGAGGGGACTACTGATCCATTAGTAGTGGATGAGTGATTGAGGAACACTGAGTCCATTCTAGATGGAGTTATCTACGCTACTGAGAGACGGGTACAATATGTTATATCCTTGCTTGAGGAAGCAACTAGAAATTGGCGGGACACGGTCCCTAATGGACGTAGTATACCACTTGTGATTACATTGAATGATTTCTTGAGAGAGTTTGATGTGATGTTAGTAATGGGTTGGTCATCCACTCATATAACTTTGATTAACTGTTAAACAAAGGAATTCACCACGGAGATAGATGGGGTGAGAGAGGTGATTTTCACATGTCAGAGAAATGTTATTCCTACTTGCCTCATATATGCAATGACAACTTTTAGATTACTTTGGAAAGGGTGTCAGGCTTATTTGGCTAGTGTGTCAGATTCTGCTATTGTTAGCCCCGGAGTATCTGAGGTGGATGTTGTCAGAGAATTTCCTGACGTTATCCTTGATGATTTACCTGGTTTACCTCCGAGTAGAGAGGTAGACTTCGAGATTGAGACATTACCAGGTGCAGCACCGATATCAATTGATCCTTACAGAATGGCTCCGCTAGAGCTAAAAGAGTTAAAGAAACAGCTAGAAGAGTTGCTCGAGAAGGGTTTTATACGCCCGAGTATTTCTCCTAGGGGTGCACCAGTGCTTTTTGTGAAGAATAAGAATGGTAGTTTACGATTATTCATAGACTACCGTTAGCTGAACAAAATCACAATCAAGAACAAGTATCCCTTACCGAGGATATATGACTTGCTTGATCAGTGAAGGGGTGCTTTAGTGTTTTCATAGATTGACCTTCGAACGGGATACTGGCAGTTGAGGATAGCAGAGAATTCAATACCGAAGACAACTTTTCGTACTCGGTATGGACACTATGAGTTTACAGTTATGCCTTTTGGGTTGACGAATGCACCTGCACCATTCATGGCGCTGATGAACTCGATCTTCCAACCTTATTTAGATCACTTTGTCGTGGTCTTCATTAATGATATCTTGATATATTCCCGAGATGTAGATACTCATAGATAACATCTGAGACGTATCTTAGGGATTCTGAGGGAGAGACAGTTGTACGTGAAGTTCAGCAAGTGCGAGTTTTGGACGGATCAGATTGCCTTTCTAGGACATGTGATATCACGAGATGGTATACAACCTGATCCATCCAAGATCAAGGCTATTACAGAATGGGAAATTCCGAAGAGCATTACTGAGATTCGCAGCTTCTTAGGACTTGCGGGTTATTACAAAAGGTTTGTAAAGAACTTCTCGATTATCGCGCGCCCATTGACTAACTTGCTAAAGAAGAATCAATAGTTTGTATGGGACAACAATTGTCAAGAGAGCTTTGAAGAACTTAAGAAAAGATTGACTACATTCCCTATTTTGGTTGTACCCTCAAATAAGGGTAACTTTGTGGTTTACACCAACGCATCTGGGAGTGGCTTAGGAGGAGTTCTAATGCAGGAAGGGAAGGTAATAGCATATACATCTAGACAGTTGAGACCTCATGAGCAGAACTATCCTACACATGACCTAGAGCTTGCTACTATAGTTCATGCTCTTAAGACTTGGAGGCACTATCTTTATGGTGATACATTTCCGGTTTTACCGACCATAAAAGCCTCAAGTATATATTCCCACTCAAAGGGATCTGAATTTGAGGCAGAGAAGATGGATGGAGTTACTCAAGGATTATGATTGCACTATAGAGTACCATCTAGGAAAGGCAAATGTTGTAGCTGACGCTCTTAGCAAAAAGAGTAGTGACCAAGGCAGTAAGGTCAACTACAAAGTTGAGCATCTATTAGCTCTCACAGTTAGGAGAGTACAGATGGATGAAAGAGGATCCGAGTTGATAGCGAACATTCAGGTCAAACCGTTGATTCTTGATGAGATTTCAACTAGACAAGATGAGGATGCAACACTGAAGAAGTTGAAAGCTAAAGTGGGAGATGCTACTGTTCACGCTAGGAAATAACACAAAAAGCCTTAAATTTATAACTCGAACTAAATCCTAAACTACCTAGCGAAACCCGCAGTGTACGGGTCGTTTTGTAGTAGGGATAGTATTCCGAGGTCGAACACAAGGACTGAGGTGAAACTAAGTCATTCAATGATCGAAGATAGTATGAATCTAGACTAAGATAAGATGAGGAATAAAGAAAATGGAAAACACAATGTTTTTGGAGGGTTTTGGGTGATCAAACAAGATCACAAGTATATGAACACAATCAAGCAACACAAACACACACTAAAACAAAAGATAGGAAAATGGAAGTAACAAAGCGGATTCTAGAGTTTGGAAGTCCGGGTATGGCATAGACTCAAGCTATCTATTCATTCCTCGGATTAACTATGATATGTTGGGATTAAGCGTTTCTAGATTGGGATCAATTACCGGGTAGATCTCATGGTCCACTAGTCCAATCCTAAGGTCTCATCACCGGGTAAGGCTCTAAGAACCTAAGGGTAGGAATTCTACACAAACCGGATTGTTACCTAGGGATCTAACCTATCCTTACCGGGTAAGTCTTGGAAAGGGAAGTCCTAAACAACTATCCTAGCACACTTAGTCCAATGGCGGCTTGTGAGGCTCACCACTACCTAAGGTTTGTCATCTTTTAAACCTAAGAGTAAGAATCACCGGGTAGGTCTCTTCTAAACCCTTAGTTGCTAACACTAGGTCTCCCTAGGATAGAATTAGCTCAACAAATACTAGGATTTCAAGAACACAAGTCATCCAAGGGTAAAAATCTAAGTTCATCCTATCATGGTCTTAGCCATAGCCCTTCTTTCCTTACTCTAGAATCGCAATCTATCTAGCCAATAACATTCATTTCAAGATCAATCTCCACAAATAAAGCATGCTTGCAAGTCATGGTCAAATGATGAAGAACAATCCAAAGAAAAGACATTAAAAGCATAGAATAGAAATTACCAAATTCTTACAAGGCTCCAAGAGCTAATCCAACTTGACAACAATGAAAGCTTCACTCAAATCCACTCTAATCTCACTCTAAAACGAGAATCTATACTAATCTCTTCCAAGAACACCCCTAATGGGTGCTTGGAAGAGAGGCAACAATGGCCAAATGTTTTGGGGAAGAAAGGTAGGTCAAAAGAGAGGAGAAGGATCCCCAATTACAGCCTGCAAAATCCTTTAAATACCCACTAAGATGCAAGAGCAATGGAAGAGATCGTGGCCAGCTGTCAATGTGGTCCTGGCAGGAATCACGGGCAAGTCCACGGCCGTGGTCTTGGTCCAGACCGTGGTTTGGTCCAGAAGCTTCTCTTAGGCTCGTTAAGCCATGATTTGGTGCATGGTTTGTGTTGGCAAGGTTCCGTGAGTCCTCCTTAGCCCTTAGCTTGCATTCCAATGAGTCCGGAAGTGTGTCATCTTGATGAATGATCCTCAAATGTATCGATTAGGCTCTTAAATCTCCCAAAATACCTACAAAGCAAGCAAAAGTCCGAGTAGACGTCTATCTTGACAAAATACGTGATTTGAGTGCAAACGCCGTGAACTAATGCTAAACCATGCATGAATGAGCGGAAAATCTATCTAAATAAGTGTCTAAAACTAAGTCATAAATCGTGTTATCAAAATACCCCATACTTAAGGTTTGCTCGTCCCCGAGAAAATTCCCAACTATAGACTAAGAGATGACATGATTTATGTATGCAGAAAAATGGCAAAATCTTTTTGGAGTTGTGCTTCTAATATTGGATCACCTTCATAGTCATGTTTCATGGCAATGGAAAAGCGATTATGTATCAAATAAATGAAAGCATGGAAAGACAATTACACTTAACTTGATAGTATGCAATGAAATGTAAAGATGAAGAAGTCAAGATGATCATGAGTATATCCAATCTAAATCACTTAGTCTTACACACATGCAAGTAGGTCAAAAGGACTTGTAAAATAGAAGGCCAAGAAACGTTGTGATTAGGTGGGAATTTTCTAGGCTATGTGATGCTAATCCGGGAAAGGAACTAAACAACCACAACTTCGCATTTCTTATCAACTTCCCTCAAGTGTATATTTTTCTTCATTTTCTTTTTCTTTCTTTTCTTTTATTTTTGAGACAATGGCATTGGTGTACAAAAGCCGAAACCTTGGTGATTAGCCATCCTCGGGCTTTTTCTATTTTTCGAGGTGCATCCACACCGGGCAAACATACCAAAGCTCGTTAGGACTATCGGTTTATTTGACTTTGGCAAGGCACCAACACCCGATCATGTGAAGTGTGCCGAGTTACTTGTCATTTAAACCGATGTCCCCAAACCTATATTTTTGACTACACTTTCACAACAATTTCAGCACTTCATTCATGACATTCCTTTCATCAACAACTTCACCCCACACTTGCTTTTTACACACATCAACACACTAACATGCTCCTATTCCCGGATGGGTCAAAAGAGGTCAAATTTATCTCAATTGAGGTGCTCAAGCAACATGATCAAGATGAGAAGTAGAGGAAGATGAATTACCTTAATCACTCCTAATTGATGTGCAAGAACTAGCATGCAATTTCGACTTTCAATCCTCAATTGAATGAAGGCAAGCATCATAATCACAAGTCATTCATGGAATTCAAGATAAGTATTTCAAGTCCACATATGCATCATCAATTAAACACACAAGGCCATCCATAGCCAATCCACAAGACAAGGTTCATCATTAGGGTCATATCCAAGCCTAGAAAGCACAAAATTTTTTAAATTTTTTGATTTTTTTTTTTGGAATTTTCGAAATATGTATGTACAATGCAAGATATAATAAAACATGTGACTAAAAAGAAACTACTCTAGATGCTAGTCATGCCAAAGATCATGCAAACCCCACCCCATACTTAGAAACACATTGCCCCCAATGTGGTATTCAAGTAAAGAGAGTGAAAGAAGGTTCTCACAATGTAATTTTTTCTTCGGCATTCGGGATGAACTCGTGTGGAGTGGTGGTGATGGATGATCGATCAAGCATGGTAGAAAGCTCTTCATAATCATTCCGGCGTCGAGACCCGCGCCAAGGTATATGTTAGATGGGAGCTCTTCCATCTAACAAGACACCTCAAGCCGTACAAGCCTCACGTCCGCTCCACCCATGTTTGAAAACGGAATCATCGTCATCAACTCGCCTTGCAAGGCTTCCTCATTACCTAAAATCTACCTCAAACACAAAACACAAAACACACACAAAAGCAAAAACAAAGGCAAAAGAGAAAAGAGAAAGAGTTGTACCAATGGGTTGCCTCCCATTAAGCGCTTCTTTTAGGTCATTAGCTTGACCAAACTCCGTGGATATGTCAATCCACCTCGAATACCATGGTTTGCTTGAGGAGTCCAAGCAACCATCTCTTTCCGGAATCCACGATGACAAGCAAGGGCCACTTGATGCCCAAATAAGCTTTAAGTTCTCTCTTCACCGGTGAGTAGTAGACTCCTTCATCACCGCTTCCTTGATGATAGTATAGAGTTGCAACCATAGGTGTCACCCCATACTTAGGCAATTTGTACTCCGCGGTCATACCGGTGAAGCGCTTGTCATCCTCATCCTCTATGATCCGAGGAAAGCCGATTCTTGGAAAGAATCCTTCATTGAAGTACTTCATAACCATCATGGATCCATCATGCTTGCCTCCATCATTCAATAATGGAAAATCCTTAGGAAAGGGGCTCCAATCTTCGTGTGTACTCCGAGCAAGCAAGAAAGGATCGGAAGGAGCTGAAATTAGCTTAGGATTGTCTAGTACAGAAACTTCCACGAGCGTGATTTGTCCTCCACGGCCGTGGTTCTCTCTGTTGCATCCGTTCCAAGTGAGCTCTTCATGTATGGTTCCGGGATTGATGGCAAGGATGTCCGGGGATGAGAATACTTCATTGCACTCCTTTAAAGGTGAAGGAGATGGAGGTGAACCTTGAAGAATGGTAGGATCTCCTAGCATGAGAGCATTCCTAATCTCCTCAATCTCCCTCCTCATTTGTTCTTCTCTCTCGGTATTCAATCTCTTTTCTTCCTTCAGGGCCAAATCCCTTAGCCACAATTGCTCTCGAGCTTCATTCAACTCTTCCTCAAGGCTTCTATTGGTTATGGTTGAATCGGACAATTCTTGGATTTCCTCATAGTGAACCTCCTCTTGATGACATACTTCCGCTTCAAGCTCCATGTGGGAACTAGAAATGGAAGCAAGGTTGCTTTCTAGATCATCCATCTTCCTCAACATTTTCTCTAGCATTGATTCCAATCGATCTTCATGAAGTTGATGGTGAGGTTCCTCATGAGATAATGTAATCATGTGAGCTTGATCATGGGACTCATGATAGACATTGAACTCCTCCCAATACTCAAACTCATCATGTAGAGTTCCTAGATCTTGGCTTTCCATCCATTCCTCATACTCCATGTTGTCAAGGTCGTCTTGGAGGTACAATCCGTCCATGGCAAACATGAAAAGGCAAAGACAAAAACAACACAAGATCAAAAGTAATAAGAAAGATAAACACTAAAAACAATCAAAAGCAAATGACTTAATCTAGACCTCGATCCCCGGCAACGGCGCCAAAAACTTGTCACGCTAAGATCAGTAGCACAAAAAGCCTTAAATTTATAACTCGAACTAAATCCTAAACTACCTAGCGAAACCCGCAGTGTACGGGTCGTTTTGTAGTAGGGATAGTATTCCGAGGTCGAACACAAGGACTGAGGTGAAACTAAGTCATTCAATGATCGAAGATAGTATGAATCTAGACTAAGATAAGATGAGGAATAAAGAAAATGGAAAACACAATGTTTTTGGAGGGTTTTGGGTGATCAAACAAGATCACAAGTATATGAACACAATCAAGCAACACAAACACACACTAAAACAAAAGATAGGAAAATGGAAGTAACAAAGCGGATTCTAGAGTTTGGAAGTCCGGGTATGGCATAGACTCAAGCTATCTATTCATTCCTCGGATTAACTATGATATGTTGGGATTAAGTGTTTCTAGATTGGGATCAATTACCGGGTAGATCTCATGGTCCACTAGTCCAATCCTAAGGTCTCATCACCGGGTAAGTCTCTAAGAACCTAAGGGTAGGAATTCTACACAAACCGGATTGTTACCTAGGGATCTAACCTATCCTTACCGGGTAAGTCTTGGAAAGGGAAGTCCTAAACAACTATCCTAGCACACTTAGTCCAATGGCGGCTTGTGAGGCTCACCACTACCTAAGGTTTGTCATCTTAGGTATCTAAGATCGGAAATCATCGTGTAAATCTCTTCCCTCACTTAGGTTGATAGCATTAGGTGATCCTAAGCTAAATTAGCTCAACAAACACTAGGATTTCAAGAACACAAGTCATCCAAGGGTAAAAATCTAAGTTCATCCTATCATGGTCTTAGCCATAGCCCTTCTTTCCTTACTCTAGAATCGCAATCTATCTAGCCAACAACATTCATTTCAAGATCAATCTCCACAAATAAAGCATGCTTGCAAGTCATGGTCAAATGATGAAGAACAATCCAAAGAAAAGACATTAAAAGCATAGAATAGAAATTACCAAATTCTTACAAGGCTCCAAGAGCTAATCCAACTTGACAACAATGAAAGCTTCACTCAAATCCACTCTAATCTCACTCTAAAACGAGAATCTATACTAATCTCTTCCAAGAACACCCCTAATGGGTGCTTGGAAGAGAGGCAACAATGGCCAAATGTTTTGGGGAAGAAAGGTAGGTCAAAAGAGAGGAGAAGGATCCCCAATTACAGCCTGCAAAATCCTTTAAATACCCACTAAGATGCAAGAGCAATGGAAGAGATCGTGGCCAGCTGTCAATGTGGTCCTGGCAGGAATCACGGGCAAGTCCACGGCCGTGGTCTTGGTCCAGACCGTGGTTTGGTCCAGAAGCTTCTCTTAGGCTCGTTAAGCCATGATTTGGTGCATGGTTTGTGTTGGCAAGGTTCCATGAGTCCTCCTTAGCCCTTAGCTTGCATTCCAATGAGTCCGGAAGTGTGTCATCTCGAGGAATGATCCTCGGATGTATCGATTAGGCTCTTAAATCTCCCAAAATACCTACAAAGCAAGCAAAAGTCCGAGTAGACGTCTATCTTGACAAAATACGTGATTTGAGTGCAAACGCCGTGAACTAATGCTAAACCATGCATGAATGAGCGGAAAATCTATCTAAATGAGTGTCTAAAACTAAGTCATAAATCGTGTTATCAAAATACCCCATACTTAAGGTTTGCTCGTCCCCGAGAAAATTCCCAACTATAGACTAAGAGATGACATGATTTATGTATGCAGAAAAATGGCAAAATCTTTTTGGAGTTGTGCTTCTAATATTGGATCACCTTCATAGTCATGTTTCATGGCAATGGAAAAGCGATTATGTATCAAATAAATGAAAGCATGGAAAGACAATTACACTTAACTTGATAGTATGCAATGAAATGTAAAGATGAAGAAGTCAAGATGATCATGAGTATATCCAATCTAAATCACTTAGTCTTACACACATGCAAGTAGGTCAAAAGGACTTGTAAAATAGAAGGCCAAGAAACGTTGTGATTAGGTGGGAATTTTCTAGGCTATGTGATGCTAATCCGGGAAAGGAACTAAACAACCACAACTTCGCATTTCTTATCAACTTCCCTCAAGTGTATATTTTTCTTCATTTTCTTTTTCTTTCTTTTCTTTTATTTTTGAGACAATGGCATTGGTGTACAAAAGCCGAAACCTTGGTGATTAGCCATCCTCGGGCTTTTTCTATTTTTCGAGGTGCATCCACACCGGGCAAACATACCAAAGCTCGTTAGGACTATCGGTTTATTTGACTTTGGCAAGGCACCAACACCCGATCATGTGAAGTGTGCCGAGTTACTTGTCATTTAAACCGATGTCCCCAAACCTATATTTTTGACTACACTTTCACAACAATTTCAGCACTTCATTCATGACATTCCTTTCATCAACAACTTCACCCCACACTTGCTTTTTACACACATCAACACACTAACATGCTCCTATTCCCGGATGGGTCAAAAGAGGTCAAATTTATCTCAATTGAGGTGCTCAAGCAACATGATCAAGATGAGAAGTAGAGGAAGATGAATTACCTTAATCACTCCTAATTGATGTGCAAGAACTAGCATGCAATTTCGACTTTCAATCCTCAATTGAATGAAGGCAAGCATCATAATCACAAGTCATTCATGGATTTCAAGATAAGTATTTCAAGTCCACATATGCATCATCAATTAAACACACAAGGCCATCCATAGCCAATCCACAAGACAAGGTTCATCATTAGGGTCATATCCAAGCCTAGAAAGCACAAAATTTTTTAAATTTTTTGATTTTTTTTTTTGGAATTTTCGAAATATGTATGTACAATGCAAGATATAATAAAACATGTGACTAAAAAGAAACTACTCTAGATGCTAGTCATGCCAAAGATCATGCAAACCCCACCCCATACTTAGAAACACATTGCCCCCAATGTGGTATTCAAGTAAAGAGAGTGAAAGAAGGTTCTCACAATGTAAAATTGGTGATGCTTTGGTATTTCGGGTCACATTGAATGATGATGGTGGATGATCGATCAAGGATGGTAGAGAGCTCTTTGATGTTCATTATGGTGTCGGAACCCGCGCTTGGCACCGCAAGCCGTCCAAGTTCCACGTCCGCTCCACCCATGCTTGATTGGAGATCATCACTTCCCTTTATACAGAGGAAAAATCGGCCCAGTTGCCCAGAAAATCGGACGATTTTATGCATGAACAGTCCGATTTTTCTGGGTGCTTTTCTCCTCGTCTATGTGCTTGGATCTTGTCCATTCAATAGCTCCATGAGGCTTTCACATGACCTCCAATGTCTCATAACTCATGACAATCAACAAGATCTAGCACCCAAAAACACAAAAGAAAAACAAAGCACACCAAGAGTGAGATTAAACAAAAGCAAGAAAAAGAAAGGGAAAAATATGTACCAATGGGTTGCCTCCCATTAAGCGCTTCTTTTAGGTCATTAGCTTGACCAAACTCCGTGGATATGTCAATCCACCTCGAATACCATGGTTTGCTTGAGGAGTCCAAGCAACCATCTCTTTCCGGAATCCACGATGACAAGCAAGGGCCACTTGATGCCCAAATAAGCTTTAAGTTCTCTCTTCACCGGTGAGTAGTAGACTCCTTCATCACCGCTTCCTTGATGATAGTATAGAGTTGCAACCATAGGTGTCACCCCATACTTAGGCAATTTGTACTCCGCGGTCATACCGGTGAAGCGCTTGTCATCCTCATCCTCTATGATCCGAGGAAAGCCGATTCTTGGAAAGAATCCTTCATTGAAGTACTTCATAACCATCATGGATCCATCATGCTTGCCTCCATCATTCAATAATGGAAAATCCTTAGGAAAGGGGCTCCAATCTTCGTGTGTACTCCGAGCAAGCAAGAAAGGATCGGAAGGAGCTGAAATTAGCTTAGGGCTCTCCCTCGTGAGCTCTTCATGTATGGTTCCGGGATTGATGGCAAGGATGTCCGGGGATGAGAATACTTCATTGCACTCCTTTAAAGGTGAAGGAGATGGAGGTGAACCTTGAAGAATGGTAGGATCTCCTAGCATGAGAGCATTCCTAATCTCCTCAATCTCCCTCCTCATTTGTTCTTCTCTCTCGGTATTCAATCTCTTTTCTTCCTTCAGGGCCAAATCCCTTAGCCACAATTGCTCTCGAGCTTCATTCAACTCTTCCTCAAGGCTTCTATTGGTTATGGTTGAATCGGACAATTCTTGGATTTCCTCATAGTGAACCTCCTCTTGATGACATACTTCCGCTTCAAGCTCCATGTGGGAACTAGAAATGGAAGCAAGGTTGCTTTCTAGATCATCCATCTTCCTCAACATTTTCTCTAGCATTGATTCCAATCGATCTTCATGAAGTTGATGGTGAGGTTCCTCATGAGATAATGTAATCATGTGAGCTTGATCATGGGACTCATGATAGACATTGAACTCCTCCCAATACTCAAACTCATCATGTAGAGTTCCTAGATCTTGGCTTTCCATCCATTCCTCATACTCCATGTTGTCAAGGTCGTCTTGGAGGTACAATCCGTCCATGGCAAACATGAAAAGGCAAAGACAAAAACAACACAAGATCAAAAGTAATAAGAAAGATAAACACTAAAAACAATCAAAAGCAAATGACTTAATCTAGACCTCGATCCCCGGCAACGGCGCCAAAAACTTGTCACGCTAAGATCGGTAGCACAAAAAGCCTTAAATTTATAACTCGAACTAAATCCTAAACTACCTAGCGAAACCCGCAGTGTACGGGTCGTTTTGTAGTAGGGATAGTATTTCGAGATCGAACACAAGGACTGAGGTGAAACTAAGTCATTCAATGATCGAAGATAGTATGAATCTAGACTAAGATAAGATGAGGAATAAAGAAAATGGAAAACACAATGTTTTTGGAGGGTTTTGGGTGATCAAACAAGATCACAAGTATATGAACACAATCAAGCAACACAAACACACACTAAAACAAAAGATAGGAAAATGGAAGTAACAAAGCGGATTCTAGAGTTTGGAAGTCCGGGTATGGCATAGACTCAAGCTATCTATTCATTCCTCGGATTAACTATGATATGTTGGGATTAAGTGTTTCTAGATTGGGATCAATTACCGGGTAGATCTCATGGTCCACTAGTCCAATCCTAAGGTCTCATCACCGGGTAAGTCTCTAAGAACCTAAGGGTAGGAATTCTACACAAACCGGATTGTTACCTAGGGATCTAACCTATCCTTACCGGGTAAGTCTTGGAAAGGGAAGTCCTAAACAACTATCCTAACACACTTAGTCCAATGGTGGCTTGTGAGGCTCACCACTACCTAAGGTTTGTCATCTTTTAAACCTAAGAGTAAGAATCACCGGGTAGGTCTCTTCTAAACCCTTAGTTGCTAACACTAGGTCTCCCTAGGATAGAATTAGCTCAACAAACACTAGGATTTCAAGAACACAAGTCATCCAAGGGTAAAAATCTAAGTTCATCCTATCATGGTCTTAGCCATAGCCCTTCTTTCCTTACTCTAGAATCACAATCTATCTAGCCAACAACATTCATTTCAAGATCAATCTCCACAAATAAAGCATGCTTTCAAATCATGGTCAAATGATGAAGAACAATCCAAAGAAAAGACATTAAAAGCATAGAATAGAAATTACCAAATTCTTACCAGGCTCCAAGAGCTAATCCAACTTGACAACAATGAAAGCTTCACTCAAATCCACTCTAATCTCACTCTAAAACGAGAATCTATACTAATCTCTTCCAAGAACACCCCTAATGGGTGCTTGGAAGAGAGGCAACAATGGCCAAATGTTTTGGGGAAGAAAGGTAGGTCAAAAGAGAGGA
Organism: Fagopyrum esculentum; assembly: GCA_033239045.1. Classification (NCBI taxonomy): domain Eukaryota; kingdom Viridiplantae; phylum Streptophyta; class Magnoliopsida; order Caryophyllales; family Polygonaceae; genus Fagopyrum; species Fagopyrum esculentum. The sequence goes on along the minus strand of BSUD01000008.1, from coordinate 91,379,150 downwards.
GAAGGATCCCCAATTACAGCCTGCAAAAGAGAGGAGAAGGATCCCCAATTACAGCTCATCTAAGGAGTTATGTTTTGGGGAAGAAATGTTTTGGTCCAGACGTGGTTTGGTCCAGAAGCTTCTCTTAGGCTCGTTAAGCCATGATTTGGTGCATGGTTTGTGTTGGCAAGGTTCCATGAGTCCTCCTTAGCCCTTAGCTTGCATTCCAATGAGTCCGGAAGTGTGTCATCTCGAGGAATGATCCTCGGATGTATCGATTAGGCTCTTAAATCTCCCAAAATACCTACAAAGCAAGCAAAAGTCCGAGTAGACGTCTATCTTGACAAAATACGTGATTTGAGTGCAAACGCCGTGAACTAATGCTAAACCATGCATGAATGAGCGGAAAATCTATCTAAATGAGTGTCTAAAACTAAGTCATAAATCGTGTTATCAGCTACCACAACACACTTCTAGTTGTCTAATCAGGGAGTGTTATATAGAGGTGCACGGATATGCGTGCCCAACATTGAGGAGTTAAAGAAGAAGCTATTTAAAGAGGCACATTCCTCGAGGTATTCCATGCATCTTGGGAGTACAAAGATGTTTAACGACCTGAGGAAGATCTATTGGTGGCCCAGGATGAGACGAGAGGTAGCTGATTTTGTGGCTCGATGTCTAGTGTGCCAGCAAGTGAAGGCTGAACACCAAGCCCCAACAGGAAAATTACAATCTTTATCAATTCCTGAGTGGAAGTGGGAGCGGATTACAATGGATTTTGTGGTTGGACTTCCTAGGACTTTGAGAAAGAATGACACGGTATGGGTGATTGTAGACAGATTGACGAAATCTGCTCACTTTCTACCGATGAGACAAGATAACTCCTTAGATGAGCTGGCAGAGTTGTGTGTGAGAGAGATTGTTCGACTGCACGGAGTCCCTATATCGATTGTATCTGATAGAGATCCAAGGTTTACATCGCATTTCTGGGGAAGCCTGTAAAATGCCTTAGGTACAAGATTGCATTTCAGTACGGCATTTCATCCTCAGACAGACGGACAGTCAGAGAGAACGATTTAGACCTTGGAGGAGATGTTGAGATCTTGTGTTTTGGAGCTTAAAGGTAACTGGGATTCTAACTTGCCATTGCTCGAATTTGCGTATAATAACAGTTTCCATTCGAGTATTGGTATGGCCCCTTACGAGGCCTTGTATGGAAGGAAGTGCCGCACACCTTTATGTTGGGATTTTGAGGGCATGCGACAGATAGAGGGTCCTGAACTTGTACAACAGACAATAGAGAAAGTACAAGTAGTAAAGCAATGCTTGAAGGCGGCACAAGATCGTCAGAAGAGCTATTTTGATCGCCATAGACGAGAGATGACATATGAGATAGGCGATAGAGTGTTTTTGAAGGTATCTCCTTGGAGTGGAGTTATGAGATTTGGTAGGCATGGGAAGTTAGCACCGAGATACATTGGTCCATATGAGATCATAGAGAAGATCGGACCACTTGCATATAGGTTGGCGTTACCACCCGAGTTATCAAGATTGCATGACATCTTTCACGTATCGGTGCTACAGAGGTATAGGTCAGATCCGAGTCATATCATTCCCGAACCTGAGATAGAAGTATCTGAGAACTTGTCCTACCCAAAAGAACCAGTTGAGGTTTTAGGCAGGCAGGTTCGAAGATTGAGAAACAAGGAGATTCCGATGGTGAAGGTCAGATGGGGACATCATTCAGCTCGAGAGGCTACATGGGAAACTGAGCGAGATATGAGAGCTAGATACCCCTATCTTTTTGAGTAAAAACCTCGAGAAATTGTGATCCGGTTGTGCATCCTTTTGATATATCTACGAGTTTGGTTCTACGTCTTTTCTTAAATTTCGGGACGAAATTTCTTAAAGTGGGAGATATTTGTAACAGTAACAAATCAAAGATGACCTAATCGAGAATTTTATGGAATTAAATCCGTTTTAACACGAGATACCTCTCGAGGTAACCTGCTCCTAAATGAGATTACACCCCGGTGTTATTTGGAGAATTTGGGAGCTTCACTTAATAAAAATGCAGTTGAGAGAAATGATCAGGACATCGGACATGTCCTAGATATGAAAAAACATGGAAAGGCAAAACGGTCAAAAGAGTCGCTATTTCGTTTCTTAGCGGCTAAGAAAGACGGCTTAGGAATACGCGTTTCTCGAGACAATTGCGGAATAAATATCCATAAAATATTCCAGATTTATTATTCCAATTTCGAGAAGTTTGGAGAAGGGGGCTTAAACCGCTTTCGGATCGGTGAAAGGATAATTATCGACTCCGCTAAAGGATAATTATCGTCTTCGCTATAAATAGCGGAAATATCGTTTATTAATTCATTTCCTTTCACGTTTTCTCGTAAAAGCTCTGATTTCTCTCAACTTCAAACTCAGATCTACTCTTCGTTTCTAATCCGATTTCAAATCCGTTTGAGTTTTTGAATTCCTCTCTTCATTCTCTTCATTTTGGTACCGAGTTTCTACATTTCCGAGCAAGGAAAGGTCTGGTCGAGCATATATGATACTAGAGAGGTTCCGTCGCTCAGATTCCGGTGAATTTGATGGTGTTCGAGCGTAGCCTGCGTCGTTGTGATTCCGAATCTTCTTTCGGATCGTCAATCGGGTTAGTAACAAATAAGTTATGAATTTATTCGTTTTCCGTATTGCGATTTGGCCTAAATTGAGCTTAGGCTTGTCAAAATGGAAAACTGAAAATTCCATTATGCTCGTTACATTATTCTGGTAATTATGGGTTGTTTGTTTGTTGAGATTTGATGACAAGTGGGTTCAGAAATTGCTTGCGGGCAAAACGTTATTCTGGCGAAATTTAATTAATTAATTGAAGGTTAAATTAATTAAATTGGGATTATAGAGGAGGATATAAGTTAATTAAATTCAAGGTATGAATTTAAGTGGTACGGTGTTTGAATCGAGAAGTTTAATACGAGGAATATGATATTCTCCGCAGGTGTTGTTGAAGGTTTTGGTTAACTATAGCTTAGTCTTTGTGAGCGTATCCAAGCACGATGAAGGAGGATAGTCCGAGTGGAAAACGAACTCAATAGTTGGTTTGCGAGGTTTTATTGCTCTTACCTGCGAGGTAAGTGTATATGAATTACACTTGCTTAATATATGTTATGTATTTAATATGTCATGATTTTATGCATGCTTGAGTGTATATATTTGTTTGTTATGATTTTATGCATGCTTATATACATATGAGTGGAATGATGATGATGACTTGATATGATCTATGAATGCATGCATGAGGTACATGAGATGATAATGGAAAGAATATGATGGAAGAATATGATGAAAGCATGAAATTGAGTTATGATATGGAAGTGATAATATAGGATGATAATTGATTAATTAGCCCAACTAGGTCCCGCACGGGTTTCCGGGGGACGAGGTCGCTACCTGATCTACAGGGGGGGCTCAGAGGTCGCTACCTGATCTACAGGGGGCCTCAAGATGAGAAAATTAGTCCAAGATCGCAACCTGATCTACAAGGGGTCTTAGGACAAGATGAATGATGTTACGCTAAGAACGTGTGTACGCAATAAGCTTTAAATTTATACTCGTTATATTTATCCTAACTCCTAGTAAACCCGCAGTGTACGGGACGTTCGTAGTAGGGATAGTATTCCGAGGTCGAACACAAAGACTAAGGTGAGATTGATTCGATTAGTGATTTGGTTTAGTGAAGATCTAGGTGAAGAAAAGAGAAAGAAATACAGAAATGAAAATCTCAATGTTTTTGGTTGGTTTTTAGGTGATCAATCAAGGATCACAAATCATGCAAAGTGAACAATCAACTAAGCTACGAATCAACGCAAACAAACAAGCTAAAACGAGATATAGATGAAAGAGAGAAAAACGGATTCTAGGGGTTGGAAATTCTGGTTATGGCATAGGACTCAAGCTATCTAATCATCCTTGGATTAACTATGATATGTTGGGAATGAGTGTTTCTGGATTGGGATCAATCACCGGGTAGGTCTCATGGTCCACTAGTCCGTCCCTAAGGTCTCATCACCGGGTAAGTCTCTAAGAACCTAAGGGATGGAATTCTACACAAACCGGATTGTTACCTAGGGTTCTAACCTATCCTTACCGGGTAAGTCTCGAAAGGGTTAGTCCTAAACAACTATCCTAGCACACTTAATCCAATGGCGGCTTATGAGGCTCACCACTACCTAAGGTTTGTCATCTTTAGAATCTAAGAGTAAGGATCACCGGGTAAGTCTCTCCTAACACTTAGTTGCTAACACTAGGTCACCCTAGAGTAGATTTAACTCAACAAACACTAGGATTTCAACATTCTAACAATCTAAAACTAGATCCATCGAACCAGGGAGAATCACGGGGTGTTCTACACCTTCCACGGCCGTGGAGTGTCATGAACAAAGCGTGGACTATGACAGTGGGTTCGTTCAATTGAGTGAGTCATCCAAGGGCAAATCTAAGTCCATCCTATCATAGTCCTAGCCACAACCATCCTTTCCTTACCCTAGAATCGCATCTATTTAGCCTACAACATTCATCATGTCAATCGAAATCATAAAACATAAAATCATAGCTTCCATTTGCAAGATAATGAAGAGTAAGAGATGAACAAATGAAGCAAACAAAGCCAAGCTGAAAGTAAGATTAAAATGACTCACAACCCTTCCAAAAGAAGGTTTAGATGGTTCATACAACTCTAGAAATCGATTCCGAAATTCTTCACTACAAAAGCTATCAAAGTGCTAGCAATGGTGTGTTCTTCTCCTTCCTCTCCAATGGAGCTCTTCTTCTTCCTCTAATGGTAGCCTTCCTCCTTGAGAGAATCTTCTTGTTAGTGTGTGTGTGTGTGTGTGAATTGGATGGTGGAATGGAAGATGAAAGATGCTTCTCTCAGCCAATGCAGGACCACTTTTATACTACAACTTTGCAAGAGCTGGCCAAGAGATCGTGGCGCAGCTGTCACAACCGCCTGGCAAGAACCACGGTTGGTTCCACGGCCGTGGACCTTCAGTGAACCGTGGTTTGGTGCTTCAACGTTGCCTTGGTTCATTAAGCTTTGATTTGGTGCATGGCTTGTGTTGGCAAGGGTCCATGAGTCCTTCTTAGCCCTTAGCTTGCATCCTAATGAGTCCGAGGGTGTGTCATCTTGATGAACGATCCTCAAACGTATCGATTTAGCTCCTAAATCTCCCAAAATACCTACAAAACAATGCACAAGTCCGTGTAGATGTCTATCTCGACAAAATACGTGAATTGGGTGCAAACGTCGTGAACTAGTGCTAAACCATGCATGAATGAGTGAGAAATCTATCTAAATGATTACCTAAACCTAAGTCATAAATCGTGTTATCAAATGATGTCGCTACCTGATCTACAGGGGGCCTAGGATGCTATCGGGTTGGCCAACCGAAAGAAAAAAAAAGAAAGAAAGAAAGAAAGAAAGAAAAGAAATACGAAAGCACATGAGAAAATATATCGTACGATCAGTTGGGGCTAGTTAGTTAATTATCACCTATGCATCGATGCGATCGAGTCTAGCATGCTATATGTTATGTTATGATTATTTATATGTGATGGTATGATATGAGATATTTATATGAGATTATATGTTTATATGTGGTATGATAACATGGTTGAATGCGTATATGTTATGTGTTATGGATGGTTATGTACGTAATGTGAATGTGGATATGTATGTGTTCTTTGGAATGTGAGAACGGGTATAGTGTTTCCTTTGGGGACGGGATACTAGATACTTATATATATTGGGAGAGTGCGATTTGTATAATCTTACTAAGCGTGTGGCTCATTGTTGTTATATCCATATTTTTCAGCTACTCAGACTCGGCCTGACCAAGGCAAGGACGTTGGACCCAACACCTGGATTTGAGATCATATTAGGTGGGTTGTTATGGGATGCTACCGACTAGGATGTTTGTGTGGTTTTAAACAACTGTGTTTTGTTAAACAGGGTTTTATGACGTATATGTATATATGTTGTGAAGATGGTTGTAAGATAAAGTTTTAAAATTTTACGGTTTTCGCTTTTCCTCTTATTGCTTTAAACATGGTTAATTAATTAGTAATCAACTAGATATGAAATAGGTGTCACATGTAGTCTAGGCTACGGTTGTTGGACCATGCTGGTAGTTGATATTTTATGAATCTAGTGGTATTTTGGATAGTTTCACTTGTGTCATTTTGAAAGATTATTTTATTTCTTTAATACTAAATGTCCCAGCAAATAGTCACAAGTACGTTTTGAGACATTCCGATAGTCCCAACTTAAGTTTTAGATTTTACAAACATACATTTGGCTCCATGTTTATATGGTTTCTGTATTGATCATGAGATGGATTTTTGTGTCTATGTTGTGTAATATTTGTTTTGTATACGGACATTTAAAAAGGATACGATGGAGATCTTTGAAGAACCGGTAGGTGAATAAAAAGGATAAAAAAATACTCTAGAGGGGGGGGGGGCTGAATAGAGTATGAGAACTTTTTGCATCTAGAAGAGGGGGGGTGGGTTGAATAGAGTATGAGAACTTTTCGCAAAACCAATCTCAAGGTCTTAAAACCAATTTCAAGGGTCTTGATGTCGATCTGAGCTCTTTGTGATACACTTTGATTTCAAGGGCTTTGAAACAACTTTCAAGGGGTCTTGACTTTGTACTCCTGCAAAAAGAAGTTAGTCACAATAAAGCAAGATATAATGCAGAATGTAAAAGATCAACACGAGGATATGTTTATGAAGTTCGGATCAAATAGCCTACTCTCCATCCCAGGGAATAGCCTTAGGATCTAACTATCTATTATCAGCTTCAAAGAGTCCTAGATACAAACTAGAAGAAATCACCTTCTTCTCTCACTGTAGTCAATGCTTCGATCTAACTCCAACTCTTCACCTTGATATAATAGCCTAGTTACTTTGCAGAGTAGCACACACCCGAGTATAACACTCTTTAGATATACCAATGGAGCTCTCGAGTTTTATCTCTCTCTAGGGATAAAGCTTTTGAGAAAAAGAGAGAAAGAAAAACTATTTGATCGAATGAAGATGTTTTGTATCGCTTGAAGACTATTGATGTTTCCGTGTAAGCTTCTTTTTATGTTCTTCAATCGCCATCTTCATTTATAGCCTTCTATGGAGAGGTCTTCTAGCCGTTTGAAAGATGACCGTTTGAAGATGATTTTTCTTCTCCATGAAGATCGCTTCTTAGTTGAGATAAGATAGACGTTGTGGATCTTCATCTCCTGAGAACACGTTAATCTCTTGGCTCCCTAACCTTCTCGTATTTATTGTGATGATATCAAATTCCAGAGGAGAGAATCTCCATGCTTTCAGTTGAGGATTTTTGTAAGATCTTTATTGGCCGGTTGAGATCTTCGTTCAGTCATATCTTCTTGTTGAGCAAATCTTTCCTAGAAGATCTCCTTTAGTGATTTGAATTCCTTTAGCATGCAGCCTTGACTTCTTTGTTCCCTTGAAATGAATTTGAAGGCCTCTATCTTTTAAACACTCTAAACTTCTTGTCTTTCCTTGCATCCGATTTCAAGGTCTTCCAAGGTCCTTTGAAGTGTCTTTCAAAACCTGCATTTAGTCAATACAAACCACCAAACCAAGCAACTCGATATATAATCAATAATGTGTATAAAACTACTTGTCTTCCATCATCAACACCTGTACAACTTTATAATCATGGTGGAGTTTTCAATCTCCCCCTTGATGGAAGACAACACAAATGTTTTTGTACCTGCATTGTAAAGTTAGTGATGCATATATGAATATCAAACTAACTTAAAATGCAGAATGCGGAATATCGAAAAATGTCAGATCACGGATCACATTTATTTCTCCCCCTTTGTCTTTCAACAAGGGAGAAAAATAGTAAAAGCAAGGGAGTTTTAAAGCGTTACAACCCAGAAAAAGTACTATCACAAAACAACAAAAACAAGCAAGTTCCCTCAAACATCAAACTCAATCCTCCTCATAGAACCTCCTTTTTCCCTTAGATGAAGATTTCTTGTGCCTCCAATCATCCATTTCAGCTGCTAAGCGTCGTCTCTTTTCTTCAGCTCTTCGTTTCTTAACTACCTCATATTCGATTACTGGCAAAATAGTTGGCTCAACATGAGTTGGATACAAAATAGATTTATTTTGTACACGTCGTTTGCAATTCATCAGCACATTTTCCACTTTTTGTTGAGTATGTTGAGCTACATCTTCAGTCATGGGTAGAATCCTTCCCATAGTGGTTAGAGTAAGAGCATTCATCAAACACATTACATTGACTTTAACATTTATGGTAGATAGCAGTTCATGATTGGCATTCATTCTTCTCTTAGTGTCAAACTGGAAATTAGATAGTTCACGATTCAGACATACTAGTTCTTTCTCACAACCTGATTTTGGGAGTAGGAGTAGAAGATGTTGGATCTTCTTGAGTTGGAATTGGAGTAGCTCCTTTCCCTTTTAAAGAACATGTGCCTGCAAGAGTCTTCTCAATCCCTAGTTGTTCTAAGCAGGTCTCATCAATCTTGCCAGGAATTGACTATCGATCTTCAGAGGATGTATCAATTTTGAAATAATCAAAGATCTTGGGCAGCAAATTTCCATAAGGTAGAGGGATGATTCGCTTAGAGTTAACAGAATGTATCATATGGTTGAGAATGAGGTTAGGTACATAAATGTCTAACCTAGACATAATCAGATGAATTAGCTCCAGGGATTGAACAATCAACAGTTATCTTGAGTATGCACGAGGAACAACACATCGAACCAGAATGGTAAACGCAATTTTAGCATCTAGGGTTAGGGAAGTATGAGTAAGTTGGCGTGAGGTTAAATTTGGCACTAGAAACTTCTCCTTAGCAAGACGAACACTCTCTGATCGTGAGGGATGATTGAAAACAATATATGTAGGAATTCCAAAAATCTCACTTAAAACAGAAGAAGTGAGCGAAATTGGGGTACCTTTCACTGAAGATTCAAGAGTGATAATTCCTTTGTCCCGTTTTGTGATGAGATTGACATAGAACATCCTCGTGAGCCTTGGAAAAGCGAAATCTCCAAGGTTTAAGATTTTCCAAACTATTGAACTTTTGAGCTTGTTAATGCACGGGATCTGAAGAGTTTCGAGAAATGTAGTATCCACCAGATCACACATACATAGCGGTCGATTGTGAAAACCATCAAGCCAAGATTCTGAGGCTTGAAAATTGATGAAAAAGATGTGGGAAGACCGGTCGTCTGAGAAATATCCAAATCTTCAAAAAGTGTTTCTTCTTTTGCAATTGAGGAGCCCTGAACAGATTTCTTTTTGGGAACTTGAGGAGCAAATTTCTTGCTTCCGTGAGCCATGGGTGATGTTGAGAGAGAATGAGAAAAATGAAAAAGATAGGAGATTCTGGCCTTTTAAAAGAATACAAATAATAACAAAATTTTGAGAAAATTAAGCTTTTCAAAGACCAAAGAAAAATTTCCAATAAAAACTCAACAAATCTTTTTCAATCCTTAAACGAATGAAACCATAAAAATAATTTAAGAATTGAAATATCTAAAATATATTAATTCTTAAATAAATCCGTATTTCTTAATTTACCCTTGAATCTTGTTTCAAGTCCCTTGAATTACCTTTCAAGGCCTTTGAAAACAATAACTAGGCTGCATACGAAGGAGAATACAAAATGATTTACTCCCCCTATGTTAATGTTTTCTTGTTCAACATACCAAGCTCAAATCTAATATAATTAAATTGTTCTTCAGGAAGAGGCTTGGTAAAGATATGTGCAAGCTGCAAGCTTGTAGATATAAAGGAGATCGAAATATCACCTATCTCAACATGATCAGGTATGAAGTGATGCCTTACATCGATATGCTTAGTCCTTGAATACTGCACAAGATTTTTGGTTATAGAAATAACACTAGTATTATCATATTTTATAGGAATACCTTTCAAATTAAAGCCAAGATCACGAAGTTGTTGAGCAATTCCATAGAATTTATGCACAACAGGCTCCCGCAGCTATATATTCAGCTTCGACTGTGGATAGGGCGACAAAAATTTGTTTCTTGGAGTGCCAACTGATTAGGGATGACCCTAAGAATTGGCAACATCCAGAAGTGCTTTTCCTATCAACCTTATAACCTGCAAAGTCTGCATCTGAATATCCAACAAGGTGAAACGAGCTTTGACGTGGGTACCATAACTCTAGATTCTTAGTGCCATTGAGATACTAAAAAATTCTTTTCACAGCTATCAAGTGTGACTCTTAAGGATCAGCTTGAAAAATCTTGCACACATGCACACGCTAAACATAATGTCAGGTCTACTAGTAGTTAAATACAACAATGAACCGATCATACCTCGATACTCCTTTTGTACTACACTTTTTCCATTTTTGTCATGGTCAAGCGAAAATGTCGAACTCATAGGAGTCTTTGCAACCTTAGATTGATTCATCTTTTTCATGGTCTGCATCTGAATATCCAACAAGGTGAAACGAGCTTTGACGTGGGTACCATAACCCTAGATCCTTAGTGTCATTGAGATACCGAAAAATTCTTTTCACAGCTATCAAGTGTGACTCTTAAGGATCAGCTTGAAATCTTGCACACATGCACACGTTAAACATAATGTCAGGTCTACTAGTAGTTAAATACAACAATGAACCGATCATACCTCGATACTCCTTTTGTACTACACTTTTTCCATCTTTGTCATGGTCAAGCAAAAGTGTCGAACTCATAGGAGTCTTTGCAACCTTAGATTGATCCATCTTATACTTCTTAAGAAAGTCCCTTGTATACTTGCTTTGATTGAGAAAATTTTCTTTCCTTGCTTGTGTAACTTGAAGTCCAAGAAAGAAATTTAGCTCATCCATTAAGCTCATTTCAAATTCCCTGCACATAATATCTGAAAATTCCTTGCAAAGGAAATCATTAGTAGTACCGAATAATATATAATCAACATAGATCTGTACTACTAAAATATTGTTGCCTCTGGTTATGATAAATAAAGTTTTATCAATCAAACCTCTTTTGAATTTGTTTCCAGAAGATACTTGGACAATCTTTCATACCAAGCTCGAGGAGCTTGCTCAAGACCATAAAGAGCTTTGTCCAATTTAAAAACGTGATCAGGAAATTCATCATTTTCAAAACCAGGAGGTTGAGCAACGTAGACTTCTTCTTCTAAGAAGCCATTTAGGAAAGCACATTTTACATCCATTTGATAAAGTTTCATACTCATAAAAGATGCAAATGCAAGTAGCATACGTATGACTTCTAACATGGCAACCGAAGCAAAAGTCTCCTCATAATCAATACCTTCTTCTTGGTTATAGCCTTGTGCTACAAGTCGTGCTTTATTTCGTATGACTTTGCCACTTTCATCTAACTTATTTTGAAAGACCCATTTTTGTGCCGATGATGGATTGATGCTTTGGTCTTGAAGTAAGAGTTCAAACCTTGTTTCTCTCAAAATCATTTAGTTCGTTTTGCATGGCAATGATCCAGTCGGGTTCTTGAAGAGCTTGAACATAATTCTTTGGCTCGATAAGAGACACGAACGCAGAGAAAACACATAGATTGTTTACTTTAGATCGAGTTTGAACTCCTGCGTTTGGATCTGAGATCACATTCTCTTGTGGATGGTATGAAGAGTGTTAAAATTTTCTTCGTTTGTAAGATGGAGCAGATGCTGAAGGTTGAGCCTCATATGCTTGACTAGATTTAGGTACCGTTGATGTATTGCCCTTGGTTCCTATTTCAAGGCCTCGAAGTTGGGTTTTAAGCCCTTGAAACGGAGTTCTGACATCACAATTTTCTGTTTCAAGGTCTTGAAAATGTGTTTCAAGGTCTTGAGGTTTTTCTTTGGTATCTTGAATCTTTTCTTGATCTTTAGGATCTTCATCTTCATCCGAATTGTGATCTTCTTGTTGATTCAAATTTAGATCTGCAAAACTTTCACTCAAAGTATCATCATTGCTTTCATAAAAAATAACATGAATACTTTCCTCAAAAATTTTGGTACGTTTGTTATAAATACGATAAGCTTTGCTATTTGAAGTATATCCAATGAATATAGCTTCATCACTACGTGCATCAAATTTCCCAAGGTTATCTTTGCCATTGTTATGAACAAACATGTACATCCAAAGGGTTTGAAATTTGAAATATTTGGTTTCCTTCCTTTAAAGAGTTCATAAGGAGTCTTTTTCAAAATAGGACGAATTAAACATCTATTTAAAATGTAATTAGCAATGTTTACTGCTTCAGCCCAAAAATGTTTTGGCAAACTATTTTCTAAAAGCATAGTCCTAGACATATCCTCAAAAGTACGGTTCTTACGTTCCACAACTCCATTATGTTGAGGAGTTCTAGGAGCTGAAAAGTTATGTGAAATACCATATTTTGCCCAAAACAAATCAAACTTTAGTTGATCAAATTCTCTACCATGATCGCTTCTTATAGAAACGATAGGTAGGTTTTTCAAAGTTTGCAACTCCTTACATAATTTTGAAAACTCAAACAATGCTTCAGATTTTTCTCGTAGGAATGAAAATCATGTGAAACGAGAGAAATCATCCACAATACCAAGGATGTACTACTTGCCTCTGGGAGATTTGACACGCATAGGTCCACAATGATCCATATGTAAGAGTTCAATGGGTTGAGAGTAGCTTATGCATTGTTACGTGACCAAGTCTTCTATGCCAAAACCTTGGATCATTAATCAAGGCCTTTAGACATTTTATCTTAGTTCCTGAAACTTGGTTAGTACTCATAGAATAAACATTGTTACATCTAGGAACAGTAAGCACAATTTCACCCGTCTTTTTGTCTTGAACTTCACATTTTTCTGAATCAAACAATACTTTGTTGCCCTTATCACATATTTGAGAGATGCTAAGTAGATTATACTTCAAATCGTCAACCATATATACATCATCAATGAAGTTAGATGAATTATAACATATTTTACCAATGCCAATAATGTCACACTTTCCTTTATCACCAAGCGTAATGGTTCTAGATGATTGCTTCTTTAAATCTAAGAATAGTGAGCTTTTTCCACTCATGTGTCTTGAGAAACCACTATCTAATATTCATTTATGCTCCTTTACCTTGGTGATATCTTGCAAAACAACAAATATCAACCTTTCCGGGTCGACCAAATGACATATTTTGGCCCATATTCAGGTTCGATCATGTTTGGTGGTCTAGTACCTTTAGGAACCCAAATTTGTTTGACATGTTGCCTTAAACATAGAGGATAGGTGTTTCTAATAATATAAGGGTCATTTATTCTATATGGATATGTAGATTTTACATGACCCTTTTTACAACAGTAGAAGCAAGTAGGCATATGAATACTTCCTTTGGCTTTGACAAGTGGTAGTTGGTTTTCTAGGAAAGCTCCGATAATAACCTATACCATTTTTGTTAAGTGAGGATTGTTGTTCACCCATCATTCTTTCAAGATTAGCTTTTGAACGAGTAAATTTAACAAGTGCTGCCTTCTGGCCTTGACACGTTAAAGTTAGATAAAATTTCTCTTTCTCTAGATCGATATAGTTTCGATGAAGAGAGGAGAGGTTGTCCTTGAGAATCGCATTTTCCGATTCAAAGGCCTTGATATTGTCATCAAGGTCTACCTTTTCTGTGTTAAGATTTTCAATTTTTAGAGACATCTCACTTAGTTGTTTTTCTTATTCAAGAAGTTTTTCTTTTAGAGAATTTATCCTTATTCTATGTTCCTTGTCACATATAATAATGTATTTAAGGAATTGTTTTAAGTCAGATTCAGGTTGAGACATAATAGTACTTACCACATTGTCAACATAGAGATTTGAATCTTCTTCATGATCGGCCATGAGACATAAGTTTGCTTGTTCTTTTTCGTCTTCTGGTTCATTTGAGGATTCTGAATCACTCCATGAAGCTACCATAGCTTTCTTCTTTCGATCACTTTTCTTGAAGTTGGTCCTCTTCTTTTGTGGACAACCCTTCACAAGCTGATATGTTTCACCACATTCAAAACAAGTCAGTACTCTAGTTTTCTTGTTAGAGTTAGAAAACTTACCTCGGTGTTTTGATGTTCGTGAATATTCTCTATTGTTTGCAGATTATTTCTTTATCTTGAGAATTCTCGCGAGACCCTTAGAGATAATGACAATTGCATCTTCTTTATCATCATCATCATCATTATCATTATCATCATCATCATCATCATCATCATCACTATCTTCCTCTTCTGATGGTAATTCATCCTTTATTGATTTCAATGCTAGATTCTTAGTGTTGGATGGAAGCTCTCCATCTTCTTCACCAAGAACCATTTCATGTGTGATGAGTTTTTCAAGGAGGTCATCAAGAGAAAGATTTAAGAGATTATGAGCTTCTTCGATGGCAGTCATCTTTGGTCCCCACTTGGCTTTAGGTAAGCTCCTTAGAACCTTCCTAACTTTTTCTTCATTTGTGAAGACCTTTCCTAGTCAGTCTAGGTTGTTCACAATCTCAGTGAATCTTGTGAACATTTCTTTGACTGGTTCATTTGGATTCATCTTGAATAGCTCGTATTGTTTGAGGAAGATATTAATCTTTGTTTCCTTGACTTGACTTGTTCCTTCATAAGTGACAACGAGTCTGTCCCATGTTTCCTTTGCACTCTTGCATGATGAGACGCGGTTGAATTCGTTGGCATCTAATCCGCAGTAGAGTAAGTTCATAGCTTTGTAGTTCTTTGACACACTATCCAAGTCAGCTTGTGTGAAGTCAGCTTCCTTCTTTGGGACTTGGACACCTTCAACCGTCGTAGTTGGAACTTTGGGGCCATTCTGAATGATGCTCCATAGTTACATGTCCTGATCAATAATGAACATACGTATGAGTGCTCTCCAATGGGCAAAGTTGTTGCCACAGAAGAGTGGTGGTCGCGATGAGGATCTTCCTTGAGCAAATCCTCCATCACCTACAGGATTCATGATTAGTCTCACTGATGGTTAGATCAATATACGTGAGTCTAGCTCTGATACCAATTGAAAGAATCGGTAGGTAAATAAAAAGGATAAAAGATACTCTAGAAGGGGGGTTGAATAGAGTATGATAACTTTTCGCAAAACCAATATCAAGGCCTTGAAACCAATTTCAAGGGCCTTGATGTCGATCTGAGCTCTTAGTGATATACTTTGATTTCAAGGGCTTTGAAACAACTTTCAAGGGGCCTTGACTTTGTACTCCTGCAAAAAAAAGTTAGTCACAATAAAGCAAGATATAATGCGGAATGTAAGAGATCGACACGAGGATATGTTTACGAAGTTCGGCTCAAATAGCCTACTCTCCGTCCCACGGTATAGCCTTATGATCTAACTATCTATTATCAGCTTCAAAGAGTCCTAGATACAAACTAGAAGAAATCCCCTTCTTCTCTCACTGTAGTCAATGCTACGATCGAGCTCCAACTCTTCACCTTTCTATAATAGCTTAATTACTTCGCAGAGTAACACACACTCGAGTATAACACTCTTTAGATATACCAATGGAGCTCTCGAGTTGTATCTCTCTCTAGAAGATAAAGCTTTTTAGAGAAAGAGAGAAAGAAAAAATATTTGATCGAATGAAGATGTTTTGGATCGCTTGAAGACTATTGATGTTTCCGTGTAAGCTTCTTTTTCTGTTCTTCAATCGTCATCTTCATTTATAGCCTTCTATGGAGAGGTCTTCTAGCCGTTGGAAAGATGACCGTTTGAAGATGATTCTTCTTCTCCATGAAGATCGCTTCTTGGTTGAGGTAAGATAGACGTTGTGGATCTTCATCTCCTGAGAACACGTGATCTCTCGACTCCTTAATATTCTCGTATTTGTTGTGATGATATCCAATTCCAGAGGAGAGAATCTTCGTGCTTTCGGTTGAGGATTTTTGTAAGATCTTTATTGGCCGATTGAGATCTTCGTTCAATCATATCTTCTTGTTGAGCAAATCTTTCCTAGAAGATCTCCTTTAGTGATTTGAATTTCTTTAGCGTGTAGCCTTGACTTCTTTGATCCCTTGTAATGGCCTCCGTCTTTTAAACACTCTAAACTCATTGTCTTTCTTTGCATCCGATTTCAAGGTCTTCCAAGGTCCTTTGAAGTGTCTTTCAAAACCTACATTTATTCAATACAAACCACCAAACCAAACCAAACAACTCGATATATAATCAATAAATTTTTAGTGTATAAAAATACTTCATTTGTGTTTAAGTCTTCCATCATCAACACCTGTACGACTTTATAATTAAGGTGGAGTTTTCAATCTTATTTATGACGGTGAATCTGAAGCCATTGTCGTTCATTTGTATATGGAGACACGATTCCTCTGCGATTCGAAAGTACCAATGAATCCAAAGTCACTGTCATTCTTCCCACCAGAAAACCACTTTGTTCGTCTCAGCTCGGGGAGAAACGACGTTCTCTCCCCGACGAACAAATCTTCGTTCGTATGTCTCTACTTCTCATACTAATCAAAATCCAAGAAATTAGGGATGGTAAATTGGATTGGTTATTATTTTTTTTAAATGGTAATGTTTAAAGGAGCTTGGTTCAAATAAGGATATTAATATAGTATTCAACAGGGTTACTTTCGGGGCGGACATCACAAATCCGTAAAAACTCATTAAAATATCGACGTTTTCCGAAGAAGACGATGTAGAATCCGATGGTGAAAGATCTATTACGTCGTTTGAAGTGGATAAATATAGTGATACGGAAGAACTTCTCGCACAACTTGAAGTAAGTGTACAATTTATATTTTATGTAATTACTTTTAGACAATGTTAGAATGGATAATCGGAATCGTAGACAATGTTAGAATAGGGAATCGTAGTTTGAATAGTTTTAGACTTGTTAAAATAGCGAACCGGAATTTTTTAATTAGTCGGATTAACTTTACTCATTTAAGAGTTTAATATGTGTATTTTAGAAATAATACTCTATCTTATTTTATTTAGGATCTTATGGATATTCTCGTGCAATCGGTACCGATTATTCGTCAAATTTTGGGCTCCATGAATATTTTACGCATAGAGAAAACTTATTGGGTTGGGCTCGGTATGTGGCAAGCTCAATGAATATGTTGTTGGTCATTAAAAATATCATTGTTGGATAGAAGGGATTTTCATCTTACAATTGACAAGTGATAGACACGGAAAACCTAGAAAAGAGAAAGATGTTGATCCCGATCATGTTCCAAGTTCTACCCGGGAAAAAAACTCGAAGAAGTGTATGTGATTGCTTCAACTTGAGGGAACACAAATTGAAGAGGAAAAATGGACAGTGAGGGTTGTATGTGGAATCCACAACCACGTAAGTCCCTGGGAGTTAAGAGGTCATGCATATGCAGGACGCTTGACTCCCAAGCAGAGCCGAAAGGTGGAGCATAAATTAGGTTATAGGTTTAACCCGAGACATATTTTAAAATCCGTGCAATTATAGGATATTGACAATGTCACTACCATCCGGCAAGTTTACAACACCGGTTTGAAGATTAGAATGTAACAAGCCGAAAGAAGAGGATCATTACAACAAGCACTTCATATGTTGACGGAGTGTGGATATTATGTGTGTTGAGTAAAAATGTACACAAATTTACAAAACGTCTTTTTTATATTTTATTCGAATACAAATTTACAGAACACATTTTATTTATTTTTTTTATTTGAGTTCGACCCTCTCTTTTTGACCTTTTGATTCTAAGTTATATAAATACCGATGTTTGGTTGGTTTTGGTGATTTGGGCTGCACCCGCTTTTGGACGGGTTGCCTACGTACCTCGTTAAAGAGGATCAAGCCTCACGTAGTTTCGTGCGGTGTTTTCATGCATCAAAGAATCAAAGTCCCGACCCACCTTCTAAGAAGGGTTGCCTAGACGATGACTCAACTATCATTTGCATGATATTTATATCTCGACCATGCATCAAAGGATTAAATTAAACTCACCTTCTAGGAAGGGTTGCTTAATTTATCCCTACTATCACGCACATGATCAAGAACAGTGATAGGTTATTTTATTTTATTTTAAAACTTGTGACTGAATCTGGTTTATAATTTACCAAATTTCCTACGTATCCTTTATTAGGAATCAAGTCGTACGTAGTTCTTAATTGTTTGGACTTTTGTGGTTAAACTCGACGAGCGGATGCTTTATATCGAGTTCATGAATATTTGAGAATTTTTGTTTAACTCTAAGATTTATTTCAGAGTTGATTTTATTTAGGCGGTGCGACTGAATCCAATATTGGATTTCCTACGTAGCTCGGAAAGAGCATCAAGTCATGACGTAGTTCTGGATAGAAATATATAAAGTTTGGATTTTTGATTTGTGGTTAAACTCGATGAGCGGATTCTTTATATCGAGTTTAGAAAATTTGGCGTCTTTTTATTTTACGTCCAAGAATTAATTCAAAATTTATTTTACTCGGACGGGTCGACTGAATCCAATTTAATTTGAGATCGGATTTTCTACGTAACTCACAACGAGTATCAAGTCATAACGTAGTTCTACCAATTTATTTTATAAAGAGATATTTGATTTATGTCCGAGATTTATATCAAAATTTACTTCACTCGGACGGGGCGACTGAATCCAATTTAATATCGGATTTCCTACGTAGCTCGGAAAGAGCATCAAGTCATAACGTAGTTCTGCAATGAAAGATAATTTGGATTTGATTTGCGACTGTACCCGATAATATTTTAAACTTAGTATCGGGCTACCTACGTAGCCATTTGAGTGGCGCAAGTCCTTACGTAGTTCTAAAAGTTTCGCTTAAAACCCTTTAGTTTATTTTCTTAAAATCAAACCATCTGGATTTATTAGAACCTAAATTTGATTGAGATACATTTTAAAACATTGATCTCTTATATTATAGGTATCAAAATATTCCAAGATGTTTAAGGTAATCGAACTATCCCTCCTTAATAATAAATGGATATTAATTAATCAATAATTAAATGGACTAATTAATTCCTATTAAAAAGGAGTTGAATCCTTCCAAGAGTTTTAAATGATTTTTTTTGTTACAACTATAAAGTTGAGATATCGCTTCTTTCTACTTTGTAGAATTCTCAAATATGAAAGCTTATTGATTTTTCTACTTTGTAGAATTCTCAAATATGAAAGCTTATTGATTTTGTTCTCAATCATGGGAGGCATACGTCACAAACATGAGGTCAATTTGATTTGAAAATGATTAAGGTATTTAATCTTCTTTTTTTTTTATTAAATCCTTCTTAAAACTTCATCTTCATTCTTCACCCATCTTTCCTGCGGCCATGTATATAGAAGATATTCAACTTCTATTCTCTGAACAAATTTTGTTCTTCTTTCATTCTTTGCTTTTTAAAAGCCTATAACTGTGTATTTCATTTGTGTTGTTTGTTTGTTGTTTTTTGAAGCGTTGTTGACATTAAATAGCACAATAGAAATGTTCAAATCAGAAGCTTGCTTGTCGATTCCCGTAGTAGAACCTAAACTTCAACTTTTATATTCATCTTCAACTGAATGCGATATCCCATTTCCTTTGTAAATGTATCAATCTTGTTATGAATAACAAACGTTATTGGTTCCGATCGATTTTGTAGTGGTAGAATCGATCGATTCGACTAACTACGGTATCTTGTGTAGCGGAGAAGCCCATCGGTTTCATCCAACTACAATATCTTGTGTAGCGATGAAACCCATCGGTTTCATCCAACTACGGTTTCAACACGAAGAAGATCATCACTTTCGATCGACATGAGTAACCGCGCTTGATTGAGTTGAGTTTAATGAAAAGCAACATTTGAAATGTATGCGCTTCTGAGCATATGTATATTTTGAAAGCAAATCAACTTAGGAGAGTCAAAAACAGGAAAGTGATGATATCACTTGCTGAATAAAATCACTCTTTGTTGAATTGATCTCTTTGTGTGGGTGGCTCCATTATCTTCATCTCTTATCTTTGTTCTTCGTTCTTTGTAAATGTTGGGAAGAAGAAGAAGACAGAGAAAGATTCTCTCTTTTTTTTAGCCCCTTTTTTTTTCTTTTGTTTTGTTTTTATATATAACAAAGAAGAGAGGTTATAGGAAGTTAAAATAAGTTTTATTAACTTCCCACTAAACCCATTTAGTATTTTTTTATTTTTAAAGAAAACTATTGTTTTCTTATATTTGTGAACTGAACGTGTTCTTCACCACCTTTTCTTTTCTTAATTTTTAAAAAAAATTAAATTTAGTATTTTAGCTAATTTATATAAATAATTAGCATTTGTACTAAATATGTTATGGGTAGAAGCCCAAATATTCTTGAGCTTATCTAATATTTATTAGATTTTACATTTTTACAACCCAATTTCAAATTAGCTTTATGCTAAATTTTAAGAAATTAATCACATGTGTAAAATTTAACTAATTTCTGGATATTTTATAAAACGATGATGAATTATATGAATTCATAAAATTTTACCCCCAAACAATGTGAACACCAAGAGAAGTCCGGACTCCGATGAGGTGGTTGATTTCTTTATCTCACATCCCGATTCGAGGCATTTGCTCAGTATATTTTCCTATGTTATTGTGATAGACTCGACATATAAGACCAACAAGTAAGCATCAAGGCGCATTTTTACTTTATTTTCTACACTCAAACATCTTTTTCAAGAAAATTTGAACTTAATCGTTGCTTTGTATTACTTTTAGATACAATATGCCATTGTTGGAGATCGTAGACATCACTAGCACAAAGAAGACATTTGCAATTTCTTTTGTATTCATGACACAGGAGAACATAGATCACTACGAGTGGGCTTTGAGGAGGGTCCGTTATTTGTTATACGAAAAGATCTCGGAGGTGATTACCACCAATCGTGAGCTATGTCATATAAGCGCCATGAGTGTAGTATTTCCTAAGGCGAAACATATATTGTGCACGTTCCATATAAAGTGCAACATTGTTAACAGAGCGGCCCTCGATTTGCGGAATAAGGAAGCAAAAGCCGTCTTCATATCCCATTGTTATGCCTTGTTCGAGTCGACATCCAATGAAAGCTACCAAAGACGTTTGTTGGAAATGAGAGACTATTTGATTTGTTGAAATATACACTATATTGTTAAACATTTGTTTGTTTTGTAATTAATTTTTTAGATGTGATTCCGTGCACAAGTTTGTTGGAAACGAGTCAGTCCTCACATGATCTCGTACTAGGTCGATAAGCCATGATCGCATACTGTTGGTAGATTTGTCGACTACCAAGGTCGACGATATGAATAATAATTATTAGGTAGATGCAATGACGTCATGGGAAGGTTGTGGAAGGTCCAACATGGTTGCGACTCTAGCCCGAATAGTTTCGCAATATAGTTGTCTGGTCTGCCGTCTAGCACCACAAGAGATAACCCAAAATGATCTACTAGTCAATCATGTATAACACTATCATCAATGGAAGTAAGTAATTCATCTCCATCAACTACAAGTCCCATATTCACCTGAACATCGTACAACGCTATACCCATCTCCCCCACGGCATATGAAATGTGTTTGTCTCGGGGTTCCACCTCTCGACAAACGCCGTAATCAAACAATGATCGACCCTACCAAACTGACCGTCCTCCAACTCTGTAAGTCCGCTGCGTCAAGCCAAAACAAACCAAGAAATGGGGTCATCTAAGTCTCGCCACCACTCGCGTAATCTACTAATCGCATCGAGTCTCCTAACGACCCTAACCACTCCGGGATCCCTCTCGGCCCATATAACGCTAGCTCTGTGGTCAACATAACAAATCAATAAGACAAGTACCTCATACTACTCCTGCTCAACAGGTACCTGCTCCTGCTCAACATGTACATGCTCCGGCTCAATAGGTACCTGCTCGTGCTCCATATGTACCTCCTCCGGATGAACAAGTATTTGTTCATACTCACCATCCAAAATGTCATCTAGATGCGGAATACCTTGCAAGGAATCCTCTATATCATAATCCGGAATAAGTGATGATTGTCCCACATCCTCCTCGCCGATGATATGATCATGGGCCTCAACGGATGCATCAACAGATGCATGAATTGATGCGTCAATGGATGCATCTAAGGGTGCCTGAATGAATGCCAATGCAAATCTATCCCGTCGAGCTTTAGCCTCTCGACGGGCGGATGTTGTGACAAGTCTAGCTTCTCCCTTCTTCTTCTCTTTAACATTTCTCATCACAATCTGAATTTTTTTTAAAATTAAAATTTAATTTGTGAAATTATAATATTATTATATATATTTTTTTGGTCATCTTCTTCACCGGAATCACCATTAGAGAGTCCGTTTCAAAGCTTGAGAAATAAAACTCATAAAAACGCAAAAAATAACTAAATCTCGTAAACAATCCAATTCCAATTATTCCTAAACTAACCGAATCTTACTAAACTAAATAATTTCTAGCCTAATATCATAATAAAAAAAACAAAATTAACATAAACGATACAAAAACGATAAAAACTAATCTGAAATCGATCCACAAGTTGCCTTTTACTCGAACCTCCGACATTTGAATCTCAAACCATTGTTGAATCTCGATTCCATGTTATTTTTAACAAATTTTGCGTGATTTATGCCGGTTTTGAGCTTTCGAATGAAGAAGAGAAAAGAAGAGGGCGACAGCTGCGAAGAACGAAGGAGAAAGAAGAAAAGAAGAGTCTGCCCGCGCGAGCCCTAAATATGG
Source organism: Fagopyrum esculentum (assembly GCA_033239045.1). NCBI lineage: Eukaryota > Viridiplantae > Streptophyta > Magnoliopsida > Caryophyllales > Polygonaceae > Fagopyrum > Fagopyrum esculentum. The sequence continues at coordinate 91,356,392 of BSUD01000008.1, read as the reverse complement.
CTTTGGCGTGCAGGCGAACTCCGCTTGTGCCCCATCCCGGACGCATTTCAAATGCACCCTAATGGGGCGCAGTCGGACTCTAGATGCGCCCCGCCCCCGCGCATCCGGAGTCCGATTCCGTTGTCTCGTTTGCCGCTTCCGAATAACATCACCCTATTCAAAAGTGGAGCCATTTAACGAAAAATTGGATGGAACAATAACGGGGTGTTATTCTGCTGACAAAGTCGTTATAAATGGTAGTTTCCGATAATTTTAAATTTAACGGGTTATTAGTTGTAAAGACCCTATTTAAGGGGTGATCTCCCGTAATTTACTTTTTTTTTAAAATCTATATATATTACTAAAACACAACCCTCTTAATCTACATGTCAACACATTAGCCATTCCACCTAGGATTTTTTGGCAAATAATTACGAATTTGCCATATTTTAATTACAGATTTGTCATAATTTAGTTACAATTTTAATTCAAGATTAAAAAATTTTCCATATCATGCCAAATCAACAAAAAGAAATCCACCTCATCATATTCAGTATCTTACAGTTATAAAAATACGATTTTGTTTATTACCAAATCTACTAATTAACAACTTAATTAGAAATAGACTCGTTTATTAGCTAACAACGTAACTAGAAATACTATTTAAGACTAAGAGTGTGTTTGGTAAGAGGTTAATAAGGGTTAATTTAGATTAAAATTGGGGGATTAAATTTTTGTATGTGTTTGGTTGAGGATGGAGATTATGGAGGGAGATTATATGATAGGTTAAATAAGATTAAAAATGAGTAAGAATTAACCTCATACCAGTAAGGTTAAAGGGGATTAATTTCCTTTCATCATTTACGATTCCGCTCGTGTCCCTTCTGGAAAAAACGAAACACAACATAAGGAAATAGGAGAAGTCGGTGAACGCCATTCGTGTTCTTCTCACCTAGACTATGAGTCCTCCAACGAATCAGGATATGAGAGCATGGCGACGGGGGGAATTGCTTCTGACGAGACCACTGGCGATGAGGTATGCTTCATCTTTCTCTATTAATGAATGTTCTCGGTTTTGATTTTCTTGTTTGTTCTCTCCATTTTTGTAACTCTAAAATTTTTATTTTGTTGATCGTCTATTTGATTGAATATCAAGAATCTTTGAGTAATTTTATTTCCCGTGTACTTTGCCCAATAATCTTGCAAACATGAATTGTTGTTTGCATTTCATTTTGCTGAGAACATTATACAGAAACTGAAGCAATTGTTGAAATATATGGAGATTTGGGGGACCTAGATTTGCTGTCATCCAAATTAGAGTCTTTCCTGAGCATTTGTTTTAATATTTTTTTATTGTGTAATTATTGTTAAACATTTTTTGATTGTGCAATCAACTTTCTCTGAGCATTTGTATACTGTTTTGTAATATTTGTGCTGATATTTTTGATTTGATGAAATCAAATGCTTCATATTTAGGAACCTGATACCAGGAAGCGAATGGAAGATGTATGGTTCCACGGTATATTCAAGTTTGTGCTGATATTTTTGACTTTGATATAACCAATTTTTCCTGAGCATATGTTTACTGGTTCCACGATATATTCATCAGTACGGCGTCAAGCATGTCCAAAAAGGAAGTGAATGGAAGATGCAGATTTTTGGTTGTGAGAAGCGAAACTGTTGATGAATAGTGAGGTTTTACAAAGGGTATTATGGTAAATTGGTATAAAATAAACCTCTAATAAAATCTTATAATCCCTAATAAACTCATCATAATAATTAACCCCTAATAAATTTCATCTAGATTAATATTCAAAATAACCTCCATCTCCTACCAAACACAGCCTAATACCAATAACATCACGTTGTGATGATTAAATTAAAAAATTTATAAAATGAAAGGACATAATTAAAAATATTATTATTAAAAATATTATATTTATATCTCAATATAATTTTTAAAACTTAGTTATTTATTATTAAAAAGTTATTTAAAAAAGATTGAATAGATTTAAAAAATAACATATAAATTTTTAAAAAGTGAAAAGATGGTACATTTTAACTATTTTGATTGTCGAACCAACTATAAACTATTTTTATTAAGAAAGAAACAAACTAAAATTAAAATTTTTATATTATTATAAATAAATAATTAAGTAAAAATAATTAATTATAATATTTAATTGTTAAAAAATTATAAATATTTCGTAAATATATCATTAGTTTATACATATACAAGCTCACATATACCAGTTCATCACATATTACTCAAAATCGAAGTTGCTTTGATGATTCAATTATTTACTAGTCGGCAATTGAGATCCAAATTCCCAATAGGCCAATATCCATTTTGACATCCCATCAGCCAAATTATTGAACTACCTATACAATATTCAAATTCAGATAGCTTCATGATGCAGCACCATCCATAAAAACCCATTGCTTTGCCCATTCGCTCCTACACTAAAAAAGATCCTCCACTTGCCCACCAATTTACAAATAGTATTGATTAGACATTTTGACCCCTAAACTCGGGTCGGGTAACCGCAATTTATTTTGCTCGTTATATTGGGTTAGACTCTAGCTTAGTCCAGTTTCGAGTTCCAGCCTTGCTCATATCTATTTGAATCGGACTTCCGGATCTTAATTATTCTTGAAAAAACAAACAAATTGACAATTAATTAAAAGATATGCAAAATTCTATAAAAATAATACTCTAATAGTTGCTGCAAAGTGAGATCTCATGTTTGAATCCTATCGTTATGTTAATTTAAATTTTAAATATTTAAATTAAAAAAGAAAAATGGACTTTTAGCCTTGTCTATTATACTTGTCCAACCTAAACTTTTCGACCTAAATGGACTTAGAGACATGTCTATACCTATCCGTTTATCTGGACACGTACCCGGTTGACAAGATGTAGTATTATTTCTATATGTTTTGATTTATTGTATTCTTGTTTGCCTGTCTAATCCTTCACTTTAGGTTAGGTTAGGTTTATCTACTCACGTGCTTCATTATTTATAAGGATGTAATGTAATATTAGTTCTCGATTATTTAAGTTTCATGTATTAATATTGTATGCTTCTTGTTTCTTTATGATCGAGATATCAAATAAATACAATTCAAACATTCCCTCAACCCCATCATATAAAAACCGATTCGACCAAAATTCAAAGTGTCCCAAACACGATTATATTCATACAGGTCAAAACTAAATAACCTAAAATGAGAGTCGAAAACACCCTTATATACGGAATGAGTTCAACGCAAATTTTGTTTTTAAATTTTCAGGATATAATGCTTAACATATATATTTTAATAGGAAAAACATAATGACAAAACCGTTTATTGAAGATCGATTTACACCATGAAGAAAAAAGAAGAATATGTATGAGTTTGACTATACGAAGAAATCAATTTGACCCAGAAAAAAATTAATCTGAAACTAAAAATGAATGAAATGAATTATATTAAATATTATGACCGAAAATGACCTAAAAATTTGAAGAATGCCGACATGAAAGGACCCAATATCCCGAATTTTACAAAAGAAACAACAAATATGCAAGAAGAGTAAAACCGATTGGTAATTCGCAGGATTTCAACCCGATCTTAAATTGCACGAAATCGACATCACTCGACTAGCTAGAAACCGCTAGAGAATAGTATTGTTGCTATTTGATTTCATTGTATTCTTAATTGTTTGTTTAATCCCTTCACTTTAGATTAGGTTTATCTACTCTTGTACTTACATATTTACAAGGATGCAATCTTTCTTCTTGGCAATTATCTTTAATATATATTTAGGGCTCGTTTGGTATGGCTATAGGAATGGGGTTGGAATCAAGAATCGGAATGAAATAAGGAATTGGAATAAGTCATTCCTGATACTTGGTGTTTGGTATGATGTTGGAATGAAAAAATTTTGAGACATGTTTTTTTACTTTATATGAGTTATGAAACGAGAAATCATATCATATTTGATGACATATGTGTGAATGTTTATAATGTAAATATATGTTATTTTTTAAACTACATTTAATAAAAATGAAGAGTAACAAATAAAATAAAGAATAAACATTAACAATCGTCATCCCAAATAAATAGGTATATAACTTATTTTATCAAAAATATTTATTCTAATCAAGCATTTTTCGGTTACATTACATCTTGAATAAAATATTCGTATTGTTTTAAAATATTTTTTTTGTCAAAATTATGTTTTTCTACAAAAATAATAATATAATTTCAATTGATTGATGGACAATAATTTTTTTTATAAAAATCATTATTTTTATTTTGTGAAACTAAATAAGAAAGTATATATATATATATAGGGTATTATTCAAGTAAGGCCCATTATTCCGGTAAGGCCGTGCGGCCGTCTGTACGGCCGCCACGTGTCCCGGAAAAAAAAAA
>BSUD01000008.1:91338157-91351907 GCA_033239045.1 Fagopyrum esculentum | reverse complement strand
AAAAAAAAAAAAATTTTTTTTTTTTTTTTTTTTAAAACGAGTAAAAGTAATAGTTCAAAACTTATTATGGAATAGTTCATAACTTATAAAAGGATAGTTCATGAATTATAATAGAATAGTTCATAGTGTAAAATTTATAAAGGATTGAAAGTAATAGTTCAAAACTTATTAAGTAATAGTTCATAACTTCTAAAAGGATAGTTCATGAATTATAATAGAATAGTTCATAGTGTAAAATTTATAAAGGATTGAAAGTAATAGTTCAAAACTTATTAAGTAATAGTTCATAACTTCTAAAAGGATAGTTCATGAATTATAATAGAATAGTTCATAGTGCAAAATTTATAAAGGAGTGAAAGTAATAGTTCAAAACTTATTATGGGATAGTTCATGAATTATAATAGAATAGTTCATGAATTATAATAGAATAGTTTAAAGTGCAAAAATTTATAAAGGAGTGAAAGTAATAGTTTAAAAACTTATTATGGGATAGTTCATGAATTATAATAGAATAGTTCATGGATTATATTAAAAAGTAATAGTTCATGGATTATATAGGAATAGTTCAAAGTTTATAGGATAATAAAAATATATAAATGTAGTTTTAAATTTGAAATGAGTTTAAGTTGGAATGGATAATACCCCCTTTAAATGATGGAATCAACTTCTTCTTTAGAGTTGGAATGACCCATTCCAGGGAATCTTTCTTATTTCGATTCCAAACCTTACCAAACACGAGGTATTGGTATGACACATTCCGATTCCGATTCCTGATTCCATGGAAATCGTACCAAACGAGCCCTTAATGTATTGTATGATCCTTGAGAAGGTGTAATTCTACATTGTTAATGATCAATATATGAAATAAAATACAATTGCAACATTCCTCTCAAGTCCTCCAAAAGCAAAGCATTGCTATAGGGCTCTTAATTTATAATGGAGCAGTTCTCTTTTTGTTAGACACCAACTAGCTCGTGATTCATGAGGTAATACTAATACAATGCTGCCTACATAATTTAGTATATAATCTCATAATCATTGTCAACCAATTAGTTGGTCTGCATCTTTCTCCATCATAATTAATTAGTAAGGTACCAAACTGTCTCAGTTTTTTTCTGCTAACGTTGTTAATTCATCCATTTTGATCCAACGGCTCGTATTGATATGACCATTGATGGCTCATTAACACAGGATTAAGAAATCAAATCAAGGCTGTCATTTGTTGATTTCATTTTAAAACACTTTTTCAAACATGATTACGAGCAGTCGTTATCACTGCATGTATTTTTCATTGTATGATTCGCTGTGAACCGGGTTCGGGTAAAATTAAAGATTCTGAATGAGTGAAAGCAACATCATACTTGTTGAACTTGCTTCCAGTTAACATAATTCTTACAAATAAGGTCAATGAGAAGAACCCTTTGCAATAGCATACATTGCTTTAGCTTCACTCCTACTCAAGAAGAAAAAGAAAAACAAGAAAGATGGTGATTTTAGAAGTCAATAAAAACCAATGCTGATGAACCCTTTTTCTCACTTCTCATTTATCTTCAGTCTTCACCATGATCATGAAGCCCGGTCGAGGGAGAATATCGGTCTCGATAACCTTCGTCCTATGTACACTCGCGTTTAGCGTCGTCTTATACTACGAAACTCTAAATTCCGTCTCTTCATCGACTCCGATCTTCAGGTTCGGAACGTGTTCTAAGAAAAAGGGTGTTTCCGAAATATCCCGGTCGAGTTCAGGTTTGTCCTCTTAGGCTCTAATCAAAGTATGAAATCCTTTGTGATGATCCATTCTTTGATTTGTCTAGTGTCAGGCAAAAGAAATGCAAGTGAAGAAGTAGAGGAGATGGTGCATGAGTACATGTTCGAATTCGACCCGGATATATGTGATATAACTGATGGAAAATGGGTTTATAATAGGTCTGTTAAGCCTCTCTATACAGACACAAGTTGCCCTTACCTTGACAGGCAAGTTTCTTGTGTCAAAAATGGCAGACCTGACTCCGGTTATCGCCATTGGCATTGGCAACCAGATGAGTGCACTTTACCAAGGTAAATCTCGCCAACATCTCATGTCGACTTATTGTACGGAGTCTGCCCAAGCAGAATAGCGAGCGAGGTCCTTGACCCATCGTACCTGTATACCTAGATTTATTGTCTTGTTATAACACACCGGAATTTGTTAATGACCATTAAATTGGTGCAGGTTTAACCCTAATTTGGTGCTAAGTAAGCTTAGAGGGAAGAGACTGATGTTTGTGGGTGACTCGCTGGTTCGAGGACAATGGCAATCCTTCGTCTGCTTGGTCGAATCCGTCATACCCGACGGCGAGAAATCGTTGCATAGAGGGAAAATGCACACAGTCTTCACAGCCAAGGTACTAAAAAGTTGGTAGCTGAACATTCTGTCAAATTTGCTTTCTTAACTAAAATGAGTTGTGCTACTGTTCACAGAAGTACAATGCGACAGTTGAGTTCTATTGGGCTCCATTTCTAGTAGAGTCCAACTCTGATGTCAACATAATTGGAGATACAAAGCTAAGGATTCTCAAGGTGGATTCAGTAGCAAAGCATGCTCAGCATTGGGGTGATGTTGACATTCTTGTGTTTGGTACCTACGTTTGGTGGATGAGTGGCTGGAATTTGAAAACTCTGTAAGTATATATATATATATATATGGAAAACTAGCTTGCTTGTCAAATATGATTCGTAAATGTAACCAATTATGATTTCTAAATGTACCGGCGAAAATATGTAGTAGCGACGTTAACTACTCATTTCACGTGCGTAGCTAACAAGGGCTTCAACTAGGAGCATATAAATAGTTCCCAAAAAATAAATATCAACTACGCATAAATTTTTTATTTTTTTATTTTTTATGGAGTCCAACTACGCAATAGGAATGTTTATTAAAGATTTTTCCCGAAACAAGCTTCTTTTTTTTTGTGACGACTATTAGAGATTTTTGACGGAATCTGTTAACCTCAATATGAATTGTTGAAAATTTAATTTGCATTGATGATAGATGGGGTTCTTTTGCGAACGGAGAACAAGGATACGAAGAGCTCGAGGCGGCGGTTGCTTATAGGATTGGCCTGAAGACATGGGCAAACTGGGTTGATTCTAATGTAAATGTTAACAAAACCAGGGTCTTCTTCACCACAATGTCGCCGACACATTCGAGGTTTACTTTCTTATATCCGTCTTTTTACGTACTTCTGTTGTCAATTGGTTTGTAAGGCGCGGTAGTTGTTTGATGCAGAAGCGAGGATTGGGGGCGGAAGAACGGGCTCAAGTGCTTCAACGAGACGAAACCGATAGCTAAAAAAGGGCACTGGGGAACCGGATCGGACAAGCGGATAATGGAGGTGGTGGTGGATATCTTAGGTAGGATGAAGACTCCGGTGACGGTAGTGAACGTGACGCAGATATCGGAGTACAGAATCGACGGTCATGCTTCTGTCTACACTGAGACCGGCGGTCAGCTGTTGACCGATGAACAGAAGGCGGATCCTCAGCATCATGCGGATTGTATCCATTGGTGCTTGCCTGGAGTTCCTGATACTTGGAACCAAATCTTCTTTGCTTACTTGTAATAATCCACTCATTAACTGGCTTTAGAATGATGATGTTGTCGTCGTTGGTGGTGGAAGATTAGTAGATTGGAAATTTTTAGTGGCTAGGTTTCTTCGATCCATGGAAAGTTGGAAACAATCCTAGTGTTTGAAATCATTTTTTGTAAAACTAATTTCAATTTTCAAATGTTGATTTCTTTTGAGCTTGAGAGATTTTTTTTAATAAAGGAAAACGGTAGTAGACGACACACCGTCTAATGAATTGAAAGACCGAGCAAATAGGCAGACGGACTAACCGTCATGAGAGAACCATAACAAGGAAAAAAAAAACACATCAAAAGAAAACAACGATCACAACAAACCGATGGAGGAGGAACAACAAGGGAAGTGTCAGGCAAGCAAGGTGAGGAAGAATAACGAAAATATGAATGTAGAAGCAGTGCAGAGTACATCTTTTCGGGACTACTACATCAACAAGCAAATGAAACGGTTCATTGCTACGTTTTTCACTGATGAAGCGGTTTACCTTAACGGTTTTGTCTATTGCAACGGTTTTTGAAACGGTTAATCGATGTGTGATATTTTAATAGGCCGAAAATCTAGTGAAGCGGTTACTAGGGGCCTATTGTAGCGGTTTTTAATGTTAATCTAATGAAGCGATTTTAGTAAAAAATGGCGCGGGTCATGAGCGCCCAATTTTTCGCTGAATTTTTGTAAACTTTTGCGAGAAATGAAAGCAGCCTCAGTTCATAAAAAAACACGCTTCAGTTTACTCTCTCTATCGTCCATCTTCCCCAATTCCAACCTAGCACCGTCGACCTCCGCTTCGCCGTCGACCTCCGATTTGCCATCGACCTCCGATTCGTCTTGCCTCCTTCACCACCGTGTTCACCGTTTCCATTAACACCTCGCGCAGGGTTTAGCGTCGTCGACCTCCGAATCGTTATACCATGAATCTATTGGGTTCACCATTGGAGCTGTAACGATTCTACAAGGTTAACACATCCTTTTACCCCAATTTCTATGTTCTACATTCTATTGAAATCTTTGGTTTGTACTAAGCAAAACTGTTGCGAACTGTTAAGGAAGGGATTTTTGGTTGAATAAGATGATTAGGGCATAAACATCGATTAGTTGTATAATCTAGGGATTATGGGTATAATATCTTTCCTAGATCTCTGCTGTAGAAGTGAGGATAAAGAATTCAAAGCTTTAAGCTGTCAATCCAATAAAACACAGTGACATTTCAGCTTGAAAAATATTAGAACAATGCCATCATTTTAAGGTGTTCCTATTTGCTGTTCTTTATCTACTATTTTCCTCCCTCTTCCTACCAAAGTCTACCTAACAACTATATTTTAATAAGTTCCTTTGTTGTAATAAAGAGAATATGCCATTGTTTAGTCGGTGGCTGCAGTCTTTTTAGAATTTCCGAGTATACGGATGATTGGAAGTGGTAGATATGTTTATCTTTGATCTGATACGTTTCCCGTGCTTTCGTTTTAACAAAATATATATCAATGCATTCCTGATTCTGGCCAAGGAACACTTGTTATGTCTTTGATCATTCTGAATATTTGATTCCTATGAGAATACATTGGCCAAGCTAGAAACTTATTTACAAGAAAGAGATGATGAATCAAAGAAAAAATATAGCAGATCATGATATACTTTTAGAGGATGATATTCTTAATTTGATGAACTCAATCTTCCCCGCTCTTTGAAATTGATTTGTTCCTGACTCTTTCATTATGTGATATAGCCTCTATTCCAGAAAGTGTTTTGTTTCACTATAAGTTCAAAGTTGAAACCTCAAGCTGTCTCTAACTTCTCACATTAAGAATCTTTGAATTTGACATGCATGCTTGTCACTCCTTCCTGCACATCTAAGCCACTAAAAAATAATGTTTTAATTTAAAGATAATCCAATTAATTAAAAAAAAAAGGAAACGAAGGTAAAATTGGGCTTTCATTAGTTAATCAACTTTACTAGGAAGATGAAATTGTAAAAAATCATGTTGGAGATTTTTGTGTTAATGCTTGCCTATGCTTTCTTGAGGTACTGCATTTAATTCCAACTAGCTAAAGCATTTGCTCATCTTCAGGTTTAGCTCAACATCAGGTTTTCACTATCTATTTTATTAAATTATGACTTTGCCTTCCATTTTTTGTGATTTCATGCGCACATGTTGTATTGGTGCTTTATGCTTTGTTTTTACACATTTTCTCATCTACGATTTTTCCCATGCTTGTTTTTATTAGTAGAAGCTAACTATCAAACTTTCAGGTTTCTCACATCTGCTAAACAACTAGCTAGACAAGACAATTACTAGACAAGATAATATAACATGGCTTATCATATAACAGTGGTTCTGAAGATTTTCATCAACATAGTTGCTGATTTCCACGGACTCATTATCCAGGCACAGTTTCATAGCTTTTTATTTCAACACTACCTTCTCGTATCTTTATAGGTGGAACTGCTTTAGAGTGCAGTTAAATATTTACTAAGTCATGACTTGGTACTTGGTTTATACTGCATTGCTCGATTTTTACTAAGAGTTTTTGTGATACAACTCTGACAAAATACTGCAAGGAAAAAATGTGTGGAATAAAGGTGATATAATCGAGTCAAAGACGATGGAAAGGCAATATAGAACAAAGTTTGTGCTTAGTGGAAAATTTGTCAAAGTTAAGCCAACTTACCGGAACCACAAGCCACCACTGTTGCAAAACCGCATCGTCTTGGAACTTAGGACCTCCAAAACCTAGTGTGCTTTTAGCATTTAGTAAAATGTTGACCTTCATTAGGAGCAAGTTGACCTTTTTCATCGGTAACAAGCTTTTTTTTTCCCTTCATTTAGAATGAGTTAGCATTGTCTTCTATTACAATTGTTTGTTTTATTTCTTTCTATTTTCTAGTATTTAGTGTGAAATTTAACCATACACATGGATTGTGAGTCTATCATTTTTTTCTGATTAACATCTTGTCTAGTAATTGTTTGTTTTGCTATTTAGCTCAACTGAAGGTTCCTTTATTTTTGTTCATTTTCGTTTGCAGGTGATTTTGATTTGATTAGGAAAAGGACGCAACCAAGTTATCTTTTTGGGTATGAATTAGTTGAATAGACATAACTCTATAATTTTGGGTATATGTATGATACTTTGGTTTGAACAGTGTGGAACCCTTTTTGTGTAGCTAATTTACACATTGAATTTTGCTGAATTTTCTTTTATTAATGACGTTAAGGAAATCGAAGTTAGAATACTTGGTATTTGTGATAATTGAGATCATTAAGTCTGAATTGTTGATGTAGCAAGGAAATCAGATTTTGAGTATTTGTATTCCTCGTTTCTTCATAAGCAATTCGATTTTTATATGTGCAGGAATTTTTATTATAGATTCAAAAGCTTTTCTAATTAAAAGCATAATTTAAAATTTTGCCCACCTTGCAAACGCAACAATTTCAAGATAACCGTTGCATATATTCAATAGATAACATCTATAAACAGGTGAAAAAACCGCTTCATTTGGTATTAATCAGCGGTTCATTTAAATTGATGCAGCGGTTTAAGTTGTGTTAGAAAACCGCTTCAATAGGTTATCTTTGCAGCGGTTTACTAGTCAAATGCAGCGGTTTCACGTAATTGTATAAAACCGCTGCAATAGCTATTAGGAACCGCTTCATAAAGCCTAATGCAACGCGAGCAAATGAAGCGGTAAAAAACCGCTTCATTAGATCTTTTGCAACGGTTTTGTTTCCTTTTGAAGCGGTAATCGACCGCTTCATTAGCCTTGTGATGTAGTAGTGCATTGGTGGAATTAACCTCAGATTTGCACTATTCTTTTGAGCCTTCAGATTTCGATCACCTGTACTCGACTCCTTCTCACGAATAACTTAAACTCTTCTTCCAAAAGAAGATCACAACATCAAATCATACCCCAAACCATCGGACCGAATAATGTGAAACAAAAGATTACTTTTAATGAACAAACTACTGATAAAAATAGTAATGGATTTAGAGTACTCGGAGGGTTACACCATAGGTTGAAATAGGTTACGGAGACTTTGAGGTGAAGACTGAAATTTCCCTTTACTTTCAAAGTAACTTGTAACGAATTGGTAATTGGGAGCTATTTTAAACGGATTAAAAAAGTTGGTTGTTAGCTTACAAAAATAACCTCAATTATAACAAGCCTAAATTAGTCCAAAAGATAGTTGTTAGCTTAAATAACATGAATCCTAATTTTAAACAAGTTCAAAATAGTTCAGAACCCGTATTTTCTCTAGGGCAAGACAAAATCCGTGCCACCATCCGAGGCCGAGTATCACCGACATATATTGGTAGAGATTGAACTAGGAAAAAGTGCCCAATGCAAGAGCAAGCGGGTCCGAGGCCGAGAACCACCGAACGGATCCGAACTCCAACTTCGAGTTGTGGCTACTAATGGCTCTGTTTTTGAAAAAAAAAGAGGGAAGTATAAATGAAGAACGGAAAAAGATAAACAAATACCTTCTTCACATTCTTTAAAATTCTTCTTCTTTAACTTTCCTCATAAATAAGGTTATAATATGGGTAACCTTGATGCATATAGATCTGGATTGAACGCTTAGGTGGTAAGCATCAACGGGTGATTCGTCACCGTAGAAGGATCCGACATGCATGAAAAGTTCTTAGATCGAGAGAGGATTCCTGGGTGCCGAGAAAGATAATTGGAAGATGAAGAGGGACTTAACCCCAAACGTTTCGTGTTCGCTTCAAGAGCAACCATCTTCCGTTCATCCTATTCATTTCTAGCAAATTGAAAACTCTCGAACATTGTATCCCCATCTTCAAGCACATATGAACTTTCACCAACCTATTTTCACTTTCCCTTCCTATATATAGCCTTTGAACTCTTGTTTCCGACTGGATGAGTTGGATCAAATTCAACTGAAGTTGCACTAGTGGGGGTTGCGGGATTAGAGCTTCAAGAGTAGTAAGATCCATCTATATTTCCCTGTGAGCGTTTGGAGTCCCCGTCAATTTTTTATTCTTGTTTGTTCAAAATCATGTACCACTTCGGTATATTTTTAAGCACGCGTCATGTATGCTCAAACAAAACGTCTTCATCCATATCAACACAAAAAATAACATGTGTCATTTCTAGCACATCGGTTTCACTTTCTCCACTAGCTCTTTTGTTGGAAGCTTGTTGATAAGTCCTAGTAAATTCCGTATTGTCATTTGAAATCTTATGTCATCTTGCCTTCAACGAACCCCGAGCCTTATGACCCCAACTTGCATCAGTCTCCAATCTCTTTTTGCTGCAGTATTTAATAGTTTTGTCCTAAATCTTATCAGCTCTTTGATTAGTACCGATAATAAGTGTTGGTACTTGTGTTCACGCATCCACTGATGAGGAGCGCGCAAGTCCTCACCTTCAATCACTTCTCTCTTTGATCGTTTTTACGAGTTGCTTTTGGTCGACTAGTTTTTCCACGAGTACCTCTTTGGGGTACCACGTCCACTTCAAGGGTTGCATGTATGTCATTGAGACTTGACATGTTTTGTTGTGTGTCCTACTGGATAATCGGGGTATTGTTAGGGTTGTGGGACCATCTCCAACACAAGGATCAGTTACACGTTCAAAGGCTAAGACATTGAAGAACAAACCAACAACACCTTCACCTTCTTCGGATTCAGTTATGGATGGAGCGATCACAAGGTCAAGAGTAAAGGTGATTCAAGATGAAGTTACGTAAAGGGGTTCCAATGGAATATGCAATGGCCCTAAGCATATTCTTGTTGTACATGGAAAAGAGAATTTTCGAGATCCTCACCCAAACACACGTGGATGTAATCATAGTTCCGGATCAAAAGTTGGACTCCATTGTTGGACCATCATGTAATGTCCGAACATGGTCCAAGGACCTCCGATCAGTGCCCCCATCAATCCATCATATCACTTTCTCGTTCAAATCTTACGAGAAAGAAATCATTAAAAATATCAATGATTTGCCATCCCCCACCCGGTTTCCAAATGACGCGTATAAGGGAGTATGATTGATAGCATGTATTATAGTCTATATTTTGGGATTGGCTTAGACATTCTATCTTCCTAAATCTGCATGTATGGATGTATATTCTTTGATCACTATGTTGTTTTGTTTACCTTTGCAAGAATCGAGGTTTACACCTAGTTTTGTTGTGATTGTAGGGAAAATAACATGTTTTGGAATGATATGGAGCTAAGGGAGCAAATGAGTCATTGGAGCTATATTATGGAACATTGAGGAGCTACAAGAAAGGCTTAGGAACCATGGAAGTTGGACAGAAGATTGATTTTGGACCAGATTAGAGAGATTTACACGTAGGTGAGACACACCTCGGATGGCTACAGTGTCACCTCGACCGAGGTGCTCTTTCCGTTGGGCTGGACCGAGGCGAGCGGCCCAAAACCCACGAGATCTTTTATTCTTGGCTGAAGATCTTTTATTTTTGGCAAGTGATTCTCCTATATATTGGGATGGATTTTCTGAATGGAAGCATGTCTTAGAGCTTGAAGTTGAGAGAAGTTGGCTAGTTTGGAAGATTGAAGATATTCCAAGGAAGGAAGAAAGATAAAGTTGAAGGCTTTGAAGGAAGTTGTAAGGTTTTCTTAGATTGTTTGATTGTTGTCATTTGGTTTGTGATTGAGGAACGCAGTTTGCTTGTTTGATTGATTGTTTGATTGAGTTATTGAGACCTTTGTGTTAAGGTTTTCTTGTTTGAATATTGATTCCTTTTTCATATATTTGATTATTGTTATCATGATAATTATTGGTTAAGTTCTTTGTGCGATTCTAGGGTGATTGGCTGAAAGTTGTGGGAAAGACGATGAAAGAATGAGCCTTTACTCCAGTGAACCCTGAAAGCTCGAGCCTTACCTTAACCGACGAACACCTCAGTCAGTTCGTAGAACATCTCGACCGAGATGGAACATGAACTGAGCGAAGCGAAACCTTTCCTGATCTTTATATGAGTTGAGGTTTCTCTTCGCCAAATCCTATCCTTGTTATACCTTTCCTAGCATATACGCAAGCCTAGAATGAGACTTACCCGGTGATTCTTTTGTTTGTATACCCAAGATCATGAGTTTTAGGTAATAAAGGTTTATCCTTTATTAGGGTTTGAGTGTGCTTTCATCCCATCTTTGAGAGTTAGCTTGAGACTTACCCGGTAAAGGTTAGTTCTATCCCCTTGGGTGGTGTGTTGGTTTGAGATTATAGTCCCTTTTCCTTAGTACCTTGAGACTTACCCAGTGAGAGGATCTTTGGTTTGGGATAGTGAGCAGTGAGACTGGTGATCTATTCTCACCTTAGAAACACCTTCCCTTTGCAAACATCAGCTTTGTCCACGTTATCTTTTGAGATCTTGAGTCGGAACCACAATTGGATGCTTTGACCTCTAGAATCTTCATTTTCTTTATCCTATTGTTACATCATCTTTGATACCTTTGCTTTATTGCTTGTTTTTGATTGACAACCTGAATTACCGTGCTTTGTTTCACCATAGTCCTTGTGTTCGACCCTGTAGTATTTGTTGCTATTACAATTGATCCGTACACTGCGGGTTAACATATTGTTTCAGACTTATATTTTAAGTTATAAATTTAAAGTTATATCGTTCACCATACACACACGTTTGAGAGCGAACAATGATCTCATCCTCCTAAGAAGCTTAACAACGACGAAATTTTTACGAGGAGCTTTCAAATACTAAATAACCGCATCGTCAGTAACTGATGGCGTTGCGTTTTCTCCTTTCGGGAGTTGTTTCCAATCTAAAGAGAAAAGCTTACGGCTCCTAGGGTTACGCTACATTGGTACTGCATCAATGAAGGGTTTGACGGTCCAACATCCACCGGAGGCAATTTCAGGGGAAGGTTCGGGGCGGCAGTCACCTCGGTATTGCCACTAGGGTGCTAGAGTCACTAGTAAGTTATTTATCGTAATTCTAATCTAAAATATAGATAAGGATTGGAGAATCCCCAAGCTAGTGTAGCCTCATTCGTTTAATGAATTATGTAACGATTTTCGGTTTTCATATTATACAATTTAATTGCAAGTCACAAAGATAAATTAATTATGAGGTTTTATGTTCGCTCCAAACGGTGTGTGCAAGCTTTAAATTTATAACCCTAGATGTAAGCTTAAAACAAGGATGCGAACCCGCAGTGTACGGGTCAATCGTAGTAAAAAGCAAGAAATTCCAGGGGTCGATCACAGGGACTTAGTGAAACAAAGCAGGTATAGGTTGTCAATGCAACTACTAACCACAAAAGCGATTATAACAATCAAAGATGATAAAAAGTCAATTACGGAAATATGCAATTCTAGGGATTAAAGCATCTAGTTGTGGTTCTAACTCAAGATCTAAAGATAAAGCGGACAAAGCTGAGATTTTGCAAAGGGAAGGTGTTTCGAAAGTGTGAATAGATCACCGGGTAAGTCTCACTACTCACAAACTCCAAACCAAAAGAACCTATTACCGGGTAAGTCTCAAGGTACTAAGGAAAGGAACTATAATCTCAAACCAACACACCAACTAAGGGAATAGAATCAACCTTTACTGGGTAAGTCTCAAGCTAACTCACAAAGATGGAATGAAGGCACACTCAAACCCCAATAAAGGATAAACCTTTATTACCTACACTTATGATCTTGGGTAAACAAACAAAGGAATTACCGGGTAAGTCTCATCCTAGGCTTGCATTGAACCAGGAAAGGTATAATAAGAATAGGATTTGGCAAACTCTAACACTTAACTCTCAGTTTCGGATCAGATAAGTCACCTCGGTCAGAAGAATTTCACCCCGGCCGAGATGTTCATCGACTGAGCGAGATGTTCTAGGGTTAAGGTTAAAGACTTGAACTTTCAGGGTCCTACTGTGATTAAGATTATTCTATCATTGTTTTTCCCACAACCTTCAGTCAATCACCCTAGAATCACACAAGGAAATTAGCCACTCATCATCATGAAAGCAATAATCAAATATAAGGGAAGAAAGAGAATAATTGAACAAAAAAACCTTAAGAAAAAGGCTTCAATAACTGAATCAATTATCAAACAACAAGCGTTCCTTGGATCAAAATCCAATAAGACAATCAACAATGAAGGGATTCTAAGAGAATCTTACAAAACCCTTCACAAAAGCTATAAACTTCCTTCCTTCAATCTTCCTTCAACCTTCAAAAAGGTTCTTCAAATCTCCCAACTATAGTGGAGTAAAACGGCTATAAGCACAATCTTCGACCCTAGGCGGTTGTATGCGGTCTAAGCGGGATGATTAACACGATAGCGAGATAAGCGGGGTACCGGGTGATAGCGGATCTTCGCGTGGTAAGCGGGATGCGGATTTGTGGAAAATCCAACCCTTTTTATAGGAAAATTACTCTCCAAAGATAAGATATCTTAGAAAGATCTTTTCCCATAAAAATAGGTAAAATATATGGGCTAAATTATCTTCTTCCTTCCAGGAATCCAGCCCAAAAATATAAGATCCTCTTTCCAAAAATAAAAGATCCCAGCCAAGAATAAAATATCCTTGCCGCGTCCAAGGTGTTCGCCTCGGTCGAGTCAGCTCCTCTGGATCACCTCGGTCGAGGTGACTATGTAGTCAACCGAGGTGAATCACAACTGAATGTGAAATCTCTCAAATCTGGTCCAAAGTGAATATCTAATCCAATTCCATGATTCCTGGATTCTTCCTTAAGCTCCTGAATGTAGCTCCAATGACTCCTTAGCTCCTTTTGCTCCATTTTGATGTAAAACGTGCCATTTTACTTACGATTACAACGAAACTTGGTGTAGACCTCGATTCCCGCAAAGGTAGATGAAACGACAATATAATCACATAATATACATTCAAACATGCAGATTATTGAAGATAAAACGTCTAAACATGCCCCAAAATATAGACAATAATTCATGTTATCATTATATCCCTTCAATTATATTAGTAAAAGTAATATTGCCTATATAATCAGTATATTCAACTTTTAAAAAATTAATCAGAAAATGTTCCTGTAGAATACGGGTATTATTCAAGTAAGGCCCATTATTGCGGTACGGCCGTGCGGCCGTACCGCAGGGCGACACGTGTCCCGAAAAAAAAAAAAAATTTTTTTTTTTTTTTTTTTTTT
>BSUD01000008.1:91166345-91332079 GCA_033239045.1 Fagopyrum esculentum | reverse complement strand
AAAATAATATTTTTATTTTCAAATTAAAATAAATTATAGAAAATTAAGATCAAAAAAATTACTATATGTTTATATTTATGGAATCTTAAAAAATAAATAAAAAAATTTATTTATGATGTAATTATATATATTTTATTTTAAATCGAAAATAAATAATAATAAAATTATTTAGTTCAAAAATAAAATTATCTTTATTTTACTTAATTTTTTTAATTAGAAAAATATTTTTAAAAATGTTATTATAAAATTTATTAGTTTAAAATGTAATGAGGTCATGACTAGTTTTAAATTTATTTTTAAAATTTTAATTATATTATAATAAATTTTAATGTAATATATTTTTAGAATGGGTATAAAGAAGAAACAAATAGAACCATAAGGGTACCAAGAAGAATTTTGAAACTTAGTAGATATCAAGACGATAAGTCCAAACCTTGAGGACACTAAGAGGAAAAATTCTTTATTTTTTATTTTTGGGTTGTCTCAGGAGGGCTCTTCTGATACGTACTCGCAGAATAATATGGACCGTTGATAGACTTAGTCCAATTATTTACATTCATCCACGCCATTATAATGTCAATTTTATTTGTTTTTTTTTATTCCGTACAAGAAGCTACACTCATACAGTCATACATGAACCATATCCTTTAATTTTATCTTAGGAATTGTGAAACACATCTATTTTAATTAACTAGTTGCAAACTCGTTAGCGTGGCGGTGGTTTTGCATTCAAAATATAATCTAAAGTAGAGGCAATAAAGCTTACGCGTCTTCGTTTCGTCTACATGTCTCGCTGAGAATTAAAGTCACTGAATTTCTTTTTAAATGAAAAAAATTATTTAGATTATATTTACCTTCTATTACCATTAAAATAAAATAAATTCTATTAAAATTAAGATACAATTTTTATAATTAGGCAAATTTTATTTAAAAATTTCTTATTTTCATTTTGAAACAACTTCTTTTAAATTAGATTATGTTTTACTTTTGGTTGTAACTACAATTTTTATGTAAATTAGATATTACATCTATATTTATATAAGTTCGAATATTTACAAAATCAAAAAACACAAACTAGACGTCATGTTGTTTTCCAAATTGTTTTTTGAAGGCCTTAAAAAACCACTTAACTATAAATTTCTTTTCTTCTGTACAAAATAATACACCCGACTTATGACTCGTTCGATAGAGAGTTTATAGAATTGAAGAGATTATTGAGGATGAGATTTATAAAATAAATTCAAATGCATTGAGATAAAGTATGTTAACAAAGTTTATTTTAAAATTTTAATGAATAATCATTTTTAATAGATTCACCGAATCTATTTATAAATAAATAATTTTTTGTATCTTATTTTAGAAATTAAAAAAAGGCGCTGGCTCTCGACGCAGGCGAATTGCGCTTCATTTCTACGTTAGTAATCAAAGTCAAGCGTACAACTATTATATGGGACAACTAACTAATATGAAATCACAAACTAATTTAAGAGAAATAATCATCTAATTTATCATATATAATATTTATTTACGGTATATATGTATATAGTTTATGTTAAGAAAATAGTATGCTTTATTTTCACCATTTAATATATTTTCTTTTTGTACAGTCGCCCTTTAAATATGCTTATCTTCTCTTTTTGTATAATACTCTTTTCTTTTTGTAGAGTCACCAAATGCTTAATGATTATTGTTATATACTTTTTTTTTAAGTTAGTCATTGTACTTTTTATATCTCATCTTTTTCATGGCTAATTTTATGTTACAATATATAAAAAGAGGATTGAATATCATAATTTGTGACAAGAATAACAAAAAAAAATGTAATACTACAAGTACAGTAGTTTACAATGAATTTTAAATAACATTTTCATTCCTACAAGTACTTTTTCATTAATTTTAATGAATGTAGATATATTTCGACCAAAAAAAAGAAGAAAGAATTTGGCCAAGTAAGCCCTTTTCAATTTCCATTAAGTTTGTGCACCCCTTCATTTTTCACCACTTAATTAAATTGAAATTGGAAGGTAAGGGGGTTTGATTAGGGGTACATTTGCTAAACATATTTATCCTATGAGCCTAGTTAGTAGAGAGAATTCTCAAAAAGACTTAGCTAATTTGACTTTATTATTAGTCACTTGTTTCATTTGTTTTAACTTCTTACATACTTCTTCCGATCATTAAAAAAATTGACTTTCTAGCATCTAAATTTTGATTAAGTTTAAGTGTCGTTTTATGTTTTCAAGGTTATTAATTAAGAAAGAGAGTCGTGAGAATAGTTTTTAAAAACTGTTTTTATTAAAAAAAAAATTAAAATAAAATGACCATTCATTGGTGCAAAAGGATGATGAACATTTGATAAGTGGTAAAATGAGAAAAACTTTATAAAATTATGATTTTTGAATAACTTTTTTAAATTTTTTTGTGGCAATGGCTAGAAAGTCATTTTTTATCGAAGGAAGTATTTTTTATCTTTTGGTACAATCAACTTCAACAATAGTCTTAATACCAAATTATTTTGACTTAGTACATTGATTATCTTCAAATACTATGTTACATTAACGTTATTATATTACTATGAATATTAATAGATTGTTTAAAAATAACAATACTTTCTAGCTTAATAATTTTACAACTTTTGTGTAACGCACGAATACTAAGCTAGTTAAATAATAGATGAACATTAACAATATAATTAGTAAACGTTTTATTGGTCGTAGACCTAATGTTGTATTAATGCTGAAGGTTTGAGCTCCAACATCAGCAAATGATTTGTTGAATTCTTCTTGTGCACGTCCCATCTTGGACTATGGTTTTCCACTTGATACTTCAACTTCAATCATGTATGATGCTTAATGTAGCTCTTGACCTCAAGAAAAATCGAACACCCGTGTTCTGGTTTGGCTGAAATGCACCAAAAATGACCTCGAATGCATGAAACGCAGAATAAACCGAATTAGACACCATAATATGCAATATGAATGTTTTCTATACTAAATGAATGCAAAACATATCGAAAGAGACATGAAATGCATGAATCTACCATTTATAATGATACATGAATAGATAACATCAAAACACCCCATATTTAAACCTTGTTCATAAGTAAGATCATGACATATGGAACACTAAATGCAAAACATATTGATAGCATGTTTTCATGCTAGATTTTTAGATACATTTTAGCTTAGTTTAGTGTAGTTTTGCATGAACTAGACATCCATATATTTCATTATGAATATATATTTTTAATTGGATGTATACTCCCTTTGTGTTATCTTGTAGGTGTGATTTGAAGCATCCATGGGCTTAAAATGATCAAAAACGTCCCAAACAGGCCTTCTGAGTCAAAACCAAGTCAATGTCGGAGCATTGAGATGCATAGGTTGAGGCTAAGGATCAACAACAATCAAGGGGACGCTTTGATATATCAATTATTGACGTTTGGAAGTTCCAAAGAAGAGCCATGAAGCAAACAATGAGAACATGTGAACACAAGAAGGCCATGGATCACTTTTTCACGGTTTTGGTAAGAAAAAGTTATAGGATGCCTCGGAATGACTTAGAAGACCCACAAGTACTCGTTACAAGTTATTTCAAAGGTTTACAACTTTGTAATTTACACAAAGAGTTGAATCCTCAAGAAAACCTCCAAAAGAAGCCAATAAACATGAAGGTAAGAACTCGACATCCCGTAAATTTTTCCTAGAGAGTGGAGAGCAAGTTTCGACCGAGTTTAAAAAAAAACTTGGTTTCATGAGTTAAAATGTTACATACCAAGTTTTTGCCCAAATTTGTGACTATTTCAATAAATTTGTGACTATTTCAATTTGTAACGTCAGTTTTGGATCCTAGTGAGGGAACTACTTCCTAAACCTCATATATTAGATTATGGGCTGCATTTGTTTTATCATGAACCATATTTCCACGACTATTTTGAGAATTTTGAATCAAATTAGAGGATGTCTAGCTTGCTCTTCAAGCTCTTTATTTGTTCTTCAAGCACTTTATTTGTTCTTCAAGTTTTAAGGCAAAAAGCTACTATTTTCCACTTGGGAAACCCTTTTTCTTTGATTCTTTTGCAAATTTTCTCTTTACCAATCCATTATCTTTCATTTAACATGTTGAAAGCAATGTTTAGTTTAGATTTTTACATGGTCACTAAACCCATTTCTAGGTTTGGGGGTAAAAGCCTCAAATCCATGTTTCTCTATCTAGTTTTTGTGTTTGATCATGATATGAACGGAAAATACAGCATGCTTAGTTAAATCTAGGAATTTTTTGAATTCTAGGAATTATCTCTTTTTTAGGGTTTAAACCCGGTTGAGCCCTTTTTCAATTTTTTTGTTTTACATGTTCACTTCAATTAATATGTTTGCTTTAATAAAAACAAATTGGGTCCATAGCTCAGTGGTAGAGCATTTGACTGCAGATCAAATGGTCACCGGTTCGAACCCGGTTGGGCCCTTCAAAATAAACTTTTTTGTAAGTTTTAGGTGCATTTAAAATTGACATGCTAGCTTGATTATAAACCTTCAAGCTTGAATTCAGTAGACTTGTGATACAATAACATACAGGAAATCTATGGAATTAAGAAACAAAAACAATATAACAAAATGATTTTCATCATAACATCACATGTTGTTGGTTTAGGTTTCCTAACCTTGACCTACTTGTTAAAGCATTGAATTGAATGATTGAGTGATTGTTTACTAGAATTTTCTTCTAAGTTAAGATTGAAAGGTGATACAAAGTTGATTATTCATTGTATACCCCTAGGATGTATAACTAAATATGATTAAGGGCAAACACATGATCTATCTATATTCTTATGAATTCATCCATGATAGGACTTGCTTAATGATGTATGGCAAATAGTGTGACTATATGATGCTATATGTTGTTGTGTTTATTTATACTTGTGGTTAAGTTTATTGGGATTGAATTGTGACATGAACATTGCATGATTTTATTGATTTGATTTAATGAGCTCCAAAAGAGGATTATGCAATTTGATGAACATACCTTGCATGTTTGAATTCCTTCTTTGATTGAATGAACATTTGAATGAGCTAGGAAGCATTGATTTGGGAGGATTAATCTCTAAGCCTAGTATCTCTCTATCTATTTGATCTACATCTTGTTACTTGACACTTGAATATTTTGACTTTGATCACCCTTTTTATTTCAATTTGTTTCTTTTCAAGCCTAGACTTTAGGATTGATAAACTGATAACGCTACTTAAAAATCTTTGTGGAATACAACCTTGAGTAAATCATGTGCTACAATGATATAGACTGTACACTTGCGGTTATGATATGAATTTTGTGCTTAGTTTGACACACATCACATATGTTATGCCTCAACTAGGAAGAAAATAATCTTACAATAAGTTGTCAAGGCATTTTTAAATTACACTACCTATCATTGAAACTAAAATACAAAGACATAAGTCATGAGGTCTTTATATAGGGTGTAGCGGGATCATGCGAATAATAAATAATAGGTAAGAATAATATTTGACCATGTGGCCCTACAAATATATGGTATATCAAATCCAACACATCACCCATGCCACCTCAACAATAGATAAACCAAACTCAACACACTTTTCTTTATACAAATATCTTCCAAACTTACCATAATACACACTTTCAATCCAAATAGCTTCCTTTTACAATTTCAAGGTTTGTGGGAATTTATTTTCTTTTCTTTTCACTTGTTCTTTCCACCAACTAAAAAAATATTGCACGAAGTACCATATGATCAAATCTCATATCATAAACTTACCAAAAACTCACATATCAAATGGGTACCTCACACTTGTACTCTTGACTCTTCTCAACTCCGGATATGGTTAAATAAGGCTATATAATGTGACAATACGTCAGTTTTGAGGGTTTTACCAAATAAAGGTAAATAAAGGCAATACTTTTCTAAGAAAGAAATGAACATACATCATTTTCATGTCAAGCATATATAATCAAATAACAACACAATTTTGCAAAAGAGTCAATCACAAGTTTTGGAAGATACTAAGCATGTTGGAGATCACACCATACTGGAGCAACGCCATCAAAAAGGAAAGTCATTTGGTCAATAAGTAGCATAATTTCCTTTCTTCTTTTATTTTTCATGAAAGTCTTAGAAGATTTGTTCAAAGCCCAAAAACTTTTTGGGGCATGGATGTCTTAGAAGACTAGTTCGGAATACAAATGTTTGGCTAGAGACGATTCACGTATAGTTTAAATTGAGTGGATTCAACGAGTTATGATAACCCAAATCCCTAGCATCTTGCCAATTACCACGATTGAACAAGGACACCCGGGTAGAAAAGCACAAATTGTCCTTTGATATGAATAGTATTGCTCTTTCTTAGACAAGAGATTGATGCTTGCAAGACATGTCTTGCAAAATCAACACTAACAAATTATTATTTATTTAATATGTTTTCTTTTTCTAACTATCTCGATTTGATCAGTCCTACTCTTTTTTGGAAAAGAGATTGATACATGCCACTACAAAAAAAACTATATCAATTTTTTCATACTTCTCTGTAAAAAAGACTTTTCACAACAACAAAAAACTAAAAAAACAAAGAAATGATTGTGTTTCCTCCCTTATTTCAAAATCTTTTCTTTGATGTACATAACAACCATGTTTCTCACTTTTTTGCCTAAATGTTGTACAGTTGCACCAATTGTATTATTGTTCTTATTCATTCGGTGTATCTTTGTCCAAAATTTCTTAAAACTTAGACACAAACTAGGAAGAACAAACACAATGGGTCCGTTCGGCTAGTTGAAGGAAAATGATAATGCCCCATAAACCACAAAAGTTAGCATTATCTGGTTGAAGAAATTTGATAGACTTTAATACCTATAAAATACTTAATACCATTCAACTACTACCCCGAACAAACTAATACCAAATAAGAAAATAGAGCAGTTAACCTTTTGCTTGAAAAGAAAGAAAGCATGCGAGCTCTTGTCGTTCAAGGGAAAAAAATTTCATCCATTTCTCATGGTACAAGGACACCAACTTGTAATTTTGTAAATTTAAGCATTCAATTGTAAGAAAACAATCTAAGCTTGTTCACAAAGAATCCTTCTCAATAGAAAAGCAGGTCTTGTTCAATTTATCGTTAGTTACTTTTTCAACTTGTTCAATTTTCTCTTTACATATCCATTATATATCATTTGACATGTTGAAAGCAATGTTTATAATTTTACATGGGTCACTAAACCCATTCAGGTTTAGGGGTAAAAGCCCCAAATCCATGTTTCTCTATCTGGTTTTAGTGTTTGATCATGATATGAACGGAAAATAAAGCATACATAGTTACATCAAGGAATATTTTGAAATCTAGGAATCATCTCTGTTGTTGGGTTTGAACCCGGTTCGGCCCTAATAAAAATTTTAGTTTTACTTGTTCACCGCAACTAATATGTTTGCTTTACTAAAAACAAATTGGGTCCATAGCTCAGTGGTAGAGCATTTGACTGCAGATCAAATGGTCACCGGTTCGAACCCGGTTGGGCCCTTCAATAATTTTTTGTGTAAGTTTTAGGTCCATTTAAAATTGACATGCTAGCTTGATTATAAACCTTTGTGATTGAATTCAATAGACTTGTATGATGCTATATGTTTTTGTGTTTGTTTATACTTGTTCTTAAATTTATTTGGATTGAATTGTGGCACGACCATTGCATGATTTAATTGATTTGAATAACCTATGAGCTACAAAAGAGGAATAGGTCATTTGATGAACATGCCTTGCATGTTTGAATCCCTTGTTTGATTGAATTAATGAGCTAGAAAGCATTGATTTGAGAGGATTAACCTCTAAGCCTAGTATTTCTATATCTATTTGATCTACATCTTGTTACTTGACACTTGAATATTTGATCTTTGATCACCCTTTTTGTTTCATTTTGTTTCTTTTCAATCCTACACTTTAGGATTGATAAACCGATAACGTTACTTGGATCTCCGTGGAATACGACCTTGAGTGAATCGTGTGATGCAATGATATAGATCGTACACTTGCGGTTATTATACGATTTGTGTGCTTAGTTTGACATACATCACATATGTCATGCCTCAACTAGGAAGAAAACAATTTTTCAAAGCATGTCATCATAACAACATTCACGCTCGAATGATGAAAAGTGAATCGTAACTCTCCAAATCTCTTAAAGGGCATGTGTTTATCACTCTCACTAATGTGTATAGCCATATAGAAATCATCACTCAAGCTCAACAAACATGCAAAGATCTTACAATAATATTGTCAAGGAGTTCTCAAACTCCACCACCTGTCATTGAAACTAAAATACAAAAACATCAATCATGAGGTCTTTATATAGGGTGTAACGGGGTCATGAGAATAAGAAATAATAGGCAAGGATAATATTTTGCCATGTGGTGCTAAATTATTTGGGGTATCGAATCCAACACATCACTCATGCCACCTCAACAACAGATAAACCTAACTCAGCACACTTTTCTTTACACAAATATCTTCCAAATATTCTAAAATATACACTTTCAACCCAAAACATCAATCATGAGGTCTTTATATAGGGTGTCAGGGGTCATGAGAATAAGAAATAATAGGCAAGGATAATATTTGGCCATGTGGTGATAATTTATTTGTGGTATCAAATCCAACACATCACTCATACCACCTCAACAATAGATAAATCTAACTCAGCACACTTTTCTTTACACAAATATCTTCCAAATATTCCAAAATACACACTTTCAACCCAAATCGTCTAAGGTTTGTGGAAATTTATTTAATTTCTTTTCCACCAACCAAGAAACTCTTACATGAATTACAATATGATCAAATCTCATTTCATAAACTTACCAAAAACTCACATACCGACTGGATACCCCACACTATACTCTTGACTCATCTCAGCCCAGGATAGGATCGAATGAGGTTATATGATGTGACAATACGTCAATTTTGTTTTATCAAATTAAGGCAATACTTGACTAATAAAGAAATGAACATACAACCTTTTCATGTCAAGCATATATAATAAAATAACAACACAATTTTGCAAAAGAGTCAATGACAAGTTCTAGAAGATATTAAGCATGTTGGAGATCACACCACACTCAAGCAACACCATCAAAAAGGAAAGTCATTTAATCAAGTAGCATAATTTCCTTTCTTCTTTTATTTTTCATGAAAGCCTTAGAAGACTTGTTCAAAGCCAAAAAACTTTTTGGGGCATGAATGTCTTAGAAGATTAGTTCGGTGCACGAACGTTTGTCTAGAGATGGTTCACTTATAGCTTAAATTGAGTCGATTCAATGAGTTATGATAACCAGAATCCCAAACATCTTGTCAATTACCACGATTTAACAAGGACACCCGGGAAGAAAAACACAAATTGTCCTTTGATGTGAATAGTATTATCTTTCTTAGAAAAAAGTTGAGTGATGTTATTCGGAAGCGGAAACAACACAACAAAGTTGGAGTTCGACTCCGCCCGGGCTGGGGCACAATGCAAATCCGTCCCAATGGGGCGTAGGCGGAGTTCGCCTGCGCGCCAATGTTTACAATTTCACTATGTGCTTTCAGTTATGCATTGTCTTTAGCTACCAATTGAGGCCCGGAAAACAACATTTTTTGGGGCAGAGGCGCAGTCCGAGTCCGCCCCACCTTGGGGCGCCTCCGCGAGCGCTAGCGCGGGGGTGGACTCTGTCTGTGTCAAGGCGTTTGTCCGCCCCAATAGTAAGACTGAAAAAGTTCAATGCTTGCAAGACATGCCTTGCAAAACCAACACTAACAAATTATTATTTATTCAATATATTTTCTTTTTCTGTCTTTGACGTGAATAGTCCTACTCTTTCTTGGGAAAGAGATTGATATGTGTCACTAGAAAAACAACAACTATATCAATTTTTTCATATCGCTTTAAACAACAACAAAAACGGTCTTTTTTCCTCCCTTATTCAATATCTTTTCTTTGGCGTACATAACAACTATAATTCTCAATTTTTTTCTGCCAAAAGGCCGTACTTTTACACCAATTCTATTGTTGGTCTTATTCACTGGTTCTATCTTTACCCAAAATTTTGGTTCTATCTTTGCCCAAAATTTCTAGAAACTTTAGACACAAACTAGGAAGAACAAACACAATAAGTCAGATCGGCTAATTGAAGGAAAATGATAATGCCTCATAAACCACATAAGTTAACATTATCCGGTTGAAGAAATTTGATAAACTTTAATAGCCATAAATTACTTAATACCCTTCAATTACTGCTAACCGAACAACCTAATACCAACTAAGAAAATGTAGTTAACCATTTGCTTGAAAAGGCAAAAAAATCACCATTTCTCAAAATTTTGTATATTTACACATTCAATTGTAACAAAACAATCTAAGCTCGTTCCCAATGAATACTTCTAAATAGGAGAGCGGGTTATCTTTAGATACTTTTTCAACTAGTTTATCCAAACTTAGGTCAAAGGAAGAGCGACTGAGCAACCGTTCGCATAAGAAGGACAAGAAAACAAGACAGAGAAAAGACCACATAACAAAAGTGAAACCTTTTCTCCTTCAATAAAAACATTTCTAGAGGAAGATGAAAATATTCACATACAAGAGAGTCATCTATCAATGCTATCCGTATACAAAAACATCCACAGCTCTGCAACACCCAAGAGCTCCCATGCTCTACCCAGAAACGGCATCTCATTTGCCGTCACCCAATTGCAATTCAAGATCTTCAACAGCCTTCGCATTCTTAAGATTACCGCCGCTCCTCACCATGATTGCTCAATGCCTACTTTGTAAGTGTTACCATGTGAAATACATGAAGACATGTACAGTGGCTCGACATCTGACATGTACAGTGGCTTAGTTGAAAAAATACTCAGACTTGAGAACATCTTTCAGGTCAAACTCCCCACGCTCCGGCAAAGGAGGGAACGACAGTGTCGGAAATGACTGTTGAAAGGACTCCAACAACTGTGAGTACGAGGAGACAAGTCATGTCTATGTGCAGTTCAAAAGTTCAGTCAACAATCAAAGCTGAAACAATGTTTAGGCCTAGTATGCTAATCCTTCATTTGGGTTCATCACAAAATATAAGTCGCGACATCATATTACTACCTGTTCTAGTATTGGCTGCTCGTAAAGTTCAACGAACTTTTCTCTTAAAACCTCGTTCATTGTGTCGACATCACATGCATGGGTCCAATATGAATCATGTACTCCTGTGGGCATTTTTACATTAATGTGTTATACGAGAATTATAGTTGGAACAAATTTCGTGCTGGATAGCTTATAAGAAAACCAAATGCACCTGCAAAGTTTAATCCCGCCTTTCTACAGGCAACTGCAGTCATCATCATATGTGAACCATCAAGCGAATGCACGAAATTAGGCGGGAAAGCTGTTCTCTGCCTCTTTATCATGACCTACAGAAACCAAATACTCGTAATATCATAAAACCATCTTAGCAAGTAACTCAAAGTAGTTTCGTAAGTGTGGCAGTGAACAATTTCAATTATGATTTTTAAATAATCTGGCAATAAGAAGTTAAAACCATTACCTTTTCGGTTTCCCTCTGTAATGTTAATACCTGAAGGGTTGTTTTCACCTGTACAAAACCAATTTAACATCCAAACTTGTAAAAAAAGCGTCGGGAACAGAATAACTATGATGAATGAACTCTCAACTAGAATGATGAGAACTCACAAGATGCCTGCTTATCTTCCTGTAAGGCTGAACAACAGGAAGACCAAGAGGAGTCGTCCAAGTCACAGGCTCATTTTCAGATGCAATGATCTGTTCAGAATTACACAATTATGAAATGTTTCCACTAAAACTCAAGAAAGGTTCCATGATTGGTACGCTGCAAATAGTCTAACTGTTTGGAGGTTGGCAAATTGAAGAAAAGTGGTAATCCCTAGATCTACACAGTTAAGAGTTATACGGGTACTGCAAATCTGAAACCAAATACAAATTCAAATAATCACACCAACAACACAACACACAACTGTTCTGACTAATTCCAGGCAAAGCCTTACAAAGTTAATTTCTAGATGATCTAATGTGTAAAAACACCCTTTATATGCTGTACTCTTATTGTCACACTTCCAGTTTCCGTAAGACACTTATTGGTCTAACAGAAAGCCAAGAAAAAGACCAAAGTAACAGACATAGCCACAAGTCGTGCCCAGCGCATTCCATGGCTAGTCACATAACCAAAACCACAACACTATCAGACACCAAATTTAAATATCCTCCACAATATTTCTATCAAATTATATAGCATATTTCCAAGCCTAGGGCCTCCACAGTCAGAGCCGTGATGATCAATGCAGCACCATTAAGTAAAAGAAAACATGTCAAGGCCACAAGTAAGATGCTCAAAAAAGAAATATTATGCAATTTGCATCCTGGTTCAAAATTTCAATTTCTACTATCTATGAGACCATAACAGCGCATAAAAGGTGAAGGCATAAAGGCCTTGAATGTAGTGCCCAGTTAAAGATGTGAAGGTTAGCTATGTTTGTTCACAACAGGGCAGAAGCTAGTCAACCTTAACAAACTTGTCTCAATCTTCATATGAACAGGAATTATATGGCACGAACCTTTGCACAGTCACCTAGCCAACTCATGATACTGCGTGCAGCTTGAAACATTTCCCCCAGGGCGGTCAAAGTAACCTATTCCAAGTCACAAATACATATGTTTTCATGATAGAACTTCGAGAAAAAAAACTTAAAAGGAGGGAATACAAGCATTAACATAGAGCAAATATTTTTATTCTACAAATGAGGTCAACTCTTACCTTTGCAGCATAGCAAGATGCTCGATAGAGCTCAGCTTCAGTAGTGAAAACATTGCGTTCCTTCAGTCTTCTCTTGATCTGATCTCGAGCACCAATGTATGTGACACCATATACTGATGTCATCACTGTCTGCTTAACCAATTTCCTATCAACCTGGATTAGATGCGGCAAACAACTGTAAGTCAATCATATGCAAAGATATGTCACTGCCTAAAATCTTGAGATGTATGGAGGACCAAAAGAACTAGATTAACCTCATTAAATATTATACATAACTTGTCAAGCAACCACAACTAGCGATGGTCATAGAAATAAAAGAAAGCCATCCGAATTACAAGAGAAGTTGTGAAGACCTGATTGATAAGCTGTCTTGCATGTGATGCATCTTGAGATAATGCAGAATCTTTTTCTGCATCCCTCCGCATGATCTCGAGAACCCTGCAGATCGACCAAATAGTAAGATGTTGCTCTTAGATGGCTGATAGTCAATAATGCAAAACTGTCAACTAACATAATGACAAAAGATAACTCCATAATTTATGAATCATAATTGACGTGGATGTTCAATTCTTTACAGCTCCCAGCATCTCAAGGCGCAAAGAAACACTTGACTTGCTAACAGCCACTGGAAGCACAGGAACAAGTAACGAATGGAATTTGTGGAAAGCAATTTTCTTTAGCCAAGATGGTGCATTGAGCAAAACATTTCATCAAAAAGAAACTTATTAAGCGGACTCAAACAAGAATTATCAATTTTCCTAGAGATGTACATTTATAAAAACACCCACACAAACTTCCTTGGAAACATGAATTTTCAGGTCTAGACAGATCACCTCATCATACCCAGATTAAGAAATTCAATGAACTTAGAGTGAAAAGAACTAATATGGAACAAGTTCAAAAGGTAAATTTGATGGATAAAAAAAAAAGCTGACTAAAAGCCTGTGATAGCAACAGACAAACTTACCTAGCAGCTATGCCTGAGTAGACATCAGCAGGTTTATCTCCAGCAACTAGATTGACAGCAGCTGCACCTAACTGGAAAAAGGTAAACAAACCCAGCTCAGTAAGTATTAGTAATAGAAACATCTCAATAATAAATGAAAGTACAACCTCGTTATGTAACGGATACCGCTTTTAGTGGAATATTCAAGGAAGAAATTATCCCCGACAGGCAGTGACAGAGAGGAAGTAATGATACTAACAAGTTTTTACTAGATCAATAGTCCAGGAATAAAGATTTAATATTTTCTTTTACTGTTCTGTTTATCTTAAATCTTAGCCTATAAGTTAGGATACATACTAGGCCCATCCAGTTTACGAGATTTTTTTTTACATTCACGGGCACAAGATAAAAAAATGCAAATCCTTGGGGTTGCCACACGAAATTTCCCCTATCATTTATGGAGTTAGACTGTCATTCAAGAAAATTTCTATAGAATAAACTATATTCTGTTGTTCTAAACTGAATTACAATCATTCCACAAGAGAGGATGGCAGTCTGAAGCTATTCAGTGGAAATTCTTATGAGGGCTGCTGATATAGTGCTATTTGCTGGATATTGTGATGAATGAGGTACATAGATGATAGAGAGAAGAAAACATGGTGAGGCAGCAACTGTGGTGTAGAAGTAGATGGAAGAAAGAAAGGGAATGAAGGAATGTTGAAGTTCAAACTAGTTGAATAAGCAACCAAGAATTACATCGCCTATGCAAATCACAATCCTTCATCGCTCAATGGAAGTGTTATGTCATACCCCTAGGGAAATTGGAATGTTTCTTATGCAAACAAGTTTTGTTCAAGAAAAAAAAATGCAACGAAGAACTGGTTATATGAAACACGGCAACTAGAGCATGATTACAGCTGGAAGCAGAAAAAATGGCATCTCAGCCAAGAAAAGTATTAAAAATCTAAAGATAAATTCTTAAGACGATTACAGAAAAAACTGGGATGAACACCAACTGAAGTCATTGATCACTACAGCAAATTAAGAAGTACCTCATCTCTCCCGAGTGCGGCATAGTGTTGTAATCCATTACAAGATCCGTCCTAAAATAAACAGAGAACTAGTAAACAATTCACAAGTAGCTGAACAAACCAGAAAATAACCAATTACAGTTCTTGAAGATATATAAACAAGAAAGATAAAGCAATTAGATAAAAACATATGTCAATTATCTCACTGATAATATCCCTGATATCTATTGTAGGACTTTTTGACAAAGCAGTACCACTAGTGCTAGCTAATGATAAAAGCATATCTCAGAAATCAAATAAAATAAATGAATTCCAAAGATAGGGGCAATAAAAGTAATATTGCTAGACAGCACTAGCTCACGAGTAAACTGATTCACCAAATTTACATGTTGATTTGTATCAGAGGAAATTCCATACAGAATAATTACATCACTGAAAAGGGTAAATAGGATAACATGCAAGGGAATCAATTATTTCCAGGTCGCACAACAAGAAAGATCAGTATTTCCCATCCCCACTTACACCAAAATTTAAACCTAACTTGCTCAGAGCCTTTGTCTATATTTTATATAGTCATTGCAGAACGTTTTTCAAACTAGTCCATTGCAAGAGTAGCTATATAACTCTTCATGTGTACAAATGATCAAAATTACTATAATTGCAGCTTTCACAAAAATACCATGAAAATTGTATACGGAATGTATTAGAATCTATTGACTGACATGCTCAATATTCTGACACGTATGTGTTTTTTTTTTATAATCAGAAAGAAGTTTGAGGCAAAAGAATAAAAAGAATCAAAAAGTAACCTGATGAACTGGAATATGTGAAATGAATTTTTCTGGGCAAGGACTTCTTAAAGCTCCAGCAAGATCCATACACCCTGCCAAGAACTGAAATGGATCTTCTGCATTTAACCACCACTGCCTCCCTTCCAAAGGTTCATCCGCGGAATCAAATATGTCATCCAAATGGTTCTCAGTAAATGATATCCGACCCTCATATGATAGTTTGTCAATGCCATTAGCATACAAGTTTGCTAAGTGAATTTTTAACCAGCGCAAGCCTAATTTACCAAGTGGCCGTCCCTCAGCAAACTCCAACATGCCTCGACATAGATCTGATCCAAGATGGTTGAGATATGGATGCATCGGATATGCACGTCCACGAAAGTCAACGTTGTGTGGATAAAAAAAACCATCTTCATCCCGCATCTTTCTCGCTACCTGATTATATAGACACGTAAAGGAAAAAATATGAGTGTTTATGAGATATAAAAATGCTATAGCCCATGCATAGAATAAAGAATACAAACCGCAAGTTTAAGTTCTATGTCGCAACGTTGTGAGTGTCGCTCACTGTTCTCTTTCCTAACAGATCTGACCTTCCATTTCCAATTGGTTATCACAGCCTCATCTTCTGTATCTGGTTTTTCTGGCAAAAGAATCTGCAAGGAGTAATAAATGAGGAAGAAAATGGATTAAAATCCTTCCTTATCTGAAATTTAAAAAATAATAATAAAGGCATAACCATTGTGCATATGGAAGTCTAAGAAATACTCACATCTTCCTTGTCAACCAACCCACCAAGACGGCCTCCAAGAGCCCATATCCTCTCAACAACGCAAAGCACCCTATTGTTTACCCGCCATCTTGTATGTCCAAGAGTATCCAAGGCCTACATAACTCACAGAACAAATTTATACATAAAATGAAAATATAAGATTACTCAGATAATTAAAGTTACGATTAGTGATGGAATACAACTTCACTGATAGATCCCCCAAAGAAAATATTATACTATTCTAGTAACATGAAATTTTTTTGAACCTGAAAAACTGGTTCCAGTTGTTTCCTTGGGACCTTTTTAAGAGCTTCCCGTTGTTGTTTCGATCCACGTGTGCGCATTAGATAAGATGGTAAAAAGAAGTGTGCTCCTTTATCATAGCTGTAGGAAGATGAGCAGGAAACAGTTTATAAAAATTAAAGTCGACCATTCCATTTAAGGGTAGACTGCACAAAGCCACAACTATCACTAGTGACTGTTGATAAAGAT
The DNA here is from genome assembly GCA_033239045.1 of Fagopyrum esculentum. NCBI lineage: Eukaryota > Viridiplantae > Streptophyta > Magnoliopsida > Caryophyllales > Polygonaceae > Fagopyrum > Fagopyrum esculentum. Next base: position 91,315,221 of record BSUD01000008.1, on the reverse strand, counting down.
ATTATCTTATTATTATATTAATTATTAGTTTTGTAAGTTATGCAGGGATGCTGTAATTAATATTTTGTGTAGCAGTTATTGTTTCCTTCCTTTCTTTAGTGTAGTTATTAGTTCTTTTCTGCCCTAGGTTCATCCCTCTCTCTGTCTCTCTTGTATTTATACCCTATTTCTCTATCAAGGATATACAGGTTTTCTTCCATTTCTTACATGATATCAGAGCAGAATTGATCTGTCTTTCTGTTGTAGCGTTCATTGCTACTCTTTCTCAGCCTTAATCGCCCTCCCTCCTTTTGTCTTTCCTCACGGCTGATCTCACCAAAACTCAGAAAACTAATCTGGTTAGCATTCAGCTGGCTTACAAATTCACAGGAAAAAATTATATCACTTGGCCTCAAGTTTTCAAAACCTATCTCAAGGGTAAAGGGAAATTTCAGCATCTCACTTCTATCAACCCGACAGATAATTCTGCAGAAAAACGGCAGAATGGGAAGTTGCAGATTCAATGATGATGTCGGGGCTTTGGGATTCAATGGATTCCTCCATCAGCATCAATTGCATGTTCCTTGGTACAGCCAAGGAAATATGGGAGTTCATGTGCAAATCCTAGTCTTGACTAACTTTTGACCTCACAGTTAGCGCATACTCTACCCAACAGGGAGAAAGATCTATTACTGAATATCCTAATATTCTGCAAAGTATTTGGCAGGAACTTGACCAATATCAAACCCTTGAGATGAAGTGCAAGGATGATGCTGTTATTCTCAAAGAATCTGCTGAGAAACACAGATCGTATGTCTTCTTGGCTGGTCTTAGTCAAGACTTTGATCCCATCAGAGTTCAAGTCCTTGGGCGCAATGAACTACCATCTCTTGAAGAGATTATTTCTACTATGAGGGCTGAAGAAAGTAGGTGTAGTGTGATGCTTTCATCCAAACCTACAGAGACTATAGCTCTTGCTGCCCAAGTTGAAAAGAAAGACGATCGTCCTGCCCTATGGTGTACTCACTGCAATAAACCTCGTCACACAAAGGAAAGATGCTGGAAGCTACATGGAAAACCTCTCAGCCGTGAGTGGGGAAACAAAGAACTCCCTTGTCCCCAAACAAATCTCATGGAATCTTTTGGTGCAACTACTTTTGATGCTTCTTCCCTCAGTTCAACTCAGTATGAACTGTTGTTTTCTTCCTTTTCTAGGTGTAGTTATTAAATCTTTTCTTCCCCAGGTTCATCCATCTCTCCAACTCTCTTGTATTTATACCCTAATTTCTCTATATGGAAATACATGATTTTCTTTCATTTCTCACAGTGACCATTTTGCAAAAAGCAAAAAATTTTAACAAAATGATACTTGTACAGGTGCAAAATCTTAATAGAGATTGAAATCCATCCCGTAGCTTTTTTAAAAGGTGTCCCCAAAAGCATACATATATCATCAAATTCCCCATAACTGAAGGGTGACTTTTCTTCTTCAACATGCTCCTCAAAAATGAGAGAGTAGAGAGAAGAGATTGTAAGAGCCTCAATCTACTTCCCTCAAGAAAACAAGCAATCTTCCAAGTAGTTATCTCATGAATCTGTGTATCTTTTTTCATGCTCTAAATTAATCTTTGTTTTCATCCTACTGGATTTTTTACATAAGATAATAATTCTGATCCCACAATTGAAGTTTCAACGTCCACAGTTGATGCCAAACAAGTTTTCACTCACAAGACTAATTTTCAATATAGCTCGTTAAGGAAAAAGAAACAGTTTAAATCAAGGAAGTTTGCATACCATGTCCATTTAACTGGTGGAACTAGCATCGGCATATAAGGAATCACAACATGCCTTGCCTACAAGGAAAAGTAAACATCTTTAGAACACTGAAAGTGAAGAAGTGTGCATAGAAAGAGAAAGAATCCAGCACTGCCTAATATCTAAGATCTATAATCGCATGAGAAAAGGTCATTGTATCCCCTTTTCATAATAGCGACTTGGAGATAGGATAATATTGACCACTTTATAATATTCACAATTTACCGTTTTCTCTAGGCCTTTAAGAATCACTGGATCACATTGAATAACTCCAAATCTTCTGCTACCTTTCCTGTTAATTCAAATTCACAATGTAATATGATATTACGATGTAAGAAAAACAAGCTGGAGCCAGCAATCTGATGTTCCCAAAATAAAGTAATCACCTATTTTCATATGTAACAGTTTTAAAAGTGTGCACAAAAGCAGGCCGGACATCAGGCGGACCTTCTGCCACCTGATCAGATGGAAGTTGTACATATGCTGTTTGCACGAATAAATTAATCAAATGACCTCCAACCTGAAAAAAAAAACAGGCAGGCACGACCACCATCTTAACGAATATAAAACAAGTGTATCAGGACTCATCATCGGTCAAGACAAATTCACCAACCTTAGCTCTTGCATCTGCACCCCATGGTGCAACATCATCATGTGCATTCACTATTTGTCTCACTGGCAACAATTTTTGCTTCTGTATTAAATTGGTGACTTTCTTTCTTAGCCTTTGTTGTTCTTGAATCGTCTTTTCATGTTCTTGTATCACACCACCTAAACCCTCTTGTGGAACCTTTGCCTTCTTTGTGTCCTCTAAAAACTTGTGTATTTTAGCCTGAGAACATGAACTAATACTTTATTAATTAGTGAGTTTTTTAAGAACAAAATAACAGTTCAGAATATTGTAAAATGTCCTCTACTAGTTTTTCATCAATTTTACTACACTGGAAAATGTTAGATTTCATAACTGAAATCAAGGAAAGTGTCAAAAGTAACAGTAAAAGTAGCCTAGGTAATAAAAACATAATACCTAGATCAAAACCTAAAACGTAGCAAAATAATGACGCCTAAAACTATCTAGGACAATCTACATACAAGATTACAATAATTTCAAAATAGCAACACCAATACCGCCCCCCTCATGCTGGGTTGAATGGAATTCCAGCTTGGACCCATCTTTGAAAAGGCCTTGAAATCAGCTGAAGTTGAGGGAGCTACTTAGATAAGGTCGATGTAAACATACTTTAACAAGGCAAGGCTTCTTTTGTTTGAGCAAAGGTCCACAAGTTCCAGAACAACAAAACTTCAAATGATGAAAGATTCAGCAATGACGGCTGGGAAAAAAGAAAGAAAAGAAAAGAAATGTTCCAGCAAAAAAGGCTGGATATTGGAAAATTCTTCTAGATTGTATAGCAATGAGAGCAACGTCAATCATACTGTGCAACAAGGGGAAGAATCTGTAGAAATGAAACAAGCTGGATGTGAATCTCAGATTTGGAGTTTGAAAAACTCGATGAAATTTTCGAATAATGAAGGCGAAGAAACCAGGAAAGATTTTAGCAATAAAGCCTGAAAAAGAAGGAAATTGTTTAAGAGATTTTCAGAAATGAAGGCTGTAAAGATCAATCACAAATTTTCAAACAAACAGCTCAGGGTCAAAACCATGAGCTCAGATGCCATGTTAGATTTCTAAACTGAAATCGGCGCACGGAGAATAACAAATCTGAAAAGGAGGGTCTCGAGGAAGAACCAAAAAAAGACTATGAGGTTCTTCATACTATCTTGTTCTATTATTTCAGGAGAAGAAATATTAAAACCCAAGAAATGAAATCCAAAAGACAAAAGTGACAAAGTAAAAAGTAGGCTAGGTTATAAATCATAAAAGTATCCACATCAGTTGAAAACAATTCGATTAGGAGTCAGTACACAAAGATTGAAGGTTATTTCTTCAATTTATTCTCCATTTCTAAGTTCATAGCTTTCGCGGTAGCTTCATCGATGTTACCTACCAAATAAATCTTTAAGGAACTTATGAGAAACACGAAATTAAGCTTAAACCAATGAACATATCGAGTGTTTACACGTTTCTGTGCAAAATGGGCAATAATAATCTGATTATTAGGGTTGTTATATAGCTAATTGAGCTCGGCTCGGAAAAAACTCAGTTTGGGCTCGTTCACTAGACTAAAGAAGCAGAGTATAAAGCACATTTCAAACTCAGATTAAAACTTAAGCTTGGCTCAAGCTCAAATAGATCCTAAACCAATTGGCATACCAAGGTTCGGCTCTTTTAGCTCGAATAACAACCCTATTGATTATGGGTATAAAAACAAGGATTGTATTAGTTCATAAAGGGTGTAAAGCTCATAAGCTACATGCTGATTAAGCTTCTACAAATTTCATAAGCTTCACAAACATACTCCGTAAACTTTACATAAGCCTATAAAGTTCATTCATTTCTCAGAAAGCATCAATTATCTATCTTTTTACATTTGTAGCAGTATTTTCATGATAAACAACGGAGGAAAACAGAAAGCAACAAGAAATAAGGTTCGAACTCACTCACTTCCTGTTCAATGGCATCCCCAATTATGCAAGCTGCTTGTACAACCCTGGCATAGCCATGTTCACCCCCACTTAACAACAACCCGACCAACTTATGCATTGTAATTACTGCCATCTTATCAGCTGGTAACTGATCAAAGTATGGCGCATAAGCAGCCTTGCACTTCCCTTTCCTAATCAACTCCTGCACCTCATCAATCTTACTCTTCAGAGGCTCAAACCAAGCAAGAAACATAGTTTTGATATAAGGCAAATTAGGGGCCAATTTGTGCTCACACATATCAATCAACAACTCCCTATATTCTTTTGTAGCCTGTTCCCAAGTCTCAGTTTCTATCTTTACCTGCCTCCTTTTCAATGCCCAGTACTTCTTCTCACTAATTCCACCAAACTTGTCAGTCTTGGGCACCTTATTTGGCGTCTTCACTTCACTCATCTTCTTCTTCAGCTCTTCTTCCCTTCTCATCTTCTCCAACAATTCATTGATTTCATCCACCAGACCAACTTCCTCATCTACATCAGTAGATAAGACCACCCGGGGCTCAGCTAAACTAACAAAACCTTTCGGACACAACCCGTTGGAACCCACAGGAGTAACCATATTGGTCCATCCCAAACTGTCGTCTTTGGCCAAAAACTCGCTGCCCCGACGAAGACCCAGCTCGCGAAACTTTGATTTTTTACAGGGAGTCAACTGAGTTGGAGGGAATTTAATCAATTCCGGCATCGTAGAGTTCTGGGAGAATCCTAGAAGGCGAAGAGGGCGGGAAAGACACAGGGAAGTGGAAGATACAGCCTTGTGCGAGGGCCTTGATATGGCTTGTTTGGCCAAATTTCTCCACATGTCAGTGGAATTAGATGGTGGGAATGAGAGAAGACTTTGATTTGGGGGCTTGAGGAGGGGAAAGGATGGATCAAGATAGGTGCTGAGCACAACTGAAGTTGGTATTGGGGTTGTGCTGCTGGACATGAAGTTGGAGATGGTTCTCTTACCCGGCGATTCTCTGCGGGCTCTTCGATGGGGAGGTTTAAAGGGGGGGAAGACGGACAAATTACAAAGAGAGAGGATAACCTTATGAGATCGACGATGTCCTGCTTCATGAGTCAGAGAAGTTGTAGCATAAGAGAGAAAAGCAGAGGCCAGAGGATAGGGAGACGGTGTCTAATAAACCCTTGTATAAACCTTGATAGCTGCGTGGCTTTCTTTCAATTGGAGACTACGTGTGTTTGGCTGCCAAAAAAAAAACAACTAGTGTTAGTGTTTTACAGTTTTTTTTGGTAGTGTTTTGTATTTTTAGTAGTGTTTTAATTTTTAAAAAATTGTGTATGTGTTTGGTAAGAGTAGTGTTTTTTTTGGAGTGTTTTGATGATAAAAGTACTATTATAACCCTACTTTTACTTAACATTACTTCCCTTCTATTATTTTAATCATTTTGAAGCATCTTGGGGTTTTTTTTCCCTTCAATCGTGCCATGTATTGCTGCTTGCTTCTTCCTCCATCGCAACTGTGAGACAACCTTGCCACCGGTCTTCTTCCTTCAATCGTGCCAACAGGGTCTTCTTCCTCCGTGCGTCTACACTAGTTAACATCAGGTAAGGTGATCTGCTTCCTTGTTTTATCTCTTTAATCGTGTCAACAGTGGGTGTATACTATCATCTTCTACCACCAATTTTCTATCTCTTTACAGTGCGAGTTCTGGACAAGAACATTCAACAGCAACCACAAATCGATTTTCTTTCTCTTTGCTGTCGAAGCTTCTTTCTTTACCAAAAACACTTGTCCATAATTGTTGTCGAAGCTTCTTTCTTTGCTGTCGAAGCCTCTTTGTTGTCGAAGCTTCTTCTTGTCCAGAATTGTTTAGAGTGCGTGTTGAATTCGATTTGTGGTTGCTGTTGAATGTTCTTGTCCAGAATTCTGATTGAGTTGAATTGTTATTATTGTAGTCCAGAATTGTTGTTGTCCTTAGATTTGTTGTTCAAAATTGGTGATGTTATTAAACCCTCGTTGTATTGAGTTGATTTATGAGTGTTGTCCATTTATTTGAGTCGATTTCTGCATATTTCTTTACCAAAAGTCGATCTTTATGTTGTTTTTGAGTTGATTGCAGTTGATCTTTTCATGGAGTACTTAGTTGTTTTGAGTAGATTTCTGCATATTTCTTAAGTATGTGATTGAGATATGTTTTATATGTACATAAATTTGTTGTAGTGGGATGGACAAAAGTGATTCTCAAAGTCGTTGTAGAGGTCCAAATTTCGCTTGGGATGATGAAGCACTAAAAATTCTAGTGAACATACTACATGAATACCAAAAGAAAAATGGAAGCAAGCAATCGTACAATTGGAAAGAAATTACTCCGACTTTTATTGCTAGATGTGGACGAAGTGGTGTAAAGGATACTTGTAGGAACAAGTACGAGTCAATGAAAAAAGATTATAAGGCATGGAACATGCTTATGAATTCGGAGACGGGTCTTGGTTGGGATGAGAAGACCCGTATGATCACTGCAACAAATGAATGGTGGGAAAGGAAGATTAAGGTAATTGATTTTCTTTTTTATATATTACGGTACTAAAAGACAGGTATTATACTAATGTATGTTTCTTATTCTCGCAGGAAGAACCAAATTGCAAGAAATTTAGGACCAAGGGAATGGATGTTGAATATGAACAATTGTTGCGTTCGCTTTTTACTGGGAACGTAGCAACAGGGTGACTTGTCATGTCTTCCGGCATGACACGAGAAAAGACTCCCGAGTATGTGCCACTTGCAAATGAAGAGGATATAGGATTTGGTGTCGGGGAAGGAGATGATTCACAGTTCTTTTGCACATTTGTTGACACCGTCAACGAAGGAGCTACTAGCCAATCTGGAATAGGGGCAAACCTTGACGAGCATCCATTTGAGAGAACTGAAGATCCTACCCCTACTCCGGTCAATATGTGTAGTAATGACAAGGCTTCAGTGAAGAGAAAAAGAAGACAAATTGTTGGGTCGTCCAAGTTTGAAGAACACCTTGCACATACTAGGGAGCACAACGAGAAAATACTTGCCCTATTCCAAGAAGAAGTCAACTCAAAAGATAAGGAAGAAGAGTCACTATTGGATGAAGTAATGTTGATGCTTGATCGGTTTGTTGAAAAAAATTTGGTAGAAGATGGATCACCATTTTGGTGTTTTATTATCTCAAAGGTTAAAGGGAAAATTGATATGAAGATTTTGAGGAAACTACCTGATGACGAGAAGAGGGTGAGGTGGTTAAAATGAGAGTTTGACCAGCTTTGAATCGTTTTAGTTGTTTTACATATGTTTGTACTCTCTCATCTTTGTTGGACTTGTTGTTCTTGTTATTCACTCTTTCTGCTGACATTGTACTTGTTGACATTTTTTTAGTCATTCATGTTTCGCACATTTGTTTCCTCTGTTACGCTTGCTTGTGTTTTTAATCTCTATTATTGCTTGTCATGAGAGGTCTCTTGTTTATCAATTGCAGGTGCGCATCGTACATATAAAATATGTCTAGCGGGTGTGACGGTACTGATGAAGAATTGCAGAAACGTCGTCGACTAGTTAAATTGTACACACATTATGCTCAAATGCAAAGGGAAACGGAGATACTAGATGATCATTACTACAAACATATGCACAAACAACCTTGCTACACTGATTATGAGCGTGGGAAAATGTGGATGAATGACATATTGTTTGGCCATCACATTCGGACGGTCAACATGTTTAGGATGGACGCAGAAGTACTTGTACGTTTGTGCAACGAGTTGGAAAACAATTACGGTCTTAAAGCGTCAGCAAAAGTCTCTGTCTTGGAGAAAGTGGGAATATTCCTATACACGCTAGCTCAAGGAGCCTCAATTCGTGTTGTAGCTGAGCATTTTCAAAGGTCAACGGAGACTGTTCACCGAGCATTCCATGATGTACTGAACTCTTTCACCGGGTACGGGCATGAAGGACGTGGACTATCACATGATCTTATTCGACCAAGGAATCCGAACTTTCCTAGGACACCCTCCCACATTGTTGCAGATCCTAGATACAAGGATTATTTCCAGGTATATCTGTACTTTATTAAAAGGATTAACGTCATATGAATTATGACACTTGAATTGTATTTTGTTATATGTAGGACTGCATTGGTTGTCCTGATGGAACTCATATCAGTGCATGCATCCCATCAGAGTCACAAGGTCCTTTCATCGGTCGAAAACATACGGTGACCTTCAATGTTCTAGCTGTTTGTGATTTTAACATGTTATTTACTTTTGTGTTGTCTGGATGGGAAGGGTCGGCACACGACTCAAAGGTCCTAGATAATGCCATTTGCAACCCAAACGTACAATTTCCCATTCCACCTGCCAACAAGTATTACCTTTTGACAAAGGTTACGTAGATAGGCCCGGGTTTCTAGTTCCATATTCTAGAACAAGGTATCATTTGAATCAGTTTGATAATGAGCCACCCAGCAACAAGAAATAAGCATTCAACCGGGCTCACTCTTCTCTTAGAAGTTGTATAGAACGTTGCTTTGGAATCCTCAAAAAAAGATGGAAAATTTTAGATGCAATGCCATGTTATCCGGACCACACACAAGTTGACATTCATCTCGCTTGCTTCGCCCTTCACAACTTCATTCGCTTGTACTCTGGCTATGATGACTTGTCTGAAGAAGAAGAAGATCAAACCCCGATGGTAAACCAAGAAAGTGTGGAAGATGCTGGTATCAACGTTACAAGAGACAGAGGAATGGGGCATATACGTGATCGTATTGCTACTACCATTTGGAACTCGACAAGGAATATGTAGAAAGTTAATATTTATGTTATGTCTTTATATTTATGTTATGTCTTTGGTTTCCACTGTAATATTTCAAACTTTACAAGCGGATGTACTCGTGTTATTTATGGAAAGACACCCATCTTTTTTTTTTTTTATCACGGTTATGCTCTATCTATTGTAGATACATAAGGTTCACCCTAACATACCTCTATTACAGTGTGCATGATGTACAAATATGGCTATGATGATTTCGCCATGAACATTGTGCCTGTTGAGTTTCTATGCAATATTGCGTCTAGTGTGCTGATTTTTCAAGGTATAACAATTAGGAAAAAGGCATTTACAAGCCAAGACAAACCCATACAATCTTGCGTCAGGTCTGCTGAATTTTCAAGGTATAACAATTAGGAAAAGGGCATTTACAAGCCAAGACAAACCCATAGTCTCATTAAACTACCAACGGTCTGCATTAGTAACTGAAATTGTTTACATAAAATGGCTCCGGAGCATAATATCAAACACAAAATGGCTCCTGACCATTTACATAAATATGATATGAAGATATGTCCTTACTACAAACTGCATGGGAGATTAACTCAAACAACTAAAGAGAATAGAACAATCCCGGAAATAAACCCTAATACAAACGCATTTATTTTTCCAGACATGATTTCATTGTTGTCTCTCACTTGATTAAGAGTAAGTTCATGCTTCAATGATGATACATGTGCCTCAGCGTCCAATTCCCGCATTCTTAATATCTTAACTTCATATTGTAGGTGTTTCTTCTCTTCTCTTAAAGATTGAACGTAGTCTCATAAATCAGCGGATGCGTTACCGTCAGCAAGACATCACTCTACCATTTCATCTTCGACAGGATTGTCCTTCGGAAGTGAAATCTCATGTCTCCAAAAATAGTACTCCGGATCTCCGCTATCACAACTTGAGTTTGACATTGCTGCAACCAAAAAAAATATGAATAATTTAAAGCACTAAAAACACACAATCTTAGATTAGTACTAGTTAAATTCATGTATGTATAAGTACAGATACGACCACCTGAAACACACAATCTGATTAGCCCTTTGCTGAAAGATCATTTTACAAAAGTTTAACCATTTTCAGACATCTTACAAGTATATGTTAGTCATGCTTAGGTTTGGAGACAATATGGACACAACTAACATGATCAGACTACTATCTAGGCCATTTGGAGTCTGTATAGCTACCAAGCTAGATAAGTATAGTAAAAGGGAGAAAAAACCAATTGGTGTATGACTTCTTTTCATAGCATAGAACTTCATACAACATTATAATTAGCCACCCAACTCTCCTCTGTCTATAGCACATCTAACTTCAAAAAAAGAGGCTTCCTCAATACCATCACTGCCTAAATTTCAAATGATACAACAAGCAACAACCATCAACATTGCCATGGCCTATCATATGACTGCACTGTACAAGCAACAACCATCAACATTGCTATGGCCTCTCATAAATTAGGGCATATAACACACAAGGGAGGAAACAATTACATCAACTTTACAAACAAGATGAGAGGAAACAATAGAAGCAACAACCATCAATAAATTAGGGCAAACAAACAACATAACACACTCAATTGGAATCCAATAATCACAAATCATCACTGGTCTGTAATATGGACTCATCACTGTTTTCCTCATCCAACTACATAATTTGTATAATAACAGATCAAGCATCACAGAAGTACAACTCAGAAGGTGAACAAATATATAGATCAATATGCATTGATGCTAAAAAGTGAAAGGAAAAATTTTGAATGAACAACCCACTTCAATTTAGCTTCAAGGGAACCGGTATCACTGAAGTTACGCCTAAACCAACAAATGAAGCTTAAAATCGATTTCAAAAATCCGCATAAACCAACAAATGAAGCTTAAAATCGATTTCAAATCGTCACACAAACACACACACAAATTAATAAGCATTGGTGCTAAAAAATTAGAAGTTGAAGGGGTACTTGATACCAAGATCAATGTGTTCCTGGATACCAAATCCGAAACAACCGGTATCACTGAAGTTACGCCTCAATAGTTCATACTCCTTGACCTTCAAACCGCTCAATCGGAATAGAAGCAACAATCATCAATAAATTAAGGCAAATAACATACCACACTCAATCGGAATCCAATCACAAAACACAATCAAGATGGGAGGAACAAAAGGGCAAATTTCAACAATCACAAATCACAAACAAGATAGAAGAAGGTAAACGAAGATAGCGGAGAGACCTGTCGGGTACTGCTTGGACCTCCGATTCGGAATGGAAGAAGCAAAGAGACCTCTCGGGTAGAACTTTCACCAGGACCTCCGATTCGAAATGAAAGAAGGAAGACGAAGAATCGAAGGGACCGATAGAGGACCTCCGATTCGGAATGGAATAAGGAAAACGAAGGAGAGAAAAGAGACCTGTCGGGAATAATGAGAGTGAGAAGAGAGAGGACGAGATTTATACCTGGTAACGCACAGTAATTACCAACAAAAGTGAGGGTAGAGATGTCTTTTTTTTTTTTCTGCGAACACTACCACTAAACAAAAAACCCTCACAAAATTAGTGTTCCACAAACAATCCCTAAAAACCCAAACACTAGTTAAACTAGTGCAGCCAAACACAAATTAAATCTTGTAACACTACAAAACACTAGTTAACACTAGTGTTTTGTTGCAACCAAACACACAATATGTCTGTGTTTAGTTGTGGGGTATTTTTGTGGGGTTTGTGGGTTTTTTTTAGTTTAGGGTTATATAGGGTTAGAAAATTGTAATGTTTGGATCAAGGTTTGTGGTTTTCAATAAGTTTCTCTGGGATGGTTTTTGAGTTTTATAACCATGATTTTGAAAACCTTGTTTTTTAAGGTTTTGGGACATTGAAGATGGTTTTTCAAATCTGTTTACCAAGATGCCCCTCCAGCCCTCTCTTCTCCTCATTCTTCAACACAATACAGAAACAATGGAAGAGAAGCAAATCTACGCAGTTAATGGAGATGACGAACCCGAAGACGATGAACTAGACAAGGGCGACGAAGAGGCTATTAGAACTAGGCGAAGATAAGGAACCAAACGAACCAGGTTGTTGCTAACCCTAAAATCGATGAAGAAGAGAATCGAAGAACAGAGAATAAAATTGATTCGAGTTCTTGTGAGGGTAACAAGGAGCCAACTGAACCAATCCTATCTCTTGCTCTTCATATTCACTCTCTAACAAAATTGATTCCATTCTCAACCAACTTCTAGATCTGCAGTATTGGCACCAACAAGGGAAGAAAGCAAAAATACGGGTTTTAATGGAGAAGAAGAAGCAGGTGAAAATTGGAGACAATTTACTCGTTGTTGCTCTTCTCTTCTTCTCCCATGGTTGCTCTACTTGAATCCCTATCCTCTCCTCTCTTCTCAATTGTTGCTCTTCTCTCTACTTGAATCCCTATCCTCTCCTCTCTTCTCAATTTTGCTCTTCTTTCCTACATTAATGGCTCCATGAATGTGGCTCATGTTCAAGATTGGCTGATAATGGAAGGCTATTTTGGTCTTTAATCTATAAATCACAAATCGAAACTAGTTTCGACCCATTTAACTAAACACGTATTCAATAGTTTTCTATAAACCACAAATCTCGTAAACACTTATATACCCAAAATCGTAACCACAACCGCAATCACAACCGAAACCACCAAAAACCGCAACCATTTAACTAAACACACCCTATGTAAACCTCATCGTATATTTTGTATGTATCACTTTTTGGTATCAATTTTAGATTTTTCAAGATAGGAAATTTGTAGCTGTTTACTTATAGCTTTTTAAGTTGTACTAAATATTATAATTAAATAGTATATTTTATTTAGTTTAGGAAAAACAACCTAAAATAATATAAAACTATCAACCCACAAGCTAAAACAATCCAACTTTGATTGTTGGTCCTTTTTTGTTTAGTTGTGTAGCTTTGTTTTTTTTACTTTTGATGCACTTTGGTTTGTATTTTTTACTTATAGGTGTGCAAGTTATTTATGCTAAGAAAAAGTCTGGGATATCTAGCCGGAACCGGAAATACTTCTAAAAAGTAAAAGAATGACGGCTAAAGAACAACACTTGCAAGGTGAAGAGGAGCACGAAGGAGAGCTAGAAAGATTCATGGATCAAGCTCAAGAATGAGAGAAGTTGCAACACTTGAGGATTTAAAATCTAGAAGCAAGGTTACGAAATCAAGGAGATCAAGCTAGGATTACAAGAGGAGAGATTAAGAATGAAGAAGAGCAAACTAGGATTGATCCAATTAGGGAGAACCAAATGGAGAACCATATGCCACATACTATTGGAGAAAGAATGGATCCGACTCACCACTTACCTCAACCCGGGGTAGTGTTTGGTGGCATCACACAAAACAACTTTGAGCTCCAAACAGATTAATCCAAATGATCATGCTAAATCAATTTAGAGGAGGACCAACCGAGAGCCCTCATTTCTTCCTTGCCACATTCAATTAATTGCTAGAGACGGTAAAAGATGGGAAGAATGGAATCTTCGAAGTTGAAGATGGGGGCATTTTCATTCTCGCTAAGGGGCAAGGAAAAAGAATGGTATCAAACCATTGCACCGGGATCTATCAGCACATGGGAGGAACTCTCTTCGGAGTTCCTCAATAATTTCTTCCCACCTAATAGAACCGCCGAGCTTAGAAGGAAGATTAGTTCTTTCAAAAAGGACTATGGAGACAACATCTACCAAGCATGGGAAAGTTCAAGGACCCGTCGCTATATTGTCCACACCATAGAGTGCCCAAGCTAGTATAACTAGAGATTTTCTACCAAGGGCTAGATGATGCAAATAGAGAGACGATTGATTCTTTAATTATCCGGTGGGATATTTGTGGAGATGGAAGTTGAAGAAGCTTGACTTTCATTGAAAAATGAGTCATAGGTACTCTTCTAAAAGAGGAGGAAAGATGGACAAAGTAGATGAAAGTGTTGCTAGAGATGCAAGAGAGGAAGCCCTAACCCATCAAATCGATGAGTTGAAGAAGCAACTAGTGGAGAATTCCAAGAAGGAGGCAAGTGTTGCTAGTGTCAAAGATATGGTACCATGCCAATATCATGTGTATGTCACACCATCTCTACTTGTGAACAATACAATAGGAGCAAGGAAGAAGAATAACGAGTTGAAGAGCAAGTAAATTATGCCGAAAGAGACAATGATGAAGTCTATATGGGGTATAACAAGTTGAAAGACCACCCCAATTCTTCATATGGTGATCCCAATGGAGGATAGACCACCAAAAAACACCTATAAACCTCCACAACCAAACTCTTACCCATCTCAAAGGCAACCTTACCAAAGAGATCCTTCACCTTTAAACCAGAACATTAACACCCCCACCACAAAAACAAGGATATGCCAAGCAAACCATGGAAACAAAGATGAAACAATCTTTTGAGAGACTAATGGTAAAGTTGAAGTTTTAGACAAAGATCAATAAAAGCTAGAGCAACAATTAGCCCATCAAACTTCAAGCTCTTCAAACTCATTAGGAAAACTCCCGGGAGACACGAAAGCAAACCCAAGAGAGAGGTGCAATGTTCTTTTTGTGGATGAGTGTTAAAGGTGACTCGTAGGAGCGAGAATCAAGCCAATGCCCATACTCAATTTGAAGATTCTCAAGCCCCTATGATGCGCCCTTGACTACTATGACCACGGAGGATGAGGATGATGCTTTTCGGGTTCGCTATCCCGACACTTATCATGGCACACCTTGCCTTTGTTCCACCATGGGATTACCGACGGATGACTGAAACTACCGACGGAAGACTTGTCCCGCATATTATATTTTCCGTCATATTTTTATCTATTTAATACTTTAGATATTTAAATAATGAAAGGGATATCCTTGTGGATATTTCCCTTTAAGAGGAAGATTTGACTTGGAATCATTCATAGAATATTCCAATCAAATCCCTTGAATTAAACCTAGAATCTCTCAATTGTGTCTTAAGGATTTCCTTCTTTGCCACCACCCTCCACTATATAAAGGATGGTTGGCTTCATTTGTAATCATGTTCAATATTAATCAAGTACAATTGAGAAGCATTTCCTCATCCTTGGTTATTGGGCATCACCTCTTCCTCTCTTTAAAGTTCTTGCTTTGGATCTTTGATCCAAGTCCCCAACTCGAGGATCCCTCAAGGATCCTTGAAGGATCACTAGTTCGCTCCACTTCAAGGATTGTTCGATCTCTCTAGATCGACTCAATCGTACACTTCCGCAACATCATATCTCAAGCTTCTACAAACTCGTTTTCTACATCAAATCCATCCGCACATAACAAACCGGAGTAGTTGAAGTTCAAGCTCGATCTAGATCCGGAGTTTGTCTTTGAACGCATCCAAGGACACATCACCCTATCACCCAAGACATGGAAGAAAGTGAAGTGGTTAATGATAATGAAGTTGTTGCAAATTATGAGATTGTTGACATTGAGAAAAAAGATGGCAAAGAGGTGAAGGCACTAGCAAGGAAGCTAGTGAGAAAGAATCTATGAAGGAGGAAGCTCCTAAGGAAAAAGAAAAGGCTCCATAAGAAAGAAGAATCGGGCATAAGTTCTTACCTTTACACCTCTTGTGCAAGACACCTCATCCATTTCCCCAAAGGATGGCAAGAGCTCAACATAATAGACATTTCAGATACTTCTTGGAGAAGATGGGCTCACTCTACATCAACATGCCACTTATTGAAGCTTTAAAAGTAATGTCATCCGGCAAGTTTCTCAAGGAAATCATTTCCAACAAAGTAAGTTTTGAGTATTATGAAGGAGTAAAAATGAAAACAGAATCTACTATCACATCAATCATAGGAAGGTGGCAATCAAGAGAGAAGATTCCGGAACGTCTAGCGTTGCGGTGGACATTGGAAAAGACATGACATTGATGGCACTATGTGATCTTGGTGCGAGCGTGAGTCTGATGTCGCTCTCTTTGTGCAAAATCTTGAACTTAGGAGATTCTAAGCCGGTGAAGATGATCCTATACATGGCGGATATAAACACTCAATATTCAATTGGAATCATTGAAGATGTGCCGGTAAAGATTAGAAAGTTCATCTTTCCCGTTGACTTTAAAACTATAACGATTATCCTCTACTATTACTATAAGCGTACATTCTTAAAAAACATTTTCTATTAGTAAGGACAATGTATAAAAATTAATTAACATACATATAAACGTTGTAATATAAAATTTTTGCCAAAATGCAAATAATATATTATAATTTCCATTTATATAGATGATTTTCAAGTTGGAGGTTCCATTTTATGTTCTTTCGTACCCTAGCGAGAGAGAGATAGATAGTTGGAGACGATTTTTATATGTTTTGACTCGAAAATTCAACAAGGGCCTTTCGCACTAAATTTCTCGAGTGTTGTTGGATTTCGACTTGCATTATGAACTTTGAATTGTTAGGTACTCTTTGTTTAAGATTTCAATTTTGTTATATTCCTTGTTAATTTTATGATTTATTCTTCCATCAAAACTCATTATTTTTATCACATGACCATGTCTTAACTACTCATTTCATATCCAAAGATTGGTTGAACCCAATAATATGTTGTTTGTGGTTTTGTATATGAATTGTTGACGTGATATCAGTTGATGTTGTTTCACCATAATGAGCTTTATCCGATATTTGTCTTAACCATATGAAGAGTTCAATCCCTTTGTTTCATGCGTTGAAAAGCGGTGTTTGTCTAGAGAATAGAAATATATCAGTTTTCTGCGAAAGCGTGATTGTATTTGGCCAACTAGGATCGAACCTGATTTGGAGAGTGACGACAACCTTTATCCTAAAGGTTCCTAGTTATTGTAGTTCAACATGGTTTACACTTTTCTGTGAGAACATTGCTAGTTTGGTTTTCTACATGTGTTCTAAGTATCTAAAGGGTTTGACTTATATGCATAGCAACTGCGAGAGCGTCTATAGGTGTTTGTTATACACATTTTATCGAGAGGTTGTAGAGGCAATTTTAGATGGTTACGTGCATCAAATGTTGATTTAATTAATGAAGTTCATATACATTGTTGTTAATTAATGTGTTATTGTGGTGATACCTATCCTTAGATCTATTCTCCATATCTTATTGATATTTTTGCTTTGATTACTTGACACTAATCTTAAAACACAAGATTTTCTAAACCATATCTTCTTTGACTTAGCTGAATTGTCTATTTGTTCAATTGATACATACATAGTCCTCGTGCTTCGACACTTATTTAAAAAATGATCTTGTCACACTTGCGAGGTAGGTTTTGGTTTATCACACACTATTTTGTACTTACCTATTCACCTGCTCTTGTTGCTTCCGAAAGAAAATTATGGAAATTAAAAACAAAAAAGATTTTGAAATTAATAAGTCAAAACAATTCAAATTCCTCCCTAGAAACGGCGCAATTTTGATTAAGGTTAAAGTGGGAGTCTCACATCTCACAAATAAATTACAAAACTCACTGTAGTATAGGGGCCAGTATCGAACACGGGGAAGGTTATGTCTCGTTTTGACGAATTAATTAAGAAACTAAAATAAATAAATAAACTAAACTAAATATATACATAAGGTAAGAAATGCAAAAAAAAAAACCAAAGATTGATGGACCTGGTCGACCGATCTGGTATAGTCGATCGGGTTAAAATGCGAGTTTAAATCCAATAATCAATGTATAAAAAACCAGAGATGAAATCAGAGGGAAAGCTCAAAGTTTTATAGGACTAGTCGACCAATCTTCTAGAGGTATTTTGCTCGACTGCTTTGTGAAACAACTGAAGATAAAGGAGAAAGTTTGGATCTTTGCAAAATTCGAAATCAAATAATAAAAGAGATGAAAGAAAACGATAGGTACAAAACAGATAAAACAGTTTCAAAGTTGATCATATCACCAAAACATCCATATAATATATATCTTAATTGAAAATTCCATAATATCGAATTTAAGTCATAGTTATGCGGGAGACAACTTCGTTCGATTGTCACGTGGCCATGACTTTTGCTCGGCATAAATATATCAATGGTGTCACCCATTGATTGTCACGTACCCAAGACAGTTCCTTATCTTCACATCAAAATCAACATGGAGATATGAAAGTTAGAATGTCACCTTAAGTCAAGATCATCTTGAAGAACATATAACAAAAGAGGATTTCAAGTACTACCACTACTCGTATAGACAAACATCCGATACATAAAATCAAACCCATTAAACATCATATTTTATTGTATTTGGGCTCATCAAACCCTATAAAAGATAGGAATATCCAAACATACTTGAAACAAACTCTGAATATTTATTAATAATCGAAAGGGAACTAGTTGAGCAATCAACAAGGTGCCAATCGACCGACCTCTATAGTAACCGGCAGTAGAACAACTAGTAAAAAGCAGAATAAAGATATATTTAAGATAATGGATGAAATGCTATATTAATACGGTTAGGGGATAGCTTGAAACCCTAGGTCTACCGTTGTATTATCTTCTGATAAGATACGATCAAAACTAAAAGATAAAATGTCCAATTAGATGGGCCAAAAGTCCATCCCAAACAAAAGGGAAAAGGGAAAGAATAATAAAATTTGAAACAAGCAAGTCGAGCAGGCCGGTCGGACGAGCTCTGGGGCCAAAGTATTGGTCCCGGTCCAAAATTTGCTCCAAGACTTCATTGCTTCAACGGGAGGTCATTTCGAGGCCACGTGCATAAGGAAGGAGGGGGAGATTGAGCAACATGTATGGTATTCGAGCACTTTTGCACGTTTCTTGGTGTTCTTCACTTCATTCTTGGACCTCAATCATTTCCATCTTGACCTTGACTTCTTTGACCGCAGGGAGATTCTTAGTGTGTATGAGGTCATTCTGCTACATGTGCATCCTTTGTACTCCACGTACAAATGGCTAAAATGCCTACAATAGAATGATGATGGAAAAACATATGTTATTTAGCCCAAAAGAGGTAGGCATGTAATAGAATGATGATGGGAAAATATACTAAATAAAGAGTTATCAACCCCCTTGTGGCCGATCGATTGCCCCTTTCGCCTTTGATTAATAAAACTTTTAATTTACTCCAAGGTATGTCTAGATAATTTCAATCAGTTCTAGATTTTGGAGATTCCGACTATATTTCTCTATGATATTGATAATGATATATCAGTTGCTTGAATGTTTATCTATTAGAGTTCTTGTAATCTTTAGATTGTTCTATGCAAAATTCAAGAGCCGAGTTTGGAACATTCTTTTGTTATATGTGCTTCAAGGAGCTGATGATAAAATGGGAGAGTTGAGTCACTCGTGCCCAAAAGACTTCGTTCGATGTGTGATAAAGGGTAGTTTTGTGAACATGATAATACGGAACTCACAACCATGTTCGATTTGTGACATGTAATGGTCTTATGCACGTCATAATCAATCAAAGTTGTCTCCCACATAACATGTTTATATTCTGTTTTAAATTTATCAATTGGCATGTGTTTATGTATGTTATGGTGATTTTGCTCCTGGAAATCTTTATTGATTGTTCATTACTTCTCCTATCGTGTTAATTTTGTAACATCCCGAATTCTCATAACTCGGAGTATTACTGGTTAGGACCTCACAATGGGCCCCGACCTTAGTTTGACAACAATTTTACTAAGATCTTGCAACAAGACACAAATAAAAAAAAACGAAATTCATAAAATGTATTTGTAAAAGGATGAATGCAACAAAGTCTAACAGCCTATCGTACTTAAACAACGGAAAAAACTAACTGTCTTAACAAAAGGGAAAGACAACAAAGTAACAACCCAAACCCCCACTCTAAAGAGTACGGAGATCCGGCTGACCACTACTTCCGGATCACTCAACTGCTGTTCTAACCTGCAGTAAATCTAAAAAAACACAACAAAACAACCATTAGCTAGTTATCTAAACATTAGGAGAATAATAATAGCACACACACACATAAAATAATAAACACTCATCATGCTTTCAAACAATCCATTTATTATCTTCATTTAAGTCATTCACTCTAATGATACTTATTTTGTGACACGAGGGATTCCCAAACCTCGCCTCCGCCCCCGTGTACCCATCAGGAGTGGATCCGATGCATCTCATCGTGTACCTGTATGGTCTGGGTATAGAGAACCTCCCAGTCTCCTGGCAGAGCTGGGCAGTGATGTCACGGCCTGTTATACATATACTTGGGCCTTAACACATAATAACAACGGTTGTCCTAACAAGTTTTTATTATAACACACATGGTACACACACCACTATTATCACTCAACCAATATCCAGAAACCAGCTAAGTAAGTCGCAAGGACTTACCTAAACCACATCATAACTCTCAAATCTCAACTCGGTCTGCACTCGTGGTAACTCAAACGCCTGTCAAACAAGGCATGTGGATCACAATCACATCCCATACTCTTAGAAGTTATAAACTTCTAAGTTGTACAATCTCATGAAGAGGAATTATGGAAAAAAGGTTCTCTTAAGTTAAAAAGACTATTTTGCCCCTGATCCCGAAACTCTCAAAAATCCCCTAATTTGTGCTTAAATTCTTATTGGAGGCTAAAAGTCATATTCTAACTCTCAAGGATGATTTTTGGGTAAAACTAGGGAAACTACAAAATTTCATATTCCTCGGAAAGTCACTAAGGTCCAACTTTGGCTTCAAATATAAAACCCGAATAAATTTATTAAAATTCTAAAATAATTCTCTATGTCATCTATGATATGCATACTAATCATAGGGGCAAAGATCTCTTCAAAATTCCCAACAACCATCTTTACAAAATTCTCCAAAGTTGGTTCTCAACTGAAGATTCTATACTTAGCCAAATCTGAGTATGCTTTCTAACTGTACAACCAGTCCACTTTGAGCCTCTATAACTCTAAATCCCACCGTTGGATTCATCTCAACTTTTGAGAGATTAACCTATGCATGACACTAAACAAAATCTCAAAAACTGAACGGTGGATCTTGTTTCTAAAGCATCGAAACAAATGCTCAAACTTGACTGCTCAACACAGTTTCTAGAATTCAAAACTGAAAGTGTAAATGGTCCAAGGTTCGGAACTCACCTCTGTCATGTTGTACCAAGGTAGGAGGGTTCACTAGCTCGAAGTTTGATATTTTGTACATGACAAAACCATGATTTAAACCTTCTTTCATGTACAACTATAGAGAGGAGGGAAGATGGTTTGATCTCTTACCAAGGAATGAATGCAGAAGGTTGTTGCACTGGGAGAAGAAGTGAGACTCGTACGGCTAGCTTCTGTCAACACCGGGGAGGAAGGTGGTTCGACAAGGGGGATGCATAGGCTCTAAGAGGGTAGAGATCATCCGTCAACACTCACGTTCAACCAGAGGAAATCAGAAGTGAGGGAGGCGAGACTCACCTGTCTGTGGAAGACCCTTCTTCTGTCAACACTGGGTGGGTAAATTATCTTCCCAGATTGGTACTAACTGCAGCATGAATGAGTGCCAAGCGTAGTCGAGGATGAATGGTGTTGCCCTATCTCTCGCTTGCAGGGGTAGGTCTGGCGCTTCTGTTCTGGGACGTCCGAGTGCAGCAGGAGGAGGGAAGGAAGTCTTCTGTGCTCGCTACGGAGGGGTGGCTGTGTGAGAAGCAGAAGGCGCCAGCAAGCGATCTGTGTGGGAGGGATCTGTGGACGCAGAAGGGAAAGAGAGGGAATGAAGGGTTGCACGTAGACGTGAAACGGGGCAGCAGTTGTTGTGTGTGACGAGCGTCTTCTGGGGCGTGATCTACGGAGACGTTACAGCAGGATCCTCCTTTGATACAGCTCAGCACACATAAGGGAAATGCATCATCCATTCCTTGGGCTGGACTTCGAAGGACTTTTGGATGAGGCGTATATCAGAAGGTGAGAATGGGCCAGCAGCAAGGAAAAGCAACAGGGTGGGCTGGAGACAACATGGGCCAAGTAAGGAAGCACAAGGGGAGATGGGTTGTCATGTGTTGTATGGGCCTTGTCACAAGGTTGTCTGGGCTTCGTCATGGCCTCGTCTCAGCTTTGTCATGGTCTCGTCAAAAGACGTCGTTATGACTTAGATTATGGTTTGATAAAATTTCATCATTTTATGTGACTAAAAGAGTACATAAAATGATAGAATGAGTTCTAGTATAACCCAAGGTAGAACTAGTAAAGGTCAACGGTCGAAAACCGGTTTGACGCGGTATTAAACGGAAATAATAAAATTTTTTTTCCCGGATATTACAATTTTCAAACTCCTTGATTTTAAATCAAGCTACAAAGAAAATTTTATTCTCCCTTACTACTATTGTTATTTACGAGTTTTTATACACTAGTCGATCAACCAAAGCTATACCAATTGATCGACCGACCTTTGTTCTTCTTACCAGTTGCTTATGTTTTTGTATTTTATTATTTGTTTGTGTTTGGAGTCTGAGATTGTAACACCCCAAGTTCTGGGAACTCAAAGCGTTACGGGTTAGGACCTCACAATGGGTCCCGACTCTCAGAGTAGCAACGACACAACGGATCTCACAACAAGATACAAATAAATTAAAACCAAAACTTATAATAAAACCAAAGGTTATAACAAAGGAAAGCGTAAAAGACTCGTTGCCGAGTTCAAAACAAAGGAAAGAACGACAACAAAAATATAAAACCGATCCCGTCCTATAATATACGGGAACCCCGGCTGACCACACCATCCAGATCACTCAACAACACTTATATCATGCAAGGCATCTACAACATCGGTATAAATCGTTAGCTAACATTCTAGATATCAGAAAGACAATAAAAGAAACAAACACACATAAGGTAACATAAACATATAGCATATATGCTCACACTCAGTCGGTTATTATCTTTCATTCCAAAGATAGAGTTGTCCTTCATGTTGTTGGAGGGGGGAAAGAATTTTGGACAGACTCTCCTTGTCCTTCATGTTGGAACCTCTATTGTTGTTGTAATAATAGAGGCTCCATCAAAATTCGGGTAACCCTTATTCTAATTCAAATTCTAATAATTTCTTTAACCCCTTTTCTTCTTCTTCTACTTCATTGAAGAGCCAGGAGCCTGGATCAAGTTCGTCCCAGCCAAAGACGAAAGATGCAGTGCATCTTGATCAAGCTCAACGCTATGGAGACGTCCATGACTTCATTTTTGAAGGCACAAAAAGCCTTAGAGAAAAAATTATTTAATAAGGCGAATGAAGGGCCAAGAGATCAAAGAAAGCTCCCAGCAAGGACATAGAGCAACCCTAAAGGACAGATTATGGCAATAACGACGAGAAGTGGACTGAAAACTGCAGATCTAGTGCCTCGGTCGATGCCAGTGCAGAAGAAGAACACCTCGGTCCAGGTACAGACGAGGAACGCTTTGGTCGAGGTGCCAACCGAGGTGGAGTCCCAGAAAACGACGGACAAATCTGAAGTTTATGTCCCACCTCTTGCATATAAACCACCACTTCCATTCCCTCAGTCAAGGGTCAAAGCACATCTAGACAAGCATTTTGGTAAGTTCCTTGACTTGATGAATAAACTACACATTAACATCTCTTTCTTTGATGCTATTCTATGGATGCCCGCCTATGGGAAGTTCTTAAAAGAGATTCTATCAAGGAAGAGAAAACTGGAAGATTTCGGTGAAGTAAGGATGACATCTAAATCCTCGGAGCTCATTCAAATCATGAAGGAGAAGATGCCACCAAAGTTAAGAGATCCCGGCTCATTTTGCATTCCCATTCAAGTTGGGGATGTAACTTGTGAGGCGTTGTGTGATCTAGGAGCCAACGTGAGCATAATCCCGCTGGAGCTATGTGTGAAGATCGGACTTGGAGAGCCCAAGCTGGTGAAGATAAGGTTATACATGGTGGACCGCTCCATTACCCATCCGGTGGGCATTATGGAAGACGTTCCGGTTAAGTTAGGTAACTTCTATTTACCTATAGACTTTGTTGTACTTGATATACGATCACAAATCACGCAAGAGTATAAAAACGAACTAGCAAATCAAGCTAACAACACAAGTAAACGAAACAAACTCGAGATGTGTGATCAAAGAAAGGAAAGTGAATTCTAGGGGTTAGGAATTCCGGTTATGGCATTAGACTCAAGCTTCTAATCAACCTTGGACTAGCTATAATGTGTTGGGATAGGGTGTTTCTCAAATGGAACGAATCACCGGGTAGGTCTCATGATCCACTAATCCCGCAACTAAGGTCCTATTACCGGGTAAGTCTCTAGGAACCTAGGGTTGGGAAATCTACACAAACCGGATTGCTATCTAGGGATCTAAACTCTCCTTACCGGGTAAGTCTCGGGTAGGCAAGTCCTAAACATCAATCCTAGCACACTCAATCCAATAGCGGCTTATGAGGCTCACTACTACCTAGAGTTCATCATCTTTGGTACTCAAGATCGGAAATCACCGGTTAGGTCTCTTTCCTCACTTAGATTGCTAGCATTAGGTCACCCTAGGCTAGATTAAGCTTAACAAACACTAGGATTTCAACAATCTAACATCCTAACATGCAGATTTATCAATACAAGCATAGCAGAAGAATATCACGGGCAGTTCATCACATTCCACGGCCGTGGTTTGTGTAGAAGAAACCGTGATTTCTAACAAAACTTAAGTATGAGCAAGCAAATCATCCAAAGATACATCTAATTCTATTCTATCATAGTCCAAGCCATAACCATCATTCCCTTACCCTAAAATCGCATCTATTTAGCCAACAACATGCATCATAACAATCAAGCTCAACAAGCATACATTCATAGCTTCCATAGCAAGAAAATAGAATAAAAGAGAAACGAAACAAGTAGGATAAGAAAACCAAGCTGGATAAAAGTCAAGAAGGACTTACAACCCTTCAAAAGAAGGTTCGAATCGTTTATTACAACCCTAGTAAATATCTTCAACAAAACTCACTCAAAACCACTAAAAAACTATGAAAACTATGAAACTAGTGTGCTTCTTCTTCTTCCCCAAAATGAGAGTGTTTCTTCTCCTCCAAGAGTAGCTCCAATCCAAATGAATTCCAATGAGAGAATATGGGAGAGGGTGTGTGTGGAGAGGTCCCCCTTAGAATCAGCCTGCAAGAGTACTTATAGCCTTCACCATTTGCAAGAGTTGGTTATGGAGATCGTGGGACAGCTGTCCCAGTTGTCCAGAGGGAATCATGGTCCATTCCACGGCCGTGGAAGTGCCAGGGACCGTGGTTTTGGTGTTTCAGCCCTCTTTTGATTATTGAGCCATGAGTTGGTGCAAGGCATGCACCAACATGGCCCTATGTGTTCTCCTTGGCTCCTAGCTTGCTTCTTAATGAGTCCGGAAGTGTGTCATCGCGAGGAAGCATCCTCGAATGTATCGATTAAGCTCCAAAAGCTCCCAAAATACCTACAAAACATGCAAAAGTCCGTGTAGACGTCTATCTCGACAACATTCATGAATTAAGTGCAAATCGTCACGAACTAATGTCAAACTATGCATGAATAGCGGTAAAAACTATCTAAATGGATCCTTAAACTAACGTCATTAATCGTGTTATCAAAATACCACATACTTAAGATTTGCTCGTCCCCGAGCAAGACCCACCTATAGACTAAGAGATGACATGATTTATGCATGCAGAAAAACAACAAAATCTTTTTGGAATTGTTCTTCTAACATTGGATCACCTTCATAGTCATGTTTCATGGCAATGGACAAGCAATCATGCATCAAACGAATGTAGGCATGGAAAGACAATTATACTTAACTCAAAAGCATGCATGCAAGATGAAAATGAAGAAGTCAAGATGATCATGAGTATATTCAATCTAGATTACTAAGTCTTACACACATGCAAATAGGTCAAAAGGGCTTAGGAAAGAAGAGGCCAAGAAACGCTGCGAATAGGTGGGAATTTTTAGGTCATGTGATGCTAATCCGGGAAAGGAACTAACTCCACAATTTCATTTTTGATCAACTTCACCACAAGTTTAAATTTTCTCCATCTTTTCTTTATTTTATTTTCTTTCTCATTTTCTTTTTCTTTCACTTATTTTTGAGGCAATGGCATTGGTGTACAAAGCCGAAACCTGGTGATTAGCGGACCTCGGGATTTTTCCGAGGTGCCTCACACCGAGCACACATACCAAGGCTCGTTAGGACATTCGGTTTATCCGACTTTGGCAAGGCACAAACACCCGATTATGTAAATGGTGCCGAGTTACTCGTCATCAAAACCAAAGTCCCCAAACCTATATTTTTTTCTACAATTTTCACAACAAATTCAGCACTTCATTCACAACATTCTTGCATCAACAACTTCACCCACACTTGCTTTTCACACACATCAACACACTAGCATGCTCCTATTCCCGGATGGGTTAAAAGAGGTCAATTTTATATCAATTGAGGTGCTCAAACAACATGATCAAGATGAGAAGTAGAGAAAGATGAATTGCCTTAATCACTCCTAAATGATGTGCAAGAACTAGCATGTAATTTCGACCATCAATCCTCAATCCTAAATCCAATCAAGGCAAACATCATGATCATAATTCATACATGGGATTCAAGATAAGTACTTCAAGTCCACATATGCATGCATCAATTCAGCACATAAGGCCACCCATAACCAATTCACAAGACAATCTCATCATAAGGGTCATACCCAAACTTAGAAGCACTAAAATTTTTTAAATTTTCTGATTTTATTGGAATTTTCGAAATATGTATGTATAATGCAAAACATAATGAAACATGTGACAAAAAGAAACTATCCTAGATGCTAATCATGCAAGTGATCAAGAAAACCCCACCCCATACTTAGAAACACATTGTTCCCAATGTGCAATTGAAGTAAAGAAGAGTGAAAGAGGGTCCTCACAATGTAAAATGGTTTGCTTCGGTATTTGGGTTCACTCAAGTGGATTGATGGTAAATGATCAATCAAAGGTGGTAGAGAGCTCTTGATGTTCATATTGGCGTCGGGACCCGCGCTAGGCACCGCTAGCCATCCAAGTTCCGCGTCCGCTCCACCCACAATTGATGAGGGAATCATCATCATCATCCATATGTCATGCAAGGCTTCCATGCTACTTGGATTCTAGCACACAAACTCCAAACACACAAAATCACACAAAAACACACAAAAACAGAAAAATCAAAACCAACACAAAAACGAAAAGGGAAAGATGTTACCAATGAGCTCCCGGAATATACTTCTTCAACCGGTGCCCATTCACCTTAAAATTTCCACAATGCTCCTGATAACACGATTTATGACGTTAGTTTAGGCACTCATTTAGATAGTTTTTTCCGCTCATTCATGCATGGTTTGCACTAGTTCGTGACGATTTGCACTTAATTCATGTATGTTGTCGAGATAGACGTCTACACGGACTTTTGCATATTTTGTAGGTATTTTGGGAGCTTTTGAAGCTTAATCAATACATTCGAGGATCGTTGCTCGTGATGACACACTTCCGGACCCATTGGGAAGCAAGTTAGGAGCAAAGGAGAACACATGGGACCTTGTTGGTGCATGCCTTGCACCAACTCGTGGATTGATGATCCATAGAAGTCTGAATCACCAAAACCACGGCCACTGGGACTTCCACGGGCATGGAAATAGGCCGTGGTTCTCCCTGCACAGCTGTGACAACTGTCCCACGATCTCCATAACCGACCTTTGCCCTTGATGGTGTATAAGAAATGGTCCTGTAGGCTGTTGAGGGCAGACCCCATCATTCCATTCTCTTCCACACTCTCACCATTGGATTGGAGCTACTCTTGGAGGAGAAGAAAGACCTTCATTGGAGAAGAAGAGAAGAACACACCATTCTTAGAGTTTCATAGTTTTTAGAGTGAAGTTTGTCGGAAACATTTTCTAGGGTTGTAAGAACGATTCAAACCTTCTTTTGAAGGGTTGTAAGTCCTTCTTGACTTCTATTTAGCTTGGTTTTTCTTGTTCTATTTGCTTCATCTCTTTTTCATTTCATCCTTTTGATATGGACTACATGATTATATGCTTGATGAGTTTGATTGTTGATACACATGTTGTTGGCTAAATAGATGTGATTCTAGGGTAAGGAAATGATGGTTATGGCTTGGACTATGATAGGATAGACTTAAACGTACCTTTGGATGTGTTCGCTCCAAACGGTGTGTGCAAGCTTTAAATTTATAACCCTAGATGTAAGCTTAAAACAAGGATGCGAACCCGCAGTGTACGGGTCAATCGTAGTAAAAAGCAAGAAATTCCAGGGGTCGATCACAGGGACTTAGTGAAACAAAGTCGGAATAGGTAAGCTTTGTAAATTACTAACCACAAAAGCAATTAAAACAATCAAAGATGATAAAAGTCAATAAAGGAAATATGCAATTCTAGGGATTAAAGCATCTAGTTGTGGTTCCAACTCAAGATCTAAAGATAAGCGGACAAAGCTGAGGTTTTTGCATAGGGAAGGTGTTACTAAGGCGGAATAGATCATCGGGTAAGTCTCACTACTCACTAATCCCAAACCGTAACTCCTATTACCGGGTAAGTCTCAAGGAATTAAGATAAAGAACTATAACCTCAAACTAACACACCATCTAAGGGAATAGAATCAACCTTTACCGGGTAAGTCTCAGGCTAACTCACAAAGATGGGATGGAAGCACACTCAAACCCCAATAAAGGATAAACCTTTATTACCTACACTTATGATCTTAGGTAAACAAACAAAGGAATTACCGGGTAAGTCTCATCCTAGGCTTGCATTGGACCAGGAAAGGTGTAATAAGAATAGGATTTGGCAAACTCTAACACTTAACTCTCAGTTTCGGATTAGATAAGTCACCTCGGTCAACCAAATTCCACCCCGGCCGAGATGTTCATCGACTGAGCGAGATGCTTAGGGTTAAGGTTAAAGACTCGAACTTTCAGGGTCCTACTGTGATTAGGATTATTCTATCATTGTTTTTCCCACAACCTTCAGCCAATCACCCTAGAATCACACAAAGAGATTATCCACTCATCATCATGAAAGTATTAATCAAATATATGGGAAGAAAGAGAATAATTGAACAAGAAAACCTTAAGAGAAAGGCTTCAATAACTGAATCAATTATCAAACCAACAAGCGTTCCTTGGATAGAAATCCAACAAGACAATCAACAAGGAAGGGAATCTAAGATGATCTTACAAAAACCCTTCAAAAAGCTATAAAAGCTATATACTTTCTTCCTTCAACCTTCAAAAAGGTTCTTCAAATCTCCCATTTGGAGTATGGCTGCAGCGGTGTATTCGGATGTATGCAGGCTGTTCCGGGTGATAGCGGATGTCCAACTGTATGCGGGATGTCGGATTTGTGGGAAATCTGACCCTTTTTATAGGAAAATTACTCTCTAAAGATAAGATATCTTAGAAAGATCTCTTCCCATAAAAATAGGTAAAATATATGGTCTATCTTATCTTCTTCCTTCCAGGAACCAAGCCCAAAAATATAAGATCCTCTTTCCAACGATAAAAGATCTCAGCCAAGAATAAGATATTCTCGCCGCGTCCCAGGTGTTCGCCTCGGTCGAGTCGACTCCTCTGGATCACCTCGGTCGAGGTGACTCTGTAGTCAACCGAGGTGAATCACAACTGAATGTGAAATCTCTCAAATCTGGTCCAAAGTAAATCTTTAATCCATGGCTATGCTTCCTGGATGTTTCCTTAAGCTCCTGAATGTAGCTCCAATGACTCCATAGCTCCTTTTGCTCCTTTTTGATGCAAAACGTGCCATTTTACTTACGATTACAACAAAACTAGGTGTAGACCTCGATTCCCGCAAAGGTAGATGAAACGACAATATAATCACCTAATATATATACAAACATGTAGATTATTGAAGATAAAACGTCTAAACAAACCCCAAAATATAGACAATAATTCCTGCTATCAAAATACCCCATACTTAGCCCTTGCTTGTCCCCAAGCAAGTTCCGCATATAAAATACAAGATAGAATGGATTATAAGTCATAAAGATCAATGAAAAAGTCTTTCAAAAACATTTTAATGGTGTGCTACAATCATAGATCACTCTAAGAGAATACTTCATGGAATTAAAAATCAAAATTGTTTAAAACATTTTATAAATATAAGAAAGTTGTTCATCTTTGCATAAAATCATAGAATGCATAATAAATCATAATCATCAAAATTAATCATGCATAATCCAGTTTAAACCACTAATTCAATCAACAAGCGCGAGGTCTCAAGGGCTTCCCAAAAGAAAAGGTCAAGAAACGTGTAGGGTAGGGATGTATGTAAGGTAATGTGGTGCTAGAATCCGGGAAAAGGATATCACTTCACTTTCACTTTGACTTTTAACATCTTCCACCAATAAGCTTTGCTTATTTCACACTTTTCCTTTTTTACTTTACTTTTTGGGATGCATGGACAGATGTGCACAATAACCGAAGCCTAGGAAATCAGCAATCATCAATTTTTTGAGATGCATCAAACCCTTGATGCACATACCATGACCCGTTAGGAATATCGCTCAATTCGACTTTGGCAAGACACAAACACCCGGCTATGTGAATGGTGCCGAGTTACTCATCATCATGATTGACTTCCCCAAACCTATTTATTGCTTTCTAACACTTTCACTTCCAACCAACTTCTCAACTTTTACTTCACTTGCTTTCACCACTTTGCTTGCTTCCAAATTCCCGGATAGGTAAAGGGAGGCAAAAATGTATATGAGGGGCTAAGCATGATCAAGAAGAAGAAGAGAGAAGAATGAATTGCCTTGGTCTTTCCAGGAAGAAAGTGAGAGAACTCATAATGTGGTGTCAACCTTCAAATTCAACATAATTTGGATAAAAACAAAGTATTAAACATGCCGAAAATTTCAAACAAAGCATTTAGCAACTTAAACATATCATAAAACCTTTCAAGCATATAAAGATTTCAAAACCAGTCAGCAAACAAGATCTTCACTGAGATCATATCCAGATAAGAAGCACAAAACTTATTTCGAAAACTCTCAGTTAAACCACCTCGGTCGAGGTGTTCTTAGGTCAACCGAGGTGAAGTACCTCGTTTGGCCAGAACTGCCCCGGTCGAGGTCAAAATTTTTTTTTCTTGTCCAGTTTTGACGTTTTTCTCAATCAAATAACCTGTATGTATGCATGTAATCTCAGATAAAACCATAAAAGCAAAATAAAGCATAAATATCCGATAATATCGAGTCATACATCACATAAGTCAAATAATACATAAACACCCCATACTTGGGACACACTCTCCTAGTGGGTCAGAATAAGTCTAAAGAAAATAAAGTACTCACCGGACATATAGCTGAGCTGCATAATAAATAAGAAAGAAAATCCTGCAGGCTCTCAATAATCACGATCCGGTGGTGGTGGTGCATACGGATACTGGGATGGGTCAAATGGATAACCCATAGTCTGCTGAAACTGGATCTCCATCATCCGGCGCTGATAGTGCTGGCCCTCTAACATCTGATGAGTCCAGCGGTCGATCTCTCGGTGCTGGGCGTCAAACCTCTCCTGGATGTCCATAGTAAGGGCATCATAGGAATCTATCATCTGATCCGTCAGATCATCGATCCAACGGTGAGCCTCTAGATCTCTCTGTCGGCGTACCCTACGCCTAGCAGGTCGTACTGGTGATGCAGCCGGTGCGGTCTCAGTCTTGTCATCGTCCAAATCAATGACCGGCGCACTCGTCCGAGCAGTATTAGTCCCTGTATCCATAGGAACTCCACCATCTCTATCATCATCATCATCATCATCATCATCAGCAGTCGCCTCCTCATCCTCCTCAGCTGGTGCAGCTGCTGCCTCTCTCGCATCCTCCATCAGTGGGATCCTAGCAGTCTGCCAATAGTGTGGATCATACACTGAGAACTGGGGTGACCATCTGATCCCCTGTGGTGTAGTCGGCTCCCATGGCATAGCTACATACGGCGTAGTGAGTCCTCGGGGAACTAGTATCCTCCGAGTAATCATATCCTAAAGTCCTAGCGGCTTGGCAGCCGCCACCATGGTACATGCGCTGAGATCCATAACCTGGTAACTCGCAATGTGAGTCACAATGCCTCCGCAGCAGATATCGCCCTTCGCCTTGGCCTTGATCTTATGCAGATCCTCTGCTAGCATCAAGCCAAAGTCTGGAATTCCTCCAGTCACCATGTAGTAAAGGCTAAACAACTCCCCCTGTCTGACCTTCTGGGGCGACTCAGTACGCGCCAGAAGAGTCTCACTGAAGATCCTGTGAGCTAACGTAAATGCTAGGTGAAAAATAATACGCTCCCTGGAGTCTCCAGGGCGCCATCTATCTGCGTGCTCAACTACATGAGCAATCTGACCCCAGAACTCCCTCGCTACAGCTCGGGAGGGAAAATCAACAACAGTCGGAGCCGCGAAACCAAAGATGTCTCTCCAGTACTCTAAGGGAACTTGATAGCATGAATTATAGTCTATATTTTGGGGTTTGTTTGGACGTTTTATCTTCAATAATCTGCATGTTAGCATGTATAATATGTGATTATATTACCATTTCATCTACCTTTGCGGGAATCGAGGTCTACACCTAGTTTTGCTGTAATTGTAGGCAAAATGGCACGTTTTGCATCAAAAAGGAGCAAAAGGAGTCATGAGTCATTTGGAGCTACATCCAGGGAGCATAGCCATGGATTAAAGATTCACTTTGGACCAGTTTTGAGAGATTTCACATTCAGTTATGACTCACCTCAGTTGACCAGAGATTCATCTCGACCGAGGTGATCCAGAGACGCCGACTCGACCGAGGCGAACACCTAGGACGCGGCGAGAATATTTTATTCTTGGCTGAGATCTTTTATCTTTGGAAGGTGATCTTATATTTTTGGGCTTGGCTCCTGGAAGGAAGAAGATATGCAAAATCATATATTTTACCTATTTTTATGGGAAAAGATCTTTCTAAGATATTTTATCTTTGGAGGGTTATTTTCCTATAAAAAGGGTTGGATTTCCCACAAATCCGGCATCCGCTTACACCGAGGAACATCCGGCATACATCCGCTATCAGCGCAAAATCTCGCATACATCCCACTTACACCTATTACACCACAGCAGCCATACTCCAGTTGGGAGTTTCGAAGAACCTTTTTGAAGGTTGAAGGAAGATTGAAGATCATAGCTTTTATAGCTTTTTGGAGGGTTTTGTAAGATTGTCTTTAATTCCCTCACTTGTTGTCTTGTCTTGCTAGATTTATATCCAAGGAACGCTTTTGTTGTGATATTTGATTCAGTTATTGAAGTCTTTTTCATTAAATTCTTCTTGTTCAAATATTCACCTTCTTCCTATATATTTAATACTTTCATAATGATGATGAGTGGCTAATTTCCTTGTGCGATTCTAGGGTGATTGGCTGAAGGTTGTGGGAAAAACAATGATAGAATAGTCTTAGATTCCAGTAGGATCCTGAAAGTTCGAGTCTTTAACCTTAACCCTAAGCATCTCGCTCAGTCGATGAACATCTCGGCCGGGGTGGAATTTGTCTGACCGAGGTGACTTATCTGATCCTAAACTGAGAGTTAAGTGTTAGAGTTTGCCAAATCCTATTCTTATTACACCTTTCCTGGTTCAAAGCAAGCTTAGGATGAGACTTACCCGGTAATTCCTTAGTTTGTGTACCAACGATCATAAGTGTAGGTAATAAAGGTTTATCCTTTATTGGGGTTTGAGTGTGCTTCCATCCCATCTTTGTGAGTTAGCCTGAGACTTACCCGGTAAAGGTTGATTCTATTCCCTTAGATGGTGTGTTAGTTTGAGGTTATAGTTCTTTATCTTAATTCTTTGAGACTTACCCGGTAATAGGAGTTACGGTTTTTGATTAGTGTGTAGTGAGACTTACCCGGTGATCTACTCCACTTTAGTAACACCTTCCCCATGCAAAAACCTCAGCTTTGTCCGCTTATCTTTAGATCTTGAGTTGGAACCACAACTAGACGCTTTAATCCCTAGAATTGCATGTTTGCTTTATTGACTTCTTATTCATCTTTGATTGTGTTAATTGCTCTTTGTGGTTAGTATTCGCGAAGCTTACCGTTATCGACTTTGTTTTATCGAGTCCCTGTGATCGACCCCTGGAATTCCTTGCTTTTACTACGATTGACCCGTACACTGCGGGTTCACATCCTTGTTTTAAGCTTAAGTCTAGGGTTATAAATTTAAAGCTTGCACACACCGTTTGGAGCGAACAAGTTTTTGGCGCCGTTGCCGGGGACTTGGTCTAGACCGAGCCGGTACGGTTTGCTCTTGGGGCGCTTGCCCCCGTGTCATCTAACCACTCTACTTGAGTGACTTTTGCAGGTTCTTTCTTAGGTATATGCGAAGAACCCGCACTGGGAAGGAAATCGTTCCTTACGATCCCGAACCAGAAAAGACATACAAGCGACGCTTAAGAGAAGCGAAGATGGTCCAACAAGACAACCGCGATCTTGAGGCCGAATTGAAGGAGGCGTTAGAGCTGCTACACCTCAGACAGGAAGAGCTACAACGAGAGAAGGAAGAAACTCGCACCAAGACAGAAGCAATCGAAGCAGAAATGGCCGTCATACGAGACGAGATTCTACTTCGACCGAGGGACGACCCAGTTCCCGATGCTGGACCGAGGCAGGTTCCAGTTGCTGACCCTCGACCGAGGCAGGTCCTAGTACCAGACGCCCCGGCCGAGATACATCCACCTCGGATACCAGTCCGAGATGTTCTTCTTGCAGGAATCCCACAAACCCTAGGTCAAAGGATGGACCCTAATCAACAACTGAGGCGTCCAGGAGTCAACCTAGGAGATCCAGCGGACCATGACTACGAACTTCGACCGCAAGTTCTATCCATGATTCGCCAATGCCAATTCAGAGGGATGGATAAGGAATCACCACATCAACATCTTCAAAACTACGAGATCTTGATGGAAACCTTGCGACCTTCCAGAATTGAAAATAACAACTACAAGCTAAGACCTTTTTACTTTTCTTTAAAAGATAGAGCTCTTACTTGGTATCAATCTCTTCCTTCAGGTAAAATTAGCACATGGGAGGAGATGACCACGGAATTCTTAACCAAATTCTTTCCCCCCTCAAAGACAGCTGAAATGAGAGGGAAGATCAATGCTTTCATTATGAAGGACAAGGAGAGCTTGTCCAAATCTTGGGAGCGGTTTAAGGATATCCTTTTGCATTGCCCACACCATGGGATTCCAAAAATCGAGTTGTTGGAGATCTACTTCAAAGGACTGGACGGAAGCACCCAGTTCAATCTCCAACTACTCTCTGCCGGTACCTTCATGGACATGGCGATTGACGAGGCTTGGGACTTCATTGAGAAGCAAGCCTTGCACATGGAGAAATATATCCACCAAGGAGCTGAAGGTGGAGTTAAAAGAGTCAACTTTCAAGAGACTCAATCTAACAACAATCAACTCACGTCTTTGAAGAATGACATGAAGCAATTGAAGGAACTCTTGGTTGCACAAACCAAGAAGGAAGAGCAAGGGCAAAGGAACAACAACAACAACGGGTACCGTAACAACAACAACGGTCCCCGAAACAACAACTACAACAACAACAATAGAGGATCCAATAGCAACAACTGGAGAGCGAACAACCAAAATCATGGTAACAATCATTCAAACTCCAACTCTAACGATTCCTCTAACCCTTTCCTCTCTTCTCCTTCTTCTTCTTCTTCTTCTTCTACTCCATTAAAGAGCCAAGGGCAAGGATCAAGTTCATCTCAGCCGGAAAAGAAAGACGCAGTTCTGGAGGCTATCTTGATCAAGCTTAGCGCTATGGAGAATTCTATGACTTCATTTTCGAGGGCCCAAAAGTCCTTCGAACAACAACTTGCAAGTAGGGCGAATGAAGCGCCAAGAGATCCAGGGAAGCTTCCAACAAAGACGGAAAGCAACCCTAAAGGCCAGTGCATGGCCATAACGACGAGGAGTGGACTCAAGACTGCAGATCCAGTACCTCGTTCGACGCAGACCACCTCGGTCCAGATCCAGTCGAAGAACACCTCGACCGAGATGCCAACCGAGGCGGAGCAACAGAAAGCGGAGGGGAAAACTGAAGTTTATGTTCCACCTCCTGCATACAAACCACCGCTTCCATTCCCCCAGTCAAGGGCCAGAGCACATCTAGACAAGCACTTTGGTAAGTTCCTTGACTTGATGAATAAGCTGCATATTAACATTCCTTTCCTTGATGCTATTCTAGGAATGCCCGCCTATGGGAAGTTCTTAAAGGAGATCCTATCAAGGAAAAGGAAATTGGAAGACTTTGGTGAAGTTAGGATGACATCTAAATCCTCGGAGCTTATTAAGATCATGAAGGAGAAGATGCCACCTAAATTAAGAGATCCCGGCTCATTTAGCATTCCCATTCAAGTTGGGGATGTCACTTGTGAAGCCCTTTGTGATCTAGGAGCCAGCGTGAGCATCATCTCGCTGGAGCTATGCATGAAGATCGGACTTGGAGAGCCCAAGCCGGTCAAGATTCGACTTTATATGGCGGATCGCTCCATCACCCATCCCGTGGGCATCTTGGAGGACGTTCCGGTCAAGTTAGGTAACTTCTATCTACCTATAGATTTTGTTGTACTTGACATTTTCCCGCAGATTACCCTGTCCCTATTATTCTCGGGAGGCCATTTCTAGCAACTTCGGGTTGCAACGTTGATTGCAAAAACGCCAAGTTGAAGTTCAACATTGGTAGTGACCAAGTGGAGTTTGCATTGCTTGCCGCAATGAAGGGAGAGCAACTCAGCGACGATATCTTCAACATATATGATGAAGAAGAATCACGGGAATTGGTGAGATCTATCCTTATTAACGATCCACTCGAAAGAGTTACAAGTTTTAGTTTAATAGAGGAAGGTATAGATGCTTCTTGTGATGCAGATATACGGAGCTTGAAGGCCCTGGAAGAAGATCCAGGAGCTAAAACTGAGACACTACTTCAGGAGACGAAGATCTCCAGTTTCGGTTCCAGTTGCAGTACCTCGACCGAGGCACTTCCTGGACTGAGCGAGGCGACTGAAGAACTTCTCGGTCAACGCCTCTGCGCCTTGACCGAGGTCGATGGCGAGATGATGTCAACTGAGGCTACTGAGAATAATAAACTTCTTACTCCTTTCTCTGACATTCATCCTCAGTTGGTGGAACATTCCATCCACCAACTTTCTGATAAAAACGGACCTTGGTATGCTGATATTGTGAATTATCTTGTTTGCCAGGAAACACCGCCCGGATTGACGTACTCTCAAAAGAAGAGATTCTTCAAAGAAGTACGACATTATTACTGGGACGAGCCGCTGCTATTCAAGCGCGGACCGGATGGGATGCTTCGAAGATGCATCCCGGAAGATGAAGTTAATAGCGTTATAAGGCATTGCCATTCACTTCCTTGTGGGGGACATGCTAGCACCGATAAAACATGCGCTAAGGTATTGCGTTCCGGTTTCTTTTGGCCTACATTATTTAAGGATGTACAAGCTTTTGTTGTCTCTTGTGATGCATGCCAAATAACAGGAAATCTATCAAGGAGGAACGAGATGCCACTTAATAACATCCAAGAGGTGGAAATCTTTGATGTGTGGGGGGATTGACTTCATGGGACCTTTCCCATCCTCCGGAGGAAACCTCTATATCCTTCTTGCTGTGGATTACGTCTCTAGATGGGTTGAAGCCATTGCTTCT
This sequence comes from Fagopyrum esculentum, assembly GCA_033239045.1. Taxonomy (NCBI): domain Eukaryota; kingdom Viridiplantae; phylum Streptophyta; class Magnoliopsida; order Caryophyllales; family Polygonaceae; genus Fagopyrum; species Fagopyrum esculentum. Next base: position 91,277,288 of record BSUD01000008.1, on the reverse strand, counting down.
CCCACTAACGACGCCAAGGTGGTTGTGAAGTTCTTGAACAGAACTATCTTTCCACGATTTGGAACTCCGCATATCATCATCAGCGACGGAGGAACGCACTTCATCAACCGGAAGTTCAAAGCACTTCTATCGAAGTATGGGGTAACCCACAAGGTATCAACTGCTTATCACCCTCAAACTAGTGGACAGGTCGAGATTTCGAATAGAGAAATCAAAGCAATTTTGGAGAAGACCGTCTCTAGAACAAGGAAGGATTGGTCCATGAAATTGGACGATGCACTTTGGGCGTACAGGACCGCATTTAAGACTCCCATAGGTACCACCCCTTATAATTTGGTATATGGGAAGTCTTGCCATTTGCCCGTCGAATTGGAACACAAAGCATATTGGGCGATCAAATGGTTGAACTTCGACATTAAGGAGGCCGGCGAGAAGCGACTATTGGAACTCAACGAGCTGGAGGAGCTGCGTTTGAACGCTTATGAGAATGCCAAAATCTACAAGGAAAGGACGAAGAGATGGCATGACAAGCGTATCATCCCAAAGGAGCTTAACGAGGGAGACTTAGTTCTACTCTTCAACTCCCGCCTCCGCCTTTTTCCAAGTAAGTTAAAATCCAGATGGACCGGACCTTATGTTGTGAAACACGTTTTTCCTCATGGTGCAGTTGAGATATGGGGCAAAACTAGCGGAAGCTTCAAGGTCAACGGTCATAGACTTAAGAAGTACCAACCGGAAACGCCGGTTGAGGAGGTTGCACCAATATACCTCATTTGAGACACATCATGGTCCAGCTAGCGACCTTAAACCAAGCGCTTCTTGGGAGGCAACCCAAGGTATTGCTTTCTTTTTCCCGTTTTCTAGTCTAGCTTAGATAGTTTGCTTTTGCTTTGTTTTGTTTGCTTTTAGCGTCCTAGACAGATAACAGGAGATACCTAAGGAAGGAGCATGATTGGAAGTACAGAAGTTCGAGAATTTGAGAAGACGAAGTTTGACTGAGACACCTCGGTCCAATCGAGGCCACCTCGACCGAGTTGATTCTTGAGCAACCGAGGCGACTAGGGTTTTTGCAGAACCACCTCGGTCCGTACCACCTCGGTCCAGTCGAGACCATCTCGACCGAGGTGACAACAGTTCCAGGAATAGTATAAAAGGGAAAAAAATTCTGTTTTCACTTTTTACCTTCTTCGACTCGACCGCGGCGCCTTCTCACCTCGCTTCCTCAAATCTTGCTCGTTTTCGAAGATTTCCGCTTCCAAACTGCGATTGAAGGGTAGAGGATCCTATTGCAAGTGCAGATCTGTGAAGAAATCGAATGAATCAACCGAAACGAGGTAAAAACAGTCGAAACCCTAACTCGTTCATTCGCTTCGATTTGGGCTTTGGTTGCCCCTGAATCTGCTGAGAAAAGGCTTAAGTACCCCATAGGAAGCAATTGTAGTGATTTTTGGGGGAAAAGAACTGGATTTCTGAGATTTGAATCGCAAGCTGTTACGCCTCGGTCCAGTCGAACTGCATCTCGACCGAGGTGATTCTTGAGGATTGTCAGCGACCGAGGTGATCTGACAGTAGCTGAAAAAAAATGTGTTCCGAACGTCGCCTTGCCCTCAGAGATAGGTCCTCACCTTCCCCTCCTTCCTCTTCTTCCCGACCTTATCGCCCGGTGATCCAATAGAGATGCCGGGTAGATTATGAGCGTATAGCTAGCCGTCCAATGATTGCACCACGTTTCCTAGACGTGTCAGCTTTTGATTGCCTAGGGGTAGATGGAGACCTTAGGCGGATGATCACCACAGTTGGGCTAGATCAGTTTACTGAGATCCGAGCCCCAGCTTACTTGGAGCCGACCCTAGAGTTCGTTAGCTCCTTTTCCTACCTTCCCACAGAGCAGTCTGTAAAGTACCGGCTGATGAGCCGGAACTTCATAGTTCCCTTAGAGGTTTGGAGAGAGATTTTCGGCTTTCCTGAGCCCACCGCCACTGACTTCCCTTCCCGATCTGTAGCTAGGGAGTTCTGGGGGCAGATTGCCCATATTATTGAGCATGCAGATAGATGGCGTCCTGGAGATTCCAGGGAGAAGGTCATCTTCCACCTAGCCTTCAGATTAGCCCATAGGATATTCAGCGAGACACTTCTGGCGCGTACTGAGACGCCCCAGAAGATCCGACAGGGCGAGCTCTTCAGTCTTTATTGTATGGTTACAGGGGGTTTCCCAGACTTTGGCTTGATCTTGGCAGAGGACCTGCACAAGATCAAGGCCAAAGCGAAGGGAGATATCTGCTGCGGAGGTGTAGTCACCCACATAGCTGCTTTTCATGGGATGGACCTCAGTGCTTGTACGATGGTGGCGGCTCCGAAGCCGCTTGGATTGCAAGAGATGATCACTCGGAGGATTCTAGTTCCCCGAGGTCTGACCACTCCATATGTTGCTATGCCATGGGAGCGGACTGCGCCACAGGGGATCCGCTGGTCTGCCCAGTTCATAGTTTTTGATCCACATTATTGGCAGACAGCTTGGGCTCCACTGATGGAGGATCATAGGGAGGCAGCAGCTGCCCCAGCTGAGGATGAGGAGGAGGAGGCTGACGATGATGAGGACACAGTAGATGAGAGAGATGGTGGAGTCCCGATGGATATAGGGACAGATACTGCAGGGACGAGCGCGCCACCGATCATAGATCTGGATGAGGAGGATACTGAGCCTGCACCTTCTGCACCACCTGCTAGATCTGCTAGGCGTCGGACACGCCGTCATAGAGATTCGGAGGCTCATCGTCGGATCGATGATCTGACAGATCAGATGATAGATTCTTATGTTGCCCTTACTGTGGACATGCATGAGAGATTTGCTGCCCAGCACCGACAGATTGACAGCTGGACTCATCAGATGTTAGAGGGGCAGCACTATCAGCGTAGGATGATGGAGCTACAGTTCCAGCAGACTATGGGCTATCCGTTCGACCCGACTCAGTATCCGTACGTGCCACCACCACCACCACCGGATCAAGACTATTGATGAGCTGCAGGATTTTCTTTATTATATTTTTATGCAATTCAGCTATTTATCCGGTGAGTACTCTTGTCTCTAGACTTATATTGACCCACTAGGACAGTGTGTCCCAAGTATGGGGTGTTTGTATTTATGTGATGACTTTGATGTACTTATTTGATTACTTTGATGTATGACGCACATTTTATCGGATATTTTATTTATGCTTCACTTCTGCATTTATATGATTATCTGATATTACATGCATACCTACAGGTTATTTGATTGAGAAAAACGTCGAAACTGAAAAAAAAAACAAGGTTTTAAAAAATTTTTTGACCTCGACCGAGTCAGTCTTGGCCAAACGAGGCGTTTCACCTCGGTTGAACCAAGAACACCTCGACCGAGGTAGGTTAACTGAGAGTTTTCGAAAACGATTTTTGTGTTTCTTATCTGGATGTGATCTCAGTGAAGATCTTGTTTACTGATTGGTTTTAAATTCTTTACGTGTTTGAAAGGTTTTATAATATGTTTAAGTTGCTAAATGCTTTGTTTGAAATTATTGGCATGTTTAATACTTCGTTTTTATCCAAATTATGTTGAATTTGAAGGTTGACACCACAAGATAAGTTCTCTCACTTTCTTCCTGGAAAGACCAAGGCAATTCATTCTTCTCTCTTCTTCTTCTTATTCATGCTTAGCCCCTCATATACATTTTGCCTCCCTTTACCTATCCGGGAATTTGGAAGCAAGCGAAGTGGTGAAAGCAAGTGAAGTTAAAGTTGAGAAGTTGGCTGGAAGTGAAAGTGTTAGAAAGTAACTTTAGGTTTGGGGAAGTCAATCATGAAGATGAGTAACTCGGCACCATTCACATAGCCGGGTGTTTGTGTCTTGCCAAAGTCGGATTGAGCGATATTCCTAACGGGTCATGGTATGTGCATCAAGGGTTTGATGCATCTCAAGAAATTGATGATTGCGGATCTCCTAGGCTTCGGTTATTGTGCACCTCTGTCCATGCATCCCAAAAAGTAAAGTAAAAAGAAAAAGTGTGAAATAAGCAAAGCTCTTTTGTGGAAGATGTTGCAAGTCAAAGTGAAAGTGAAGTTCATCCTTTTCCCGGATTTTAGCACCACATTACCTTACATACATCCCTACCCTACACGTTTCTTGACCTTTTCTGTTGGGAAGCCCTTGAGACCTTGAGCTTGTTGATTGACTTAGTGGTTTAAACTGGATTATACATGATTAATTTTGATAATTATGACTTATTATGCATTCTATGGTTTTATGCAAAGATGAACAACTTTTCTATATTTATAAAATGTTTTGATCATTTTTGATTTTAAATTCCATGAAGTATTCTCTTAGAGTGATCTATGATTGTAACACACCATAAAAATGTTTTTGAAAGACTTTTCATTGATTTTATGACTATTAATCCATTCTATCTTGTCTTCTATATGCGGAACTTGCTTGGGGACAAGCAAGGGCTAAGTATGGGGTATTTTAATAGCATGAATTATAGTCTATATTTTGGGGTTTGTTTGGACGTTTTATCTTCAATAATCTGCATGTTAGCATGTATAATATGTGATTATATTACCATTTCATCTACCTTTGCGGGAATCGAGGTCTACACCTAGTTTTGCTGTAATTGTAGGCAAAATGGCACGTTTTGCATAAAAAAGGAGCAAAAGGAGTCATGAGTCATTTGGAACTACATCCAGGGAGCATAGCCATGGATTAAAGATTCACTTTGGACCAGTTTTGAGAGATTTCACATTCAGTTATGACTCACCTCGGTTGACCAGAGATTCATCTCGACCGAGGTGATCCAGAGACGCCGACTCGACCGAGGCGAACACCTAGGACGCGGCGAGAATATTTTATTCTTGGCTGAGATCTTTTATTATTGGAAGGTGATCTTATATTTTTGGGCTTGGCTCCTGGAAGGAAGAAGATATGCAGAATCATATATTTTACCTATTTTTATGGGAAAAGATCTTTCTAAGATATTTTATCTTTGGAGGGTTATTTTCCTATAAAAAGGGTCGGATTTCCCACAAATCCGGCATCCGCTTACACCGAGGAACATCCGGCATACATCCGCTATCAACGCAAAATCTCGCATACATCCCACTTACACCTATTACACCACAGCAGCCATACTCCAGTTGGGAGTTTCGAAGAACCTTTTTGAAGGTTGAAGGAAGATTGAAGATCATAGCTTTTATAGCTTTTTGGAGGGTTTTGTAAGATTGTCTTTAATTCCCTCACTTGTTGTCTTGTCTTGCTGGATTTATATCCAAGGAACGCTTTTGTTGTGATATTTGATTCAGTTATTGAAGTCTTTTTCATTAAATTCTTCTTGTTCAAATATTCACCTTCTTCCTATATATTTAATACTTTCATAATGATGATGAGTGGCTAATTTCCTTGTGTGATTCTAGGGTGATTGGCTAAAGGTTGTGGGAAAAACAATGATAGAATAGTCTTAGATTCCAGTAGGATCCTGAAAGTTCGAGTCTTTAACCTTAACCCTAAGCATCTCGCTCAGTCGATGAACATCTCGGCCGGGGTGGAATTTGGCTGACCGAGGTGACTTATCTGATCCTAAACTGAGAGTTAAGTGTTAGAGTTTGCCAAATCCTATTCTTATTACACCTTTCCTGGTTCAAAGCAAGCTTAGGATGAGACTTACCCGGTAATTCCTTAGTTTGTGTACCAACGATCATAAGTGTAGGTAATAAAGGTTTATCCTTTATTGGGGTTTGAGTGTGCTTCCATCCCATCTTTGTGAGTTAGCCTGAGACTTACCCGGTAAAGGTTGATTCTATTCCCTTAGATGGTGTGTTAGTTTGAGGTTATAGTTCTTTATCTTAATTCCTTGAGACTTACCCGGTAATAGGAGTTACGGTTTTGGATTAGTGTGTAGTGAGACTTACCCGGTGATCTACTCCACTTTAGTAACACCTTCCCCATGCAAAAACCTCAACTTTGTCCGCTTATCTTTAGATCTTGAGTTGGAACCACAACTAGACGCTTTAATCCCTAGAATTGCATGTTTGCTTTATTGACTTCTTATTCATCTTTGATTGTGTTAATTGCTCTTTGTGGTTAGTATTCGCGAAGCTTACCGTTATCGACTTTGTTTCATCGAGTCCCTGTGATCGACCCCTGGAATTCCTTGCTTTTACTACGATTGACCCGTACACTGCGGGTTCGCATCCTTGTTTTAAGCTTAAGTTTAGGGTTATAAATTTAAAGCTTGCACACACCGTTTGGAGCGAACAAAACTAAGAAGTTCCGGTTCATCAACCGGTACTTCACAGAACGCTTTGTGGGGAGGTAGGTGAAGGAGCTAATGAACTCCAAAGTAGGCTCTAAGTAGGCGGGTGCGCGGATCTCAGTGAACTGATCCAGCCCAACCATAGAAATCATCCGTCTCCAATCTCCATCCACATGGAGACAATCAAATGCTGATACGTCCAGGAGGCGCGGTGCAATCACTGGACGGGCCGCGATGCAGTCATAGTCGACCCGGTGTCTCTCGTGGATCACCGGTCTAGTAGGTCTCGAGGAAGAAGAAGAAGGGGAAGGAGAGGATCTGTCCCTCAAGACCAGCTGTCTATCTGAACTCATCTCTCAAACAACCTGTCAAATCACCTCGGTCGGCCTGACAACTCTCAAGAACACCTCGGCCGAGGCACAGGCCGATTGGACCGAGGCGAATGACTGCGCGACGAATTTCCTCAAAAATCCAGTTCTTGTCCCCCAAAATCACTACAACTGGTTCCTATGGGGTACTTAATCTGTTTCTCAGCAAATGCGGGGGCAACCAAAGCCCAAGTCGAAGGAAATCAGTGGAGAGAACGAGATTAGGGTTTTTTTCGATGTTTACCCCGATTCGGTCGATTCAGTTCGTTTTTCTTGCAGATTAGCACTTGCACTGGGATCCTCTACCCTTTCTTTGCAATTTGGAAGCAAGAATCGTCGGAAACAAGCGAAGAACGGCGAAGCGAGACGAAGTGGCTGCCGCGGTCGAGGAGAAGGTAAAGGAGGAGAGAGAAATTCAGCCCCCTTTTATACCCTTTTCTGGAACTGCTGTCACCTCGGTCGAGGTGGTCTCAACTGGACCGAGGTGGATCTTCAGAAACCCTAGTCGCCTCGGTTGCTCAAGAATCATCTCGGTCGAGGTGCTGTGACAGCAACCGAGATGTGCCTCAGTCAAACTCCGTCTTCTCAAATTCTCGAACTTCTGTTCTTCCAGTTATGCTCCTGGGGTGTATTCCTTCCTTAGATGTCACCTGTTGTCTGTCTAGGACGACAAAAACAAAACAATGCAAAGCAAAAGCAAACTATCTAAGCTAGACTAGAAAAAGGGAAAAGAAAGCAATACCTTGGGTTGCCTCCCAAGAAGCGCTTGATTTAAGGTCGCTAGCTGGACCATACGGCGTCTCTATGCGTGGTGGGAGGTGCCCTCACCCCATACTTCACCTCCATCATGGGGTGAAGTAAGTAAGTCTATCAAACGCTCCAACAAGTGCAAGTGCTCATCGGGGAATGAATCGTCTATGGGTGGGTTGTCCTTCTCGCGTGAAGATGGAGGTAGCCGGCTGAGGTGATCCGCAACAAAATTTTCGGATCCCTTCTTATCGCGGATCTCTAAGTCAAACTCTTGAAGCAAGAGAATCCATCGAATAAGGCGTGGCTTGGCATCTTTCTTAGCAAGTAAGTAGCAAATGGCTGCGTGGTCGGTGTAGACAATGACTTTCGCCCCTACTAAGTAAGAACGAAATTTCTCGAAAGCATATACAACCGCCAATAGCTCCTTCTCGGTTGTAGCGTAGTTGCGCTGTGCTACATCTAGCGTCTTGCTAGCATAGTAAATGGCGGTGGTCCAGCCATCCTTCTTTTGTCCAAGCACCGCTCCTACGGCTACATCACTAGCATCACACATGATCTCAAAGGGTAAGGTCCAATCCGGAGGTTGGATAATGGGAGCGGAGATCAACGCTTCCTTGATCCTGTAAAATGCATCAAGACACTCCTGCGAAAACTCAAGAACAATATCCTTATTCAAGAGGTTAGTTAGAGGTTTAGAAATCTTAGAGAAGTCCTTGATGAATCTCCTGTAGAAACCTGCATGCCCGAGAAAACTCCTCACACCTTTAACAAAACAAGGGGGAGGGAGTTTCTCAATAGTCTCGATCTTAGCGTGATCGACCTCAATACCTCGATTAGAAACGAGGTGTCCTAGCACAATACCTTCATTAACCATAAAATGACACTTCTCCCAATTCAAAACAAGGTTAGTGTCCTCACATCTTTGTAGCACTAGAGAAAGGTTAGATAGGCAATCATCAAAAGAGGAACCATATACTGAAAAATCATCCATAAATATCTCCATGATCTCCTCTATGTACTCGGAAAAGATAGCCATCATGCATCGCTGGAAGGTAGCGGGTGCATTGCATAATCCAAATGGCATTCTCCTATAAGCAAATGTCCCCCATGGACAAGTGAAAGTGGTCTTCTCCTGATCATCCGGATGGATAGGAATTTGGAAGAATCCACTATAGCCGTCTAAGTAGCAAAAGTGTGAATGCTGGGCCAACCGTTCGAGCATTTGATCAATGAAGGGAAGTGGAAAATGGTCCTTCTGAGTGGCCGTGTTCAGCTTCCTATAATCAATGCAAACCCTCCAGCCCGTGACTGTCCTGGTTGGGATTAACTCGTTATTCTTATTCATCACAACGGCCATCCCTCCTTTCTTCGGAACTACATGCACCGGGCTAACCCATTTGCTGTTCGAGATAGGATATATGATACCTGCATCCAACAACTTAAGAATTTCCTTCTTCACAACCTCTTTCATGATCGGATTTAACCGTCTTTGAGGTTCCCATGAAGTCATATGATCATCCTCCATTAGAATTCTATGCATGCAGAAAGAAGGCTTAATGGCAATAAGATCATCTATAGTATAACCCAAAGCCTTTTGATGCTTCCTCAGGACATGCATTAGTTTAGACAATTCAGATTCGGAGAGGGAAGCACTAACAATAACGGGATAAGTGGAATCCGGTCCGAGAAAGACATACCTCAAGTGATTTGGGAGTTGTTTAAGCTCCACAACTGGGGGTGCTTTCTGAGGGGGATCCTTGCTTCCTCTTTCCAGTGGAGTAGATCCAGAAACTGGACTTTCGGAAGTCTCAGTTGAAATCATCTCGCCTTCGACCTCGGTCGAGGCGCAGAGGCGTTGACCGAGATGTTCTTCAGCCGCCTCGCTTGGTCCAGAAAGTGCCTCGGTCGAGGTACTGTAACTGGAACCGAAATTGGAGATCTTCGTCTCCTGGATTAGTTTCTCAGTTTTAGCTCCTGGATCTTCTTCCAGTGCCTTTAAGCTCCGTATATCTGCATCACAAGAGGCATCTATACCTTCCTCCATTAAACTGAAACTAATAACTCTTTCGAGTGGATCGTTAATAAGGATAGAGCTCACCAATTCTCTTGATTCTTCTTCATCATAGATGTTGAAGATATCATCGCTTAGTTGCTCTCCTTTCATGGCCGCAAGTAATGCGAACTCCACTTCATCTCCACCAATGTTGAATTTCAACTTGGCGTTCTTACAATCCACGTTGCAACCCGAGGTTGCAAGAAATGGCCTCCCGAGAATGATAGGAACATGATAATATGCGGAAATATCAAGTACAACAAAGTCTATAGGTAAATAGAAGTTACCTAACTTAACCGGAACGTCTTCCAAAATTCCCACGGGATGGGTAATGGAGCGGTCCGCCATGTATAACCTTATCTTAACCGGCTTGGGCTCTCCAAGTCCGATCTTCACACATAGCTCCAGCGGAATGATGCTCACGCTGGCTCCTCGATCACATAAGGCTTCACTAGTGACATCCCCAACTTGAATGGGAATGCAAAATGAGCCGGGATCTCTCAACTTCGGTGGCATCTTCTCCTTCATGATTTGAATAAGCTCCAAGGATTTAGATGTCATCCTTACTTCACCAAAGTCCTCCAGTTTCCTCTTCCTTGATAGGATCTCTTTCAAGAACTTCCCATAGGCGGGCATCCCTAGAATAGCATCAAGGAAAGGAATGTTAATGTGTAGTTTATTCATCAAGTCAAGGAACTTACCGAAGTGCTTGTCTAGATGTGCTCTGGCCCTTGACTGGGGGAATGGAAGTGGTGGTTTATATGCAGGAGGTGGAACATAAACTTCAGTTTTCCCCTCCGCTTTCTGTGGCTCCACCTCGGTTGGCATCTCGGCCGAAGTGTTCTTCGACTGCACCTGGACCGAGGTGGTCTTCGTCGGTACTAGCACCGACCGAGGCACTGGATCTGCAGTTTTCAGTCCACTCCTCATCGTTATGGCCATGATCTGGCCCTTAGGGTTGCTTTCCGTCCTTGCTGGAAGCTTCCTTGGATCTCTTGGCGTTTCATTCGCCCTACTAACAAGTTGTTGTTCAAAGGCTTTTTGGGCCTTCGAAAATGAAGTCATGGATGTCTCCATAGTACTAAGCTTGATCAAGATGGCCTCCAGCACTGCGTCTTTCTTTTCCGGCTGAGACGAACTTGATCCTTGCCCATGGCTCTTTAATGGAGTAGAAGAAGAAGAAGGGGAAGAGAGGAAAGGATTAGAGGAATCGTTAGAATTGAAGTTAGAATGATTGTTACAAGAATTTTGGTTGTTCGCCCTCCAATTATTGTTGTTGGATCCTCTATTGTTGTTGTAGTTGTTGTTCCGGGAACCGTTGTTGTTGTTACGGTATCCATTGTTGTTTTTCCTTGGTCCTTGATCTTCCTTCTTGGTTTGAGCAACCAAGAGTTCCTTCAATTGCTTCACGTCATTCTTCAAAGATGTGAGTTGATTGTTGTTTGGCGGAGCTTCTTGAAAGTTAACTCTTTTAACTCCACCTTCAGCTCCTTGGTGGGTATATTTCTCCATATGCAAAGCTTGCGGTCGAAGTTCGTAGTTTTGCAGATGTTGATGCGGAGATTCCTTCTCTAGCCCTCCAAACTGACATTGGCGAATCATGGAAAGAACTTGCGGTCGAAGTTCGTAGTCATGGTCCGCCGGATCTCCAAGGTTAACTCCTGGACGCCTCAGTTGTTGATTGGGGTCCATCCTTTGACCTAGGGTTTGCGGGATTCCTGCGAGAAGAGCGCCTCGGACTGGCATCTGAGGTGGAAGTACCTCGGCCGGGGCGTCTGGTACTGGGACCTGCCTCGGTCGAGGATCTGGAACCGGGACCTGCATCGGTCGAGGATCAGGAACTGGGTCTTCCCTCGGTCGAAGTAGATACTGGTCTCGTAAGGCTGCCATATCTGCTTCGATCGCTTCAGTCCTGGTGCGAGTTTCTTCTTTCTCCTGCCTCAGTTCTTCCTTGCTGAGGTGTAGCTGTTCTAGCGCCTCCTTCAACTCGGCCTCAAGATCGCGATTGTCTTGGTTGGCCATCTTCGCTTCTCTCAAGCGTCGTCGTTTATATGTCTTTTCTGGTTCGGGATCGTAAGGAACGATTTCCTTCCCAGTGCGGGTTCTTCGCATAAACCTAAGAAAGAACCTGCGAAAATCACTCAAGTAGAGTGGTTAGTAAACACGGGGGCAAGTGCCCCAAAAGCGTACCGCAATCGGCTCGGTCTAGACCAAGTCCCCGGCAACGGCGCCAAAAACTTGTTCGCTCCAAACGGTATGTGCAAGCTTTAAATTTATAACCCTAGATGTAAGCTTAAAACAAGGATGCGAACCCGCAGTGTACGGGTCAATCGTAGTAAAAAGCAAGAAATTCCAGGGGTCGATCACAGGGACTTAGTGAAACAAAGTCGGAATAGGTAAGCTTTGTAAATTACTAACCACAAAAGCAATTAAAACAATCAAAGATGATAAAAGTCAATAAAGGAAATATGCAATTCTAGGGATTAAAGCATCTAGTTGTGGTTCCAACTCAAGATCTAAAGATAAGCGGACAAAGCTGAGGTTTTTGCATAGGGAAGGGGTTACTAAAGTGGAATAGATCACCGGGTAAGTCTCACTACTCACTAATCCCAAACCGTAACTCTTATTACCGGGTAAGTCTCAAGGAATTAAGATAAAGAACTATAACCTCAAACTAACACACCACCTAAGGGAATAGAATTAACCTTTACCGGGTAAGTCTCAGGCTAACTCACAAAGATGGGATGAAAGCACACTTAAACCCCAATAAAGGATAAACCTTTATTACCTACACTTATGATCTTAGGTAAACAAACAAAGGAATTACCGGGTAAGTCTCATCCTAGGTTTGCATTGGACCAGGAAAGGTGTAATAAGAATAGGATTTGGCAAACTCTAACACTTAACTCTCAGTTTCGGATCAGATAAGTCACCTCGGTCAGCCAAATTCTACCCCGGCCGAGATGTTCATCGACCGAGCGAGATGCTTAGGGTTAAGGTTAAAGACTCGAACTTTCAGGGTCCTATTGTGATTAGGATTATTCTATCATTGTTTTTCCCACAACCTTCAGCCAATCACCCTAGAATCACACAAAGAGATTAGCCACTCATCATCATGAAAGTATTAATCAAATATATGGGAAGAAAGAGAATAATTGAACAAGAAAACCTTAAGAGAAAGGCTTCAATAACTGAATCAATTATCAAACCAACAAGCGTTACTTGGATAGAAATCCAACAAGACAATCAACAAGGAAGGGAATCTAAGATGATCTTACAAAAACCCTTCAAAAAGCTATAAAAGCTATAGACTTTCTTCCTTCAACCTTCAAAAAGGTTCTTCAAATCTCCCAATTGGAGTATGGCTGCAGCGGTGTATTTGGATGTATGCAGGCTGTTCCGGGTGATAGCGGATGTCCAGCTGTATGCGGGATGTCGGATTTGTGGGAAATCCGACCCTTTTTATAGGAAAATTACTCTCCAAAGATAAGATATCTTAGAAAGATCTCTTCCCATAAAAATAGGTAAAATATATGGTCTATCTTATCTTCTTCCTTCCAGGAACCAAGCCCAAAAATATAAGATCCTCTTTCCAAAGATAAAAGATCTCAGCCAAGAATAAGATATTCTCGCCGCGTCCCAGGTGTTCGCCTCGGTCGAGTCGACTCCTCTGGATCACTTCGGTCGAGGTGACTCTGTAGTCAACCGAGGTGAATCACAACTGAATGTGAAATCTCTCAAATCTGGTCCAAAGTAAATCTTTAATCCATGGCTATGCTTCCTGGATGTTTCCTTAAGCTCTTGAATGTAGCTCCAATGACTCCATAGCTCCTTTTTGATGCAAAACGTCCATTTTATCTACGATTACAACAAAACTAGGTGTAGACCTCGATTCCCGCAAAGGTAGATGAAACGACAATATAATCACCTAATATATATACAAACATGCAGATTATTGAAGATAAAACGTCTAAACAAACCCCAAAATATAGACAATAATTCATGCTATCAGGATGAATTGTTTGCTCGAACCTAGCCTCTGTTGTAAATCACGACCTGTTCTAATAGGTTCCACGGCCGTGGAAGTGATGAACTGCCCGTGATTTTGTCTGACTTACTTGTATTGATAAATCTAAGTGTTAGGTTTTTAGATTGTTGAAATCCTAGTGTTTATTGAGCTAGATCTATCCTAGGGTGACCTAGTGTTAGCAACTAAGTGTGAGAAGAGACCTACCCGGTGATTCTTGCTCTTAGATACCGAAGATAATGAACTCTAGGTAGTAGTGAGCCTCATAAGCCGTTATTGGACTGAGTGTTCTAGGATTGATGTTTAGGACTTGCCTTCCCGAGACTTACCCGGTAAGGAGAGGTTAGATCCCTAGATGACAATCCGGTATGTGTAGAATTCCTATCCTTAGACTCTTTGAGTCTTACCCGGTGATGAGACCTTAGGAACGGACTAGTGGACCATGAGACTTACCCGGTGATTGATCCCGATTTAGAAACACCCACTCCCAAAACACTATAGTTAATCCAAGGAATGACTAGATAGCTTGAGTCCTATGCCATAACCGGAATTTCCAACCCCTAGAATCCGCTTTTCTCTCTTTGATTACCTATCTCGTGTTTGTGTTTGTTTATTTGCCTTGCTAGCTTAGTTGTTTGTTAATCTTGCATGATTTGTGGTTTTTGATTGATCACCACAAAACCAATCCAAAAAGATTGAGATTATCATTTCTTTATTTCTTTCTCTTTTCTTAGCCTAGATTAACACTATCCTTAGTCACTATTGATTCAATTTCACCTTAGTTTTTGTGTTCGACCTCTGAATACTATTCTTACTACAAAACGACCCATACACTGTGGGTTTCGCTAGGAGTTAGGAAAAATATATCAAGTTATAAATTTAAGAATTTTGTGTGCATACACAAAACTAGCGTAAAGCGTAACAAGTTTTTGGCGCCGTTGCCGGGGACTAGGTCTAGATTGAGTCATTTTTGTGAAAGTTTATAGTGTAGGTCTTTCTTGTTGCTTTTGATCTCGTTTGGTTTGTGTCTTTGCATTTTCAGGACATCTCTCATTCTTTAGGTGTATGCGAAGATCTCGTGGCAAGGATTTAGCTCCATTCGATCCCGAACCGGAGAAAACCCTTAAAGCTAGATCTAAGAGCATTAGAAAGGAGAAAGAGATGGCTGCAAGAGATCTTCAAGTTGAGTTGGATGAAGCTTTAGAGCAAATTAGGCTAAGGGATGAAGCCTTGGGAAATGAAAGGAGACTTGCCAATGAGAGGCAAGAAGCAACTAGGAGGAAGATTGAAGAGATTAGGAAAGCTCTTGTGCAAAGAGAGCTTAATCGTCAACAACCTCCACCTCCACCACAACCGCAGCCGGCGGTTAATATTCCGGTTGTGCCCATTGCTATTGAGGAACCTCAAACGTTAGGGCAACGTATGGATCCGGCTCAAAGAGCACACCGTCCGGGTGTGAACTTAGGAGATCCCGCAACCCATGATTACGAGCTCCGCCCTCAAGTTCTACAAATGATCCGGTATAATCAATTTGGAGGGATGGAAGGAGAGTCTCCTCATCAACACTTGATGAACTATGAGATCTTGATGGAGACTCTAAGACCGTCTAGGTTGGAAAACAACAACCATAAGCTTAGGGCTTTTTCCTTCTCTCTTAAGGATAAAGCCTTGGCTTGGTACCAATCGATTCCACTAGGACGTGTGAGTACTTGGGAGGAGATGACAACCGAGTTCTTGACTAAGTTCTTCCCACCTTCCAAGACTATTGAACTAAGAGGGAAGATCAATGCCTTCGTGATGAAGGATAGAGAAAGCCAATTCAAGTCTTGGGAGAGGTTCAAAGACCTTCTAGATTGTCCACACCATGGTATACCGAAAATAGAGCTTTTGGAGATCTACTTCAAGGGACTTGATGAAGATATCCAATTTAAGCTTCAATCTCTTTCCGGTGGGACTTTTATGGAAAAGAATGTAGATGAAGCTTGGGAGTTTGTAGAGAAACAAGCTTTGGTGATAGAAAAGTACTCCCATAGGAAGAGTGATGGGAGGAAACCGGGAGCATATGAGGTGAGTGAGGTCACCATGAGTAATTTCAAGCTTGATGCAATCAACAATGAGCTTAAGTCTTTGAGGGAGTTGTGTGCTACAACTTTGAAGAATCAAGCAAGCCCTCAAGTGCAAGTGCAAGCAAACTTGTCTTCCAAGGAGGAAGATGTGAACTATATGGGAAGGGGCAATTATAACAACTATCAAGGCCAAAGGAACTTCAATAACAACCGACAATTCAACAATTACCGGCCTAACCACAACCATCCCGGGTTTTCCTATTCTAACCCGGACGGAGCCTTGAACCCTCCCGCTTCCACAAGCGCAGTTCCACCACCAAAGGCTTCACAAGAACCTCCACCCGGATTTACTCAACCTCCAAAGGATAGAACCGAGATGATGTTTGAGCAATTGCTTGGAAGGTTGAGCGGTCTTGAGAGCACGGTGAATTCCATTTCTAAAGCTCAAAAGGTATTGGAAGCACAAGTGTTCCAAAAGGCGGGTGAAGCTCATAGAGATCCGGGAAAGCTTCCCGGAAGAACCGATGATAACCCAAGAGGCCAAGTGTTGGCAATCACAATAAGGAGTGGGCTGAGCATGAAGGATCTCTTACCTAAGGGAAATGATAAGGGAAAGCAAGTGGTGATAGAAGAAGAGCCATTGCAAGAAGATGGAGGCAAGAGCAAGGATGATGAGCCAACATATGTGGCACCACCTCCATACAAGCCACTACTACCATTCCCACAATCACGAGCAAGAGCTCGTTTGGACAAACACTTTGGTAAATTCCTTGAACTTATGTCTAAGTTGCATATTAACATTCCGTTCATGGATGCTATTCTAGGTATGCCGGCATATGGAAAGTTTTTGAAGGAAATACTCTCCAACAAGAGGAAGTTGGAGGAGTATGGAGAAGTGAGGATGACAAAGAGGTCCTCGGAATTGATTCAAACTATGAAGGAGGAGATACCTCCTAAGCTAAGAGATCCGGGATCCTTTTGTGTGCCAATTGGAGTCTGAGAAGTGAAGTATGAAGCCCTATGTGATCTTGGGGCAAGTGTAAGCATCATCCCGCTTGCACTTTGCAACAAGGTTGGGCTAGGAGAGCCAAAGCCGGTCAAGATGACCCTTTACATGGCAGACCGTTCGATAACCCATCCCGTTGGAATCTTGGAAGACATACTGGTGCAACTAGGGAAGTTCTATGTGCTCATAGACTTCGTTGTTTTGGACATCCCGGCGGACTATCCGGTTCCTATCATCTTGGGGAGACCTTTTCTAGCCACTTCCGGATGTTTGGTGGATTGCAAAAATGGAATTCTCTCCTTCAACATTGGAGAAGAGAATATTAAGTTCAAATTATCCACAGTGATGAAGGGGCCAACCCTTGGTGAAGATGTGTTCAACATTATCGAGCAAGAGGAGTCTAGAGAAGTTGTGAGCTTGATCTTGATCAAGGACCCCTTGGAGAAAGTTCTTAGCTTAATTTTGATGGAGGAAGGAGTTGAGGATGATTGCAATGACGAAATCAAGGCTTTGGATGCATTGGAAAAGGAGATAAGAGCTGAGTTTGAAGCACACGAAGGTGTGCTGAATTCATGTAGAAATCACGGTCTGGCAAAGAGAACCACGCCCGTGGTTTGCACCGTGGAACCTACTGGAGTGCTCCGAAGTACTAGCTTAGCAAGTTCCACGACCGTGGTTGTGCCAGAGGCCGTGATTTTGCCCGTGGTTTCTCCAGAAAGTGCCTTAGTGGTTGATCAAGCTTCAAGGAGCCTTGAGGAGTCTTCATTAGCTTTGGATTCACCTCAACCTATATTGTATGGAGCGTCTCCAATCGATAAAGGTCCTCCTAAACTTGAACTTAAACCCCTCCCCTCTCATCTTAAGTATGCTTTTCTTGGTGAAGATTCTACTTATCCGGTGATTGTTAATGCATGCTTGAATGATGATGAGTTGAATAGATTGTTGCATGAGTTGAGATTGCATAGGAAGGCTATTGGGTATACCATTGATGATTTAGTTGCCATTAAACTTTCTTTGTGCATGCATAAGATCTTAATGGAAGATAATCATAAACCTCCAATTGAACCTCAAAGAAGACTAAACCCCATCATGAAAGAAGTAGTAAAGAAAGAGATTCTTAAATTGCTAGATGCGGGAATCATTTTCCCGATTTTGGATAGTAAGTGGGTTAGTCCCGTGCATATGGTTCCTAAGAAGGGTGGGATGACCATAGTGACTAATGAGAATAATGAGCTAATCCCAACTAGAACGGTTACGGGATGGAGGATGTGTATAGACTATAAGAAACTAAATGTGGCCTCTAGGAAAGATCACTTCCCTCTTCCTTTCATTGACCAAATGCTAGAATGATTAGCTCAACATTCCCATTTTTGTTATTTAGACGGCTATAGTGGATTCTTCCAAATCCCTATCCACCCCGATGACCAAGAGAAAACTACATTCACATGTCCTTGGGGTACATTTGCATATAGGAGAATGCCATTTGGGTTGTGTAATGCACCTGCCACCTTTCAAAGGTGTATGATGGCTATCTTTTCTGAGTATATTGAAAACATCATGGAAGTGTTTATGGATGATTTCTCTGTTTATGGATCTTCATTTGATGATTGTTTAGCTAACTTGTCCTTGGTGCTTAAAAGATGTGAGGAGACTAGCCTAGTTTTAAATTGGGAAAAATGCCACTTCATGGTAAGTGAAGGCATTGTGTTGGGACATTTGGTGTCCAATCGTGGCATTGAGGTTGATAGGGCCAAGATAGAGACGATAGAGAAGTTGCCACCACATACCTCGGTGAAGGGGGTAAGGAGTTTTCTAGGGCATGCCGGTTTTTACCGGAGATTCATTAAAGATTTCTCTAAGATTTCTAAGCCCCTTACTAACCTACTAATGAAAGATGTTGAGTTTGTTTTCTCCAAGGATTGCCTTGAGGCTTTTTGTAGGTTGAAGAACGCTTTGATCTCCGCACCCATCATGCAACCTCCGGATTGGAGCTTACCGTTTGAGATCATGTGCGACGCGAGTGATGTGGCCGTCGGGGCTGTTTTGGGACAAAGGAAAGATGGGCTTACACATGTCATCTATTATGCTAGCAAGACGCTAGATGATGCCCAACTCAATTATGCTACCACCGAGAAGGAGTTGCTAGCGATTGTGTATGCATTTGAGAAGTTCCACTTGTATCTTATTGGAGCAAAGGTCATTGTGTATACGGATCATGCTGCGATCCGTTATCTCCTTACAATGAAGGATGCCAAACCTCGTTTGATTCGGTGAATCCTTCTTCTCCAAGAGTTTGACTTGGAAATCCGGGATAAGAAAGGGTCCGAAAATTCTGTGGCGGACCACCTTAGTAGACTCCCACCGTTGGAGATTGAGAGAGATGACATCCCGATTGATGACTCATTCCGGGATGAGCAATTGCAAATGGTGGAGGAGTGCTTGCTTCAAGTGTCCAAGGGAAATGAGCCATGATATGCTGACATTGTGAACTACCTTGTGTGTGAAGAGGTGCCACCCGGTTTATCCTATGCCCAAAGGAAGAAGTTCTTCAAGGATGTGAGACATTACTATTGGAGTGAGCCGCTTTTGTTCAAGAGAGGGCCGGATGGAGTCTTTAAGAGATGCATACCGGAGGATGAGGTGGAGAGTGTGATCCGCCATTGTCATTCCTTGCCATGTGGAGGGCATGGTAGCTCACACAAGACATGTGCAAAGGTGTTGCAATCCGGGTTCTATTGGCCGAGTTTGTTCAAGGACGTGCAAAATTTTGTGGTAGCTTGTGATGCTTGCCAAAGGACGGGCAACATCTCAAGGAGGAATGAGATGCCCTTGAACAACATACAAGAAGTGGATATATTTGATGTGTGGGGTGTGGACTTCATGGGACCATTCCCTTCTTCATGTGGCAACCTCTACATGCTATTGGCGGCGGACTATGTCTCGAGATGGGTAGAGGCGATCGCCTCTCCTACAAATGATGCCAAGGTTGTGGTGCGCTTCTTCAACCGAGTGATCTTCCCTAGGTTTGGAACACCAAGGGTGATCATAAGTGATGGAGGGAAACACTTCACCAATAGGAACTTCGGGGCACTTTTGGCTAAGTATGGGGTGACTCATAAGGTGGCAACACCTTACCATCCCCAAACTAGTGGCCAAGTGGAGATCTCCAACCGGGAGATAAAGGGAATTCTTGAGAAGACGGTTTCTAGAATGAGAAAGGATTGGGCTATGAAGTTCGATGATGCTTTGTGGGCATATAGAACCGCTTTCAAGACACCGATTGGCACCACTCCCTACAAGCTATTTTATGGCAAGTCTTGCCACCTTCCGGTAGAGATGGAGCATAGGGCGTATTGGGCCATTAGGTGGCTAAATTTTGACCTCAAGGAGGCCAGTGAGAAGAGATTGCTAGACATGAATGCTCTTGAGGAGATCCGGTTGGATGCCTATGAAAACGCTCAAATCTACAAAGAAAGGACCAAACGTTGGCATGACAAGCGTCTCATCCCGAAGGAGTTGAGTGAAGGCGACCTTGTCCTTCTCTTCAACTCAAGGCCGCGGCTCTTCCCCGGAAAGCTAAAGTCAAGATGGACGGGTCCTTATGTGGTGAAGAAGATCTTTCCCCATGGAGCGGTTGAGATAGGAGGGGAGCATTGTGGAGATTTTAAGGTGAATGGGCACCGTTTGAAGAAGTATATCCCGGGAGCTCCGGTGGATATGATTGCCCCACTTCACCTTGAATGAGACGCCCCGAGTTTGGTCAAGCTAATGACCTTAAAGAAGCGCTTGATGGGAGGCAACCCATTGGTAGACATCTTTCCCTTTTCGTTTTTCTTTTTGTTTTTCATTTTTCTGTTTTTGTGTTTTTGTGTATGTTTGGAGTTTGTGTGCTAGAATCCAAGTAGCATGGAAGCCTTGCATGTCATGTGGATGATGACGATGAGCCCCTCATCAATTGTGGGTGGAGCGGACGCGGAACTTGGACGGCTAGCGGTGCCTAGCGCGGGTCCCGACGCCATAACGAATACCTTGAGCTCTCTACCATCGTTGATAGAATCATCCGCCATCAATCCACTTGAGTGAACCCAAATACCGAAGCAAACCATTTTACATTGTGAGGACCCTCTTTCACTCTTCTTTACTTCATTTACACATTGGGGACAATGTGTTTCTAAGTATGGGGTGGGGTTTTCATGATCACTTGCATGATTAGCATCTAGGATAGTTTAATATTGTCACACATTTTGCATTGTACATAGATATTTCAAAAATTCCAAAAAATCAGAAAATTTTTAAAAAAAAAAATTTTAGTGCTTCTAAGCTTGGGTATGACCCTAATGATAAGATTGCCTTGTGAATTGGCTATGGATGGCCTTGTGTATTGAATTGATGAATGTATATGTAGACTTGAAGTACTTATCTTGAATCCCATGTGTGGATTGTGATCATGATGTTTGCCTTGATTGGATTGAGGATTGATAGTCGAAATTACATGCTAGTTCTTGCACATCATTTAGGAGTGATTAAGGCAATTCACTTTTCTCTACTTCTCATCTGTATCATGTTGTTTAAGCACCTCAATTGATACAAAATTTGACCTCTTTTGACCCATCCGGGAATAGGAGCATGCTAGTGTGTTGATGTGTGTGAAAAGCAAGTGTGGGATGAAGTTGTTGATGAATGAGTGTTGTGAATGAAGTGCTGAATTTGTTGTGAAAAGTGTAGAAAAAATATAGATTTGGGGACGTTGGTTTAAAGGACGAGTAACTCGGCACCATTCACATAATCGGGTGTTTGTGCCTTGCCAAAGTCAAATAAACCGATAGTCCTAACGAGATTTGGTATGTGTGCCCGTTGTGGAGCACCTCGAAAAATAAAAAAAGCCCGAGGCCCGCTAATCACCAAGGTTTTGGCTTTTGTACACCAATGCCATTGTCTCAAAAATAAGCGAAAAAGAAAAGAAAACAAAGAAAAGATGGAGAAAAATATACACTTGTGGGGAAGTTGATAAAAAAAAATGAAATTGTGGAGTTAGTTCCTTTCCAGGATTAGCGTCACACGACCTAAAAATTCCCACCTATTCACAACGTTTCTTGGCCTCTACCTTCCTAAGTCCTTGTGACCTATTTGCATGTGTGTAAGACTTAGTGATCTAGATTGGATATACTCATGATCATCTTGACTTCTTCATTTTCACCTTGCATGCATGCTTTTGAGTTAAGTATAATTGTCTTTCCATGCCTTCATTCATTTGATACATGATTGCTTGTCCATTGCCATTAAACATGACTATGAAGGTGATTCATCTTTAGAAGCACAAACTCCAAAAATATTTTCAGTTTTTCATGCATTCATAAATCATGTCATCTCTTTGCCTATAGTCGGACTTTGCTCGGGGACGAGCAAACCTTAAGTATGGGGTATTGTTGATAACTCGATTTATGACGTTAGTTTAGGCACTCATTTAGATAGTTTTTCCGCTCATTCATGCATGGTTTGCACTAGTTCGTGACGATTTGCACTTAATTCATGTATGTTGTCGAGATAGACGTCTACACGGACTTTTGCATGTTTTGTAGGTATTTTGGGAGCTTTTGGAGCTTAATCGATACATTCGAGGATCGTTCCTCGTGATGACACACTTCCGGACCCACTGGGAAGCAAGTTAGGAGCAAAGGAGAACACATGGGACCTTGTTGGTGCATGCCTTGCACCAACTCGTGGCTTAATGATCAATAGAAGTTTGAATCACCAAAACCACGGCCATTGGGACTTCCACGGGCATGGAAATAGGCCGTGGTTCTCCCTGCACAACTGTGACAACTGTCCCACGATCTCCATAACCGACCCTTGCCCTTGATGGTGTATAAGAAGTGGTCCTGTAGGCTGTTGAGGGCAGACCCCATCATTCCATTCTCTTCCACACTCTCACCATTGGATTGGAGCTACTCTTGGAGGAGAAGAAAGACCTTCATTGGAGAAGAAGAGAAGAACACACCATTCTTAGAGTTTCATAGTTTTTAGAGTGAAGTTTGTCGGAAACATTTTCTAGGGTTGTAAGAACGATTCGAACCTTCTTTTGAAGGGTTGTAAGTCCTTCTTGACTTCTATTCAGCTTGGTTTTTCTTGTTCTATTTGCTTCATCTCTTTTTCATTTCATCCTTTTGATATGGACTCCATGATTGTATGCTTGATGAGTTTGATTGTTGATACACATGTTGTTGGCTAAATAGATGTGATTCTAGGGTAAGGAAATGATGGTTATGGCTTGGACTATGATAGGATAGACTTAAACGTACCTTTGGATGAATTGTTTGCTCGAACCTAGCCTCTGTTGTAAATCACAGCCTGTTCTAGTAGGTTCCACGGCCGTGGAAGTGATGAACTGCCTGTGATTTTGTCTGACTTACTTGTATTGATAAATCTAAGTGTTTGGTTGTTAGATTGTTGAAATCCTAGTGTTTATTGAGCTAGATCTATCCTAGGGTGACCTAGTGTTAGCAACTAAGTGTGAGAAGAGACCTACCCGGTGATTCTTGCTCTTAGATACCGAAGATAATGAACTCTAGGTAGTAGTGAGCCTCATAAGCCGCTATTGGACTGAGTGTGCTAGGATTGATGTTTAGGACTTGCCTTCCCGAGACTTACCCGGTAAGGAGAGGTTAGATCCCTAGATGACAATCCGGTTTGTGTAGAATTCCTATCCTTAGGCTCTTTGAGACTTACCCGGTGATGAGACCTTAGGAACGGACTAGTGGACCATGAGACTTACCCGGTGATTGATCCTGATTTAGAAACACCCACTCCCAAAACACTGTAGTTAATCCAAGGAATGACTAGATAGCTTGAGTCCTATGCCATAACCGGAATTTCCAACCCCTAGAATCCGCTTTTCTCTCTTTGATTACCTATCTCGTGTTTGTGTTTGTTTATTAGCCTTGCTAGCTTAGTTGTTTATTAAACTTGCATGATTTGTGGCCTTTGATTGATCACCACAAAACCAATCCAAAAAGATTGAGATTATCATTTCTTTATTTCTTTCTCTTTTCTTAGCCTAGATCAACACTATCCTTAGTCACTATTGATTCAATTTCACCTTAGTCTTTGTGTTCGACCTCGGAATACTATCCTTACTACAAAATGACCCATACACTGTTGGTTTCGCTAGGAGTTAGGAAAAATATACCGAGTTATAAATTTAAGAATTTTGCGTGCATACACAAAACTAGCGTAAAGCGTAACAGCTCCCCTCCTATCTCAACCGCTCCATGGGGAAAGATTTTCTTCACCACATAAGGACCCGTCCATCTTGACTTTATCTTTCCGGGGAAGAGCCGCAGCCTTGAGTTGAAGAGTAGGACAACGTCACCTTCACTCAACTCCTTCGGGATGAGATGTTTGTTATGCCAGCGTTTGGTCCTTTCTTTGTAGATCCGGGCGTTTTCATAGGCATCCAACCGGATCTCCTCAAGAGCGTTCATGTTTAGCAACCTCTTCTCACCGGCCTCCTTGAGGTCAAAATTAAGCCACCTTATATCCCAATACGCTCTATGCTCCATCTCCACCGGAAGGTGGCAAGACTTGCCATAAACTAGCTTGTAAGGAGTGATGCCAATTGGTGTCTTGAAACCGGTTCTATATGCCCACAAGGCATCATCAAGCTTCATAGCCCAATCTTTCCTCGTCCTAGAAACCGTCTTCTCAAGGATCCCTTTTATCTCCCGGTTGGAGATCTCCACTTGGCCACTAGTTTTGGGATGGTAAGGTGTTGCCACCTTATGAGTCACCCCATACTTAGCCAAAAGTGTCCCGAAGTTCCTATTGGTGAAGTGCTTTCCTCCATCGCTTATGATCACCCTTGGTGTTCCAAACCTAGGGAAGATCACTCGGTTGAAGAACCGCACCACAACCTTAGCATCATTTGTGGGAGAGGCGATTGCCTCCACCCATCTCGACACATAGTCCGCTGCCAATAGGATGTAGAGGTTGCCACATGAAGAGGGGAATGGCCCATGAAGTCCACACCCAAAACATAAAATATCTCCACCTCTTGTATGTTGTTCAAGGGCATCTCATTCCTCCTTGAGATGTTGCCCGTCCTTTGGCAAGCATCACAAGCTACCACAAAATTCTACACGTCCTTGAACAAACTTGGCCAATAAAACCCGGATTGCAACACCTTTGCACACGTCTTGTGTGAGCTAGCATGGCCTCCACATGGCAAGGAATGACAATGGCGGATCACACTCTCCACCTCATCCTCCGGTATACATCTCCTAGAGACCCCATCCGGCCCTCTCTTAAACAAGATCGGTTCACTCCAGTAGTAATGCCTCACATCCTTGAAGAACTTTTTCCTTTGGGCATACGATAGACCGGGTGGCACCTCTTCACAAACAAGATAATTCACTATATCCGCATACCATGGTTCACTCCCTCTAGACACTTGAAGCAAGCACTCCTCCATCAATTGCAATTGCTCCTCCCGGAATGAGTAATCAATCGGGATGTCATCTCTTTCAATATCCAATGGTGGGAGTCTACTAAGGTGGTCCGCCATAGAATTTTCGGACCCTTTCTTATCCCGGATCTCCAAATCAAACTCTTGGAGAAGAAGGATCCACCGAATCAAGCGAGGCTTGGCATCTTTCTTTGTAAGGAGATAATGGATCGTAGCATGATCCGTATACACAATGACCTTCACTCCAACAAGATACGAGCGGAACTTCTCAAATGCATACACAACCGCTAGCAACTCCTTCTCGGTGGTAGCATAATTGAGTTGGGCATCATCTAGCGTCTTACTAGCATAATAGATGGCATGTGTAAGCCCATCTTTCCTTTGTTCCGAAACAGCCCCAACGGCCACATCACTCGCGTCACACATGATTTCAAATGGTAGGCTCCAATCCGGAGGTTGCATGATGGGTGCGGAGATCAAAGCATTCTTCAACCTACAAAAAGCTTCAAGGCAATCCTTGGAGAAAACAAACTCAACATCTTTCATTAGTAGGTTAGTAAGAGGCTTAGAAATTTTAGAGAAATCTTTTATGAATCTCCGGTAAAAACCGGCATGCCCTAAGAAACTCCTTACCCCCTTCACTGAGGTAGGTGGTGGCAACTTCTCTATTGTCTCTATCTTAGCCCTATCAACCTCAATGCCTCGGTTGTACACCAAGTGTCCCAACACAATTCCTTCACTTACCATGAAGTGGCATTTCTCCCAATTCAAGACAAGATTAGTCTCCTCACATCTCTTTAGCACCAAAGACAAGTTAGCTAAACAATCATCAAATGAAGATCCATAAACCGAGAAATCATCCATAAACACTTCCATGATATTTTCAATATATTCAGAAAATATGGCCATCATACACCTTTGAAAGGTGACGGGTGCATTACACAACCCAAATAGCATTCTCCTATATACAAATGTACCCCAAGGACATGTGAATGTAGTTTTCTCTTGGTCATCCGGGTGGATAGGGATTTGGAAGAATCCACTATAGCCATCTAAGTAGCAAAAGTGTGAATGTTGAGCTAATCTCTCTAGCATTTGGTCGATAAAGGGAAGAGGGAAGTGATCTTTTCTAGAGGCCACATTTAGTTTCCTATAGTCTATACACATCCTCCATCCCGTAACCGTCCTAGTAGGGATTAGTTCATTATTCTCATTAGTCACTACGGTCATCCCACCCTTCTTAGGAACCACATGCACTGGACTAACCCATTTACTATCCGAAATCGAGAAAATGATTCCCGCATCTAGCAATTTAAGGATCTCTTTCTTGACTACCTCTTTCATGATAGGGTTTAGTCTTCTTTGAGGTTCAATTGAAGGTTTATGGTTGTCTTCCATTAAGATTTTATGCATGCACAAGGATGGTTTAATTCCAACTAAATCATCAATGGTATAGCCAATAACTCTCCTATGCAATCTCAATTCATGCAACAATCTATTCAACTCATCATCATTCAAGCATGCATTAACAATCACCGGATAAGTAGAATCTTCACCAAGAAAAGCATACTTCAAATGAGAGGGGAGGGGTTTAAGTTCAAGTTTAGGAGGACCTTTATCGGTTGGAGACGCTCCATACAATATAGGTTGAGATGAATCCAATGCTATGGAAGACTCTCCAAGGCTCCTTGAAGCTTGATCAACCACTAAGGCACTTTCTGGAGAAACCACGGGCAAAAGCACGGCCTCTGGCACAACCACGGCCGTGGAACTTGCTAAGCTGGCACTTTTGAGCATTCCAAAGAGTTCCACGGGACAAATCACGTCCGTGGTTCTTGGTGGCAGACCGTGATTCCTACAGTGGTTCAGCATGACTTCGTGCACTTCAAATTCAGCACTTGTCTCCTTTTCTAATGCATCCAAGACCTTGATTTCTTCATTGCAATCATCTTCAACCCCTTCCTCCATCAAACTTAAGCTAAGAACCTTCTCCAAGGGGTCCTTGATCAAGATCGAGCTCACGACTTCTCTACATTCCTCTTGCTCAACAATGTTGAACACATCTTCACCAAGGGCTGGCCCCTTCATCATTGTGGATAGCTTGAATTAATATTCTCTTCTCTTATGTTGAAGGAGAGAATTCCATTTTTGCAATCCACCAAGCATCCGGATGTGGCTAAGAAAGGTCTCCCTAAGATGATGGGAACCGGATAGTCCGCCGAGATGTCCAAAACAACGAAGTCTATTGGCACATAGAACTTCCCGAGTTGCACCGGTATGTCTTCCAAGATTCCTACGGGGTGAGTGATGGAACGGTCCGCCATATAGAGGGTCATCTTGACCGGTTTCGGCACTCCTAGCCCAACCTTGTTGCAAAGTGCAAGCGGGATGATGCTTACACTTGCTCCAAGATCACAAAGGGCTTCATATTTCACTTCTCCAACCCCAATTGGCACACAAAAAGATCCCGGATCTCTTAGCTTAGGAGGCATCTCCTCCTTCATAGTTTGGATCAACTCGGAAGATCTCTTTGTCATTCTCACTTCTCCGTACTCCTCCAATTTCCTTTTGTTGGAGAGTATTTCCTTCAATAATTTTCTGTAGGCCGGCATACCTAGAAAAACATCCATGAACGGAATGTTAATATGCAATTTGGACATAAGTTCAAGGAATTTACCGAAGTGTTTGTCCAAGCAAGCTCTTGCTCTTGATTATGGAAATGGTAGTGGTGGCTTGTACGGAGGTGGTGCCACATATGTTGGCTCATCATCCTTGCTCTTTCCTCCTTCTTCTTGCAATGGCTCTTCCTCCACTACCACTTGCTTTCCCTTAGCATTCTCCTTGGGTAAGGGATCCTTCATGCTCAGCTCACTCCTTGTTGTGATGGCCAACACTTGGCCTCTTGGGTTATCCTCGATTCTTTGGGGAAGCTTTCCCGGATCTCTATGAGCTTCACCCGCCTTTTGGAACACTTGTGTTTCTATCACCTTTTGAGCTTTAGAAATGGAAGTCACCGTGCTCTCAAGACCACTCAACCTTCCAAGCAATTGCTCAAACATCATCTCGGTTCTATCCTTTGGAGGTTGAGTAAATCCGGGTGGAGGCTGTTGTGAAGCTTTAGGTGGTGGAGCTGCGCTTGTGGAAGCGGGAGGGTTCAAGGCTCCATCCGGGTTAGAATAGGAAAACCCGGGATGGTTGTGGTTAGGCCGGTAATTGTTGAATTGCCAGTTTTTGTTGAAGTTCCTAGGGCCTTGATAATTGTTGAAGTTTCCCCTTCCCATGTAGTTCACATCTTCCTCCTTGGAAGACAAGTTTGCTTGCACTTGCACTTGAGGGCTTTCTTGATTCTTCAATGTTGTTGCACACAACTCCCTCAAAGACTTAAAAGCTCATTGTTGATTGCATCGAGCTTGAAATTACTCATGGTAACTTCACTCACCTCATATTCTCCCGGTTTCCTCCCATCACTCTTCCTATGGGAGTACTTTTCTATCACCAAAGTTTGTTTCTCTACAAACTCCCAAGCCTCATCCACATTCTTCTCCATAAATGTTCCACCGGAAAGAGATTGAAGCTTGAATTGGCTATCCTCATCAAGCCCCTTGAAATAGATCTCCAATAGCTCTATCTTCGGTATACCATGGTGTGGACAATCTAGGAGGAGGTCCTTGAACCTCTCCCAAGACTTGAATAGGCTTTCTCTATCCTTCATCACGAAGGCATTGATCTTCCCTCTTAGCTCGGTTGTCTTGGAAGGCGGAAAGAACTTTGTCAAGAACTCGGTTGTCATCTCCTCCCAAGTACTCACACGCCCTAGTGGAATCGATTGGTACCAAGCCAAGGCTTTATCCTTAAGTGAGAAGGAAAAAGCCCTAAGCTTATGGTTGTTGTTCTCTAATCTAGGTGGCCTTAGAGTCTCCATCAAGATCTCATAGTTTATCAAGTGTTGATGAGGAGACTCTCCTTCCATCCCTCCAAATTGATTATGCCGGATCATTTGTAGCACTTGAGGGCGGAGCTCATAATCATGGACTGCGGGATCTCCTAAATTCACACCCGGACGGTGTACTCTTTGAGCCGGATCCATACGTTGCCCTAACGTTTGTGGCTCCTCAATAGCAATGGGCATAACCCGAATATTAACCGCCTGCTGCGGTTGTGGTGGAGGTGGAGGTTGTTGACGATTAAGCTCTCTTTGCACAAGAGCTTGCCTAATCTCTTCAATCTCCCTCCTAGTTGCTTCTTGCCTCTCATTGGCAAGTCTCCTCTCATTCTCCAAGGCCTCATCCCTTAGCCTAATTTGCTCTAAAGCCTCATCCAACTCAGCTTGGAGATATTTCCGGCCATCTCCTGCTTCTTCTTAATGCTCTTAGATCTAGCTTTAAGGGTTTTCTCCGGTTTGGGATCGAATGGAGCTAAATCCTTGCCCTGAGATCTTCGCATGCACCTAAGAAATGAGAGATGTCCTGAAAATGCAAAGACACAAACTAAACAAGATCAAAAGCAACAAGAAAGACCTATACTATAAACAATCACAAAAATGACTCAATCTAGATCTAGTCCCCGACAACGGCACCAAAAACTTGTTACGCTAAGATTGTGACACGCAAAAGTCTTAAACTTATAACTCGATATATTTTTCCTAACTCCTAGCGAACCCACAGTGTATGGGTCGTTTTGTAGTAAAGATAGTATTCCGAGGTCGAACACAAAGACTAAGGTGAAATTGAATCAAATAGTGACTAAGGATTGTGTTGATCTAGGCTAAGAAAAGAGAAAGAAATAAAGAAATGAAAATCTCAATGTTTTAGGATTGGTTTTGTGGTGATCAAACAAGGATCACAAATCATGCAAGAGTATAAAAACGAACTAGCAAATCAAGCTAACAACACAAGTAAACGAAACAAACTCGAGATGTGTGATCAAAGAAAGGAAAGTGGATTCTAGGGGTTAGGAATTCCGGTTATGGAATTGGACTCAAGCTTCTAATCAACCTTGGACTAGCTATAATGTGTTGGGATAGGGTGTTTCTCAAATGAAACCAATCACCGGGTAGGTCTCATGATCCACTAATCCCGCAACTAAGGTCCTATTACCGGGTAAGTCTCTAGGAGCCTAGGGTTGGGAAATCTACACAAACCGGATTGCTATCTAGGGATCTAACCTCTCCTTACCGGGTAAGTCTCGGGTAGGCAAGTCCTAAACATCAATCCTAGCACACTCAATCCAATATCGGCTTATGAGGCTAACTACTACCTAGAGTTCATCATCTTTGGTACTCAAGATCGGAAATCACCGGGTAGGTCTCTTTCCTCACTTAGATTGCTAGCATTAGGTCACCCTATGCTAGATTAAGCTTAACAAACACTAGGATTTCAACAATCTAACATCCTAACATGCAGATTTATCAATACAAGCATAGCAGAAGCAAATCACGGGCCGTTCATCACATTCCACGGCCGTGGTTTGTCTAGAACAAACCGTGATTTCTAACAGCACTTATGTACGAGCAAGAAAATCATCCAAAGATACATTTAATTCTATTCTATCATAGTCCAAGCCATAACCATCATTCCCTTACCCTAGAATCGCATCTATTTAGCCAACAACATACATGATAACAATCAAGCTCAACAAGCATACATTCATAGCTTCCATAGCAAGAAAATAGAATGAAAGAGAAACAAAACAAGTAGGATAAGAAAACCAAGCTGGATAAAAGTCAAGAAGGACTTACAACCCTTCAAAAGAAGGTTCGAATCGTTTCTTACAACCCTAGCAAATGTCTTCAACAAAACTCACTCAAAACCACTCAAAAACTATGAAAACTATGAAACTAGTGTGCTTCTTCTTCTTCCCCAAAATGAAAGTGTTTCTCCTCCTCCAAGAGTAGCTCCAATCCAAATGAATTCCAATGAGAGAATGTGGGAGAGGGTGTGTGTGGAGAGGCCCCCCCTTAGAATCAGCCTACAAGAGTACTTATAGCCTTCACCATTTGCAAGAGTCGGTTATGGAGATCGTGGGACAACTGTCCCAGCTGTCTAGAGGGAATCATGGTCCATTCCACGGCCGTGGAAGTGCCAGGGACCGTGGTTTTGGTGTTTCAGCCCTCTTTTGATCGTTGAGCCATGAGTTGGTGCAAGACATGCACCAATATGGCCCTATGTGTTCTCCTTGGCTCCTAGCTTGCTTCTTAATGAGTCCGAAAGTGTGTCATCGCGAGGAAGGATCCTCGAATGTATCGATTAAGCTCCAAAAGCTCCCAAAATACCTACAAAACATGCAAAAGTCCGTGTAGACGTCTATCTCGACAACATTCATGAGTTAAGTGCAAATCGTCACAAACTAATGTCAAACTACGCATGAATAGCGGGAAAAACTATCTAAATGGATGCTTAAACTAACGTCAATAATCATGTTATCAATATACCTGCAGATTATCTCATTCCTATCATTCTCGGGAGACCATTTCTAGCAACTTCGGGTTGCAATATGGATTGTAAGAACGCCAAGTTGAAACTCAACATTGGCGGAGATCAAGTGGAATTTGCATTGCTTGCTGCAATGAAAGGAGAGCCACTGGAGGATGATATCTTCAACATCTATGATGAAGAAGAATCAAGAGAATTGGTGAGCTCTATCCTTATTAAAGACCCTCTTGAAAGAATTATTAGTTTTAGCTTAATGGAGGAAGGTATATATGCTTCTTGTGATGCAGATATACGGAGCTTAAAGGCACTGGAAGAAGACCCAGGAGCTAAAATTGAGAAACTGATCCAGGAGAGGAGAAATTCGAGTTTCGGTCCCAGTTCCAGTACCTCGAGCGAGGCACTTACTGGACCAAGCGAGGTGTTCTTATCTGAAGAACATCTCGGTCACCCACCTCAGGCACCGACCGAGACAGCAAGCGAGATGCCTTCAACTGAGAACAACAAACTTCTTACACCCTTTTCTGAAACTCATTTACAGTTGGTGGAGCACTGGCTCCACCAAACTTCTGGTAATAAAGAACCTTGGTATGCTGACATTGTTAATTCTCTTGTTTGCCAAGAAATACCGCCCGGATTGACGTACGCTCAAAGAAAGAAATTCTTCAAGGATATACGCCACTATTACTGGGATGAACCTCTACTGTTTAAGAGAGGTCCGGTTGGGATGCTTCGGAGATGCATTCCGGAAGATGAAGTCACTAGTGTTATACGACATTGCCACTCGCTTCCTTGTGGAGGACATGCTAGCGCTCACAAAACATGCGCTAAGGTATTACGTTCCGGTTTCTTTTTGCCTACATTATTTAAGGATGTGCAAACGTTTGTTGTTTCTTGTGATGCATGCCAAAGAACAGGGAACTTATGTAGAAGGAACGAGATGCCACCCAATAATATCCAGGTGGTTGAGATTTTTTATGTATGGGGAGTTGATTTCATGGGACCTTTCCCATCATCCGGAGGAAACCTCTACATTCTCCTAGCTGTTGACTACGTATTTAGATGGGTAGAAGCCATTGCCTCTCCCACTAATGACGCCATGGTGGTTGTGAAGTTCTTCAATCGGACTATCTTCCCATGTTTTGGGACACCACGTATCATCATCAGCGATGGAGGGACACATTTCATCAACCGGAAGTTTAAGGCACTTCTATCGAAGTATGGGGTAACCCACAAGGTAGCAACCCCTTATCACCCTCAAACTAGTGGACAGGTCGAGATCTCAAATAGAGAAATCAAGGCAATTTTGGAGAAGACCGTCTCTAGGACGAGGAAGGATTGGTCCATGAAGTTGAACGATGCTCTTTGGGCTTACAGGACCGCGTTCAAGACTCCCATTGGCACCACCCCTTACAATTTGGTATATGGGAAGTCTTGCCATCTACCCATTGAGTTAGAACACAAGGCGTATTGGGCAATCAAATGGTTGAATTTTGATATCAAGGAAGCCGGTGAGAAGCGGCTATTGGACATCAATGAGCTGGAAGAGTTGCGCTTGAATGCTCATGAGAATGCCAAGATCTACAAGGAAAGGAAAAAGAAATGGCATGACAAGCATATCATTCCTAAGGAGTTCAAAGAAAGAGATTTAGTTTTACTCTTCAACTCCCGCCTTCGCCTCTTTCCAGGTAAGTTGAAATCTAGATGGACAGGACCTTACGTTGTGAAACATGTTTTCCCTTATGGTGCAATTGAGATTTGGAGAGAAACAAGCGGAAGCTTCAAGGTCAATGGTCATAGGCTTAAGAGATACCAACCGGAAGTCCAGGTTGAGCAGATTGCACCACTATATCTTGTTTAGGGATGCCGTACGGTCCAGCTAGCGACCTTAAATCAAGAGCTTCTTGGGAGGCAACCCAAGGTATTGCTTTCTTTTCCGTTTTTCTAGTTTAGTTTTAGATAGTTTGCTTTTGCTTTGCTTTGTTTTGTTTTTGACGTCCTAGACAGAAACCAGGTACTCTCTAAGGAAGGATTACAACTCAGGAGCAACACTGAAAGGACAGAAGTTCGAGAAATTGAGAAGACGGAGTTTGACTGAGACACATCTCGGTTGCTGTCACAACACCTCGACCGAGATGATTCTTGAGCAACCCGCGGCGATCCTCCACCTCGTTTTCCACGATTTTTGCTCCGATCTCGCAAGGAAAAGCAAGAGGAACAAATTGCAAGCAAGAAACTACAAGAAAAACGCCTCGAATCGACCTAATTTGGGGTAAATTGTCGGAAACTCTAACTCTTTTTCCCTTTACTGATTTTAGAGATTAGTGGCTTTGGTTGGCATAGATTTGTGCTGAAAAGAGTATAAGTACCCCATAGGAAGCAATTGGTAGTGAATTTGGGGGAAAGAACTGAAAATCAGAGAAGAGAAATCGAACAGCGCTTCACCTCGGTCCAGTCGAGCTGTGTCTCAGTCGAGGTGTTCTTGTGTCTGTCAGACCAACCGAGGTGCCTTGTCAGCAGAAACTATGACTTCTTGTTCCGACCTTCAGCTTGTTCTGAGAGATACCCCAGTGGTTCTTCCCCTTACCCTTCTTATAGACCTTCTATCCCGGTGATCCATGAGCGCCACCAAGTTGATTTTGACCGTATATTCGCGCGCCCTGTCATTGCCCCGCTCTTCTTAGATTTCCTAGCCTTCGAGTGCCTCCACGTGATGGAGGACTTGAAGAAGATGATTTCTATGGTGGGGCTAGAGCATTTTATGGAGATCAGAGCTCCAACTTATCTTGAGCCGACCCTAGAGTTTGTGAGTTCTGTTACTCACATGCCTGAGAGAAACAACATCAAGTACCGGTTGCTGAACCGGAACTACCTAGTTCCTATGGATCAGTTCAGAGACATATTTGGATTCCCGACTCCTACAGTTCCCGACTTTCCTTCTCGAGCTGTAGCTCGACAGTTCTCGGGGCAGATTGCCCATGTGGTGGAGCATGCTGATAGATGGAGACCTGGAGACTCCAGGGAGCGCATTATATTCCACCTAGCTTTCCGTCTAGCACATCGCATCTTTAGTGAGACCCATCTGGCACGTACTGAGACGCCCTAGAAGATTAGACAGGGAGAGCTTCCGAGTCTTTTCTGCATGGTGACTGGAGGAGTGCCTGATTTTGGGGCCATGTTAGTTGAGCATCTGCTTCGGATCAAGGCCAAGGCAAAGGGATATATCTGTTGTGGAGGACTGGTGACTCATATCGCTACAGTTATGGGTCTAGATTTGACTGCATGTACACTGCTGGCGGTTGCAAAGCCGCTTGTACTTCAGGAGATAATCACGAGGAGAATACTGGTTCCTCATGGCCTTACCACACCTTACGTGGCGATGTCTTGGGAGCAGACTACCCCTCAGGGTATCCTATGGATAGATCAGTTTACAGTCTTCGATCCACAGTACTGGTCTTCCGCGTGGCTGCCCTACATAGAGGATGCTAGAGATACTTCACTAGCTCAGGTAGAGGAGGAGTATGATGATGGCGGTGCTGCCATGGAGACAGATACAGATACAGCCGGCCCCAGTGTGCCAGTTGTCGATTTAGACGATGAGGCTAAAGAGGAGGAGGCAGCTGCAGCACCAGCACGTCCTGCTAGGCGTAGAGTCCGCAGATAGAGAGATCCCGTAGCTCACCGACGGATTCACGAGCTGACGGACCAGATGATCGACTCTTACGCCGCCTTGTCACTAGAGATGATGGAGTTGAGGGAGAGCCAGCACTACCAACAGCGGATGATGGAGATCCAGTTCCAGCATACCATGGGTTATCCGTTTGACCCATCTCAGTATCCCTTCATCCCGTATCCACCACCACCACCAGCGGATCAGGATTAGAGCTTGCATGAATTTTCTTTTCTTTATTTATTACGCAACTCAGCATGTCCAGTGAGTTCTCTTGTTTCTAGACTTATTTTGACCCATTGGGGCAATGTGTCCCAAGTATGGGGTATTTATGTGTATTATTCAACACTATGTATGCTTGTATGACTTGACTTGATATTTATGATCTTTCTTTATGCTCTATGTGCTTATCAGAGATTACATGCATGCATACAAGTTATTTATTTGAGAAAAACGTCAAAAACTGGTTTAAGAAAAAAATTTTTATGACCTCAACCGGGATGATTCTGACCAAACAAGGTCAAGTACCTCGGTTGACTTAGAACACCTCGACCGAGGCGGTTTAACTGAGAGATTTTTCGAAACAATTTTTGTGCTTCTTTTCTGGATATGACCTCAGTGATGATTTCGTTTGTAGTCTGGTTTTGAAATCTTTATATGTTTGAAAGGTTTTATGATATGTTTAAGTTGCAAAATGCTTTGTTTGAAATTTTGGCATGTTTAATGCTTTATTTTTATCAAAATTATGTTGAATTTGAAGGTTGATATCACATGATGAGTTCTCTCACTTTCTTCCTGGGATGATTAAGGCAATTCATTATCTTCTTATCAGTTGCTTATGTTTTTGTATTTTATTATTTGTTTGTGTTTGGAGTCTGAGATTGTCCCCAAGTTCTGGGAACTCGAAGTGTTACGGGTTAGGACCTCACAATGGGTCCCGACTCTCAGAGTAGCAACAACGCAACGGATCTCACAACAAGACACAAATAAATTAAAACCAAAACTTATAATAAAACCAAAGGTTATAACAAAGGAAAGCGTAAAAGACTCGTTGCCGAGTTCAAAACAAAGGAAAGAACGACAACAAAAATATAAAACCGATCCCGTCCTATAATATACGGGAACCCCGGCTGACCACACCATCCGGATCACTCAACAACACTTATATCATGCAAGGCATCTACAACATCGGTATAAATCGTTAGCTAACATTCTAGATATCAGAAAGACAATAAAAGGAACAAACACACATAAGGTAACATAAACATATAGCATATATCCTCACACTCAGCCGGTTATTATCTTTCATTAAGGTTAGTCCCTTTACTAATTCAGCTTATGTTGTCACACGAAAATCGTTACGATCTCGCTTTTGTCCCCTTTCATCAACATGAATCGAACGCTTGCATCCTTCTGTCACCTGTTGGACTGGTCGCAAGAGCACCTCCCCGTTTCCCCGTTATGAACTGGACAAGCGGTCGCCCGGTTATAATACACTTAGGCCGAATACCGTTATAAAGGTCAATCCTAGTCCGGTCATCAGTTATAGCAATAATCAATAACACAAACAAGCCAAAACCATCAAACTAATACACTGGAACGCAACTAAGTAAGTCCAAGGGAATTACCTCACTCGAAGGTAAACTCAAAGGGTCAGCAACAACTTAGTTTCCGGAAGGTAAGGAAGGAATGCCTGCTTAAACAAGGCATAAGGAATCAGGAATGAAACGGTTGCTAAAAGTCTATAATTTTTTGTCTCAATGATCTCTAAGAGATCTCCACAAGCTAAGATTTCAACCTTAATCTTACAGATCACTAAGGGTAAACAATAACATTGATAGCATGTATTATAGTCTATATTTTGGGACTTGTTTAGACGTTTTATCTTCAATAATCTGCATGTATGGATGTATATTATGTGATTATATTGTTGTTTCATCTACCTTTACGGGAATCGAGGTCTACACCAAGTTTCGTTGTAATCGTAGGTAAAATGGCACATTTTGGATCGAAATGGAGCTAAGGAGCAAAAGAGTCATAGGAGCTACATTCTGGAACTTAAAGAAGAACTCAGGACGCATGAAATCAATGAAGAAGATGTACTTTGGACCAGATTTGAGAGATTTCACATTCAGCTGAAATTCACCTCGGTCAGCTATAGTATAACCTCGACTGAGGTGATCTTGAGGAGCGTCCCGACCGAGTCGAACACCCTGGCGCCGGCGAGATCATATCTTTTGGCTGAAATCTTTTATTTTTGGAAGGAAGATATCTTATATTTTTGGGCTGGATTTCTGAAAGGAAGATCTTATATTTGGGAGATCTATTTTGGAGATATAATATATTTTATAGGAAATTATCTTATTAAGATATTATTATCTTTGGAAGATAATTCTCCTATATAAAGGGTTGGATTTTCCACAATTCAGCCATCCTTTGATCAACAATATTCTCCACACAGCAATTAGGAAGATTTTTTGGAAGTTTGAAGGAAGCTTTGAAGATTGAAGGAAGGAAGTTTCATAGTTTCGAGATAGCTTTAGAGGGAGTTTGTAAGACTTTCTTAGATTCCCTTTGGTTTATTGTGTTGTTTAATTTCTAATTCCAGGAACGCTGATTTGTGAACTATTTGATTCAGTTATTGAAGCCTTATTCTTAAAGTTTTTGTGTTCAAATATTCATTCCTTTTCCTTTTATTTGATTATTGTTATCATGATGATGAGTGACTAAATTCCTTGTGCGATTCTAGGGTGATTGGCTGAAAGTTGTGGAAAAGACAATGATAGAATGATCTTAATCCCAGTAGGACCTTGAAAGCTCGAGTCTTTAACCTTAACCCTAGAGTACCTCGCTCAGTCGATGAACATCTCGGCCGGGGTGGAACTTGACTGACCGAGGTGACCTTTTCTAATC
Source organism: Fagopyrum esculentum (assembly GCA_033239045.1). Classification (NCBI taxonomy): domain Eukaryota; kingdom Viridiplantae; phylum Streptophyta; class Magnoliopsida; order Caryophyllales; family Polygonaceae; genus Fagopyrum; species Fagopyrum esculentum. Next base: position 91,239,268 of record BSUD01000008.1, on the reverse strand, counting down.
CGAAACTGAGAGTTAAGTGTTATAGTTTGCCAAATCCTATTCTTAGTACACCTTTCCTGGTTCAATGCAAGCATATGATGAGACTTACCCGGTGATTCTTTTGCTTGTTTACCCAAGATCATATGTGTAGGTAATAAAGGTTTAGCATTTATTGGGGTTCGAGTGTGCCTTCATTTCATCTTTGTGAGTTAGCCTGAGACTTACCCGGTAAAGGTTGATTCTATTCCCTTAGGTGGTGTGTTGGTTTGAGATTATAGTTCTTTTCCTTAGTACCTTGAGACTTACCCGGTGATAGGTTCTTTGGCTTGGAGTTAGTGAGTAGTGAGACTTACCCGGTGATCTATTCCACTTTAGAAACACCTTCCCTTTGCAAAATCTCAGCTTTGTCCACTTTATCTTGAGATCTTGAGTCGGAACCACAACTAGATGCTTTAACCCTGAAATTTGCATTTTTCCTTATTTGACCTTATTATCATCTTTGATTGTTTTAATCGCTTTTGTGGTTATTAGTTGCATTGACAACCTATATTTGCTTAGTTTCACCTAAGTCTCTGAGATTGACACCCCGAAATTTTTTCTTTTACTATAATTGATCCGTACATTGCGGGTTCGCATCCTTGTTTTAAGCATATTTCTTGGGATATAAATTTAAAGCTTGCACACACCGTTTGGAGCGAACAAACATCATAAGCAAAGGGAAGGAACGAAGAAAGAAAGGTAGGAAGCAGCTCACCAAAGATGGGAGCTACTACAGGAAAACCGCAGTGGCGGCTAGACACCTGCGGTACTGGGCAAATCCCACGGGGCGGCACTGACATGCGCGGGGGCGGCGGCGGTGTAGAAGGCTGTTGTCGACTCCTTCGATAGCAAGGAACACAACAAGAGCCAAAGCTTGCTTCTCTCAACACACACACGTCACAACTCAACTACGGGAGCCCGTGAACATAAAAATATCAACACCGGAACGTCCAACAAGAATCAAGACTCGATCTTGATCCTTGGAGAAGAAGAAAAGAAGAAAAGAGAAGGCAAGAGAAGCAAGAGGGAAGGGCATGCAACAAGCTCAAGAACGTGAGAGAGAATCCGAAAGAAGGAGAGTTACACGTTCACCAAGATCGCTAGGGAAGAAGAGTCCAACTTTCGAGGTTGAAGGAAAACGTATGCAAGAAACGGGAAAAAGAAGAGTAAGAGAGAATTTATAGGAACGATGGGAAAAGATAGAAGGAAAGACGTTCTAGGGTTAAGAACATGATAGGAAACCCGGCCCATAAGATAGAAGATTGGATCTTCTACCTATGAAAAGAAATAAAAACGGGATAAAAATAGATCGGCGCGATATGGGACAAAATCACATGTGCGATTTGCCCTGTCGCAGGGGCGACTCCCTTCACCGTGGGGGCGGTGAAGGCTTAAAACTAGATCTTACATCAGATCTCCCTAAAAAGAAGTTTTGTCCTGAAACTTACAACAACCCGAAAGATCACACAACAACAACGCAGAAACACTGAACTCAACTCATATATTCCTACTCAAGGCACATAACTCAAAACGTCACAAAAGCGTATGCACAACTCAACAAAAGAAACTAAAACTCAACAACTACGCTAAAGGTACATCCAACTCTGTGTAAAACTCTGGATAGTTCCTCTGGATAATATCCTCAGTCTCCCAAGTCACCTCATCTGCTCCTCGCATCGACCATTGAATCTTCATCATCGGTATGTCCTTCGATCGCAAGAGTCTCGTACTACGCTCTAAGACAACTATTGGGTGCTCCACGAACGTATGGTCAGGCTCGACCACTAGATCCTCAAGACTGACAATGTGCCTCGGGTCTGGTATGTACTCCCGTAACTGAGACACATGGAAGATGGGGTGAACACCCTCTAGTCTCGGTGGCAATGCAAGTCTATATGCTGCCTCTCCAACTCGCTCTAGAATCTCGAAAGGTCCGACATATATGGGACTCAGCTTCCCCTTAACGTTGAAACGTCGAACACCTCGTGTTAGGGATACTCTTAACCATACTTGAGCTCTAACTCTGAACTCCAAAGGTCTGCAGATCGTGAACTGCAGACTCGTACCTAGGGCGGCATGCACTTGCTGCTAGAACCTCGAGGTGAATTGTCCGTCTCTATCAGAGACTATAGTCCTAGGTACTCCATGAAGTCTCACTATCTGTCTAGTGAATTCCTCTGCTAATCGACTTACCGGCCATATTTTCTTGGTAGGAATGAAATGTGCGGTCTTAGTCTATCAATATACTATCACCCAAATAGCATCAAAACCTCGACTCGGTCTCAAACCGGTGACAAAGTCCATCGAGATGTCCTCCCACTTCCACTGAGGGATGGGAAGTGGGTGTAGCTTTCCACCTGGTCGATAATGCTCGATCTTGACCTACTGACAAGTCGCACACTGAGCTACATATCTCGTCACGTCTGGCTTCAGACCTCCCCACCAGAAAGAGCGTCTGATATCCTGATACATCTTACTCGCACCGGGGTGCACTAAGTAAGGTGAAGATTGAGCCTCTTGTAGGATCCGTTGTCTCAACTATCGATCTGAGGGAACACATACACGCTCCTGGCATCTCAAGATCCCATCGGCACCTACTTCTAATTGTGGCACCTCTCCTCGAGACATCCGGTCTCGGATATGTGTCAAAGCTGGACAACTCTCCTACTTCTGTCGGATCTCTACCAACACATCAAGTAATATCTCCAAGGTGGATAGGTGGTTGTCAGAATCCGAAAAGTGGATATCCATCTCTAGCCACGCAAGGTCTCGTTGTAACTGTGGTTGAGCTGTCAGCCTAGCGACTGCTATATCCCGGGGAGTTTTCCTACTAAGGGCATCAACTACCCCATTCGCCTTCCCTGGGTGGTATAAGATCTCAATATCAAAGTCCTTGTTCAATTCCAACCATCTCCTCTAGCGGTTATTCAACTCCCGCTGAGTGAATATGTACTTCAGACTCTTATGATCTATGAAAATCTGACACGTAGCTCCGTATAGATAATGCCTCCAGATATTCAAAGTGTGAATAACAACAACCAACTCAAGATCGTGGGTAGGGTAATTCTCCTCGTACGTCTTCAGCTGTCTAGACGTGTATGCTATAACCTTACCCCTCTACATCAGAACACATCCTAAGCCAAGCTTGGATGTATCGCTATAAACCACAAAGTCCTCAATGCCCTCTGGCTGAGCTAAGATAGGAGCAGAGGTCAAGCTCCTCTTCAGTTTCTAGAAGCTCTACAGACATGGCTTGAACCATACAAATCTCGTAGTCTTCCTCAGCAAGGAAGTAAGTGGTCGGACAATAACTGAAAGCCCTCCACAAAACGCCGATAGTAGCCCACTAATCCCAAGAAGATGCGTACCTCCTTGACGTTCTTAGGAGGCGGCCATGATTCTACTAACTCGATCTTTCCTGGATCTACCTTGATTCCTTCTGCGAAACTATATGACCAAGGAATGCCACCTCAGACATCCAAAACTCGCACTTAGAGAGCTTAGCGTAAAGCTCTTTATCGTGTAGAACTTGGAGTACGATCCTTAAGTGTCTTACATGCTCCTCTATACTACAAGAGTATACCAGAATGCCATCTATAAAGACAACTACAAACTGGTCTAGGAAGTCGATGAAGATGCTGTTCATTAACTCCATGAAAACCGCAGGCGTATTCGTGACTTCGTGAGTCCGAGTAGCATCACCACAAACTCGTAGTGGCCATACCTTGTCCGAAATGTCGTCTTGGATATTTCCTGCTCTGTCACCCTCAGCTAGTGATATCTTGATCTCAAATTGATCCGTAAAAACATTGAAGCTCCATGCAGTAGGTCCAAAAGATCGTCGATATGGGGCAATGAGTACTTATTTTTTATTGCCACCTTTTTAAGCTCTCGGTATTCAATACATAACCTCATCGACCCGTCTTTCTTCTTGACGAAGAGTATTGGTGCGCCCCAAGGTGATACACTAGGGTGGATGAAGCCCTTCTCTACTAACTCCTCGAGTTGCTTCTTAAGATCAAGCATCTCGATAGGCACCATATGGTAAGGAGCCTTCGAGATTGGTCTCATCCCGAGCTCTAGATCAATGCCAAAATCTGCACTCCTCTATGGAGCTAAACCTGATGGGTCTCCAAAAACGTCAGTAAACTCGCATGCTACCGGAATCTCATCCAAAGTTGGGCTCTTACAATCCTTCATGGCATAGCACCAGAAAGCCACACAACCCTGTCCGATAAGTCTCGTAGCTCGGACTACGCTGATGATTGTATCGGTCTTCCCGAGATCCCATCCTTTGAAGATCTCTACATGGCCTGACTTTGTGGTTACCGTCATTATTCTTTTTCCGATGTCCAGAACATCCCGATATCGATCCATCCAATCCATGCCTAGAACAACTTCTTCATGTACTATGTACATAACGAAGAAGTCTGCTGGCCAATCGCGACCTCACAATCTAATAGGGCAATCGTGAACCTCTAATCTTACCCACATCGGGTAATCCTATAAATAAGGGTTTCCCCTCTACGATAACTAAGGCCAATCTATCTACACATGCATCAGATATAAAGGAATGCATAGCACCGGTATCGAAAAGAACTTTGACAGGAAAACCATTAATATGAATGGTACCTGTGGTCGATGGAACTGTTGGCTCCACTGCACTCCTCAACTCATAAACTCTGGCTGAAGCAGCTTTGGTGTCTGACGTACCACCAACTCGTCCTCTACCCCTCTCCTGTCCCTGAGCGGAACCCTAAGGAGTGGTAAAACCGGGAGCTCTCTACTGCTGCTGCTGGTACATAGGTCTCTGTCCACCTCCTACAACGCTATCTGGTGACGATCCCTACTTGCCCTGACGGAAAAACACAACTCTATGTCCTGGCTTGCCACAAGAGAAGCAAGTCACTGCAGTCTTCTTACAATCATCTCTCATGTGTCTGACACCTCTGAAGTTAAAGCACTACCTTCCTTTATCGGAACTCTGTATGGACTGTTGGAAACCAGAACGTCTCGGTGTCTGACTGCGCCCAAAACCAGAAGCTCCAGCACAGACTATTGGTCCACTCTTCTACTTCTTCTCAAGACCTCCTATCTGAGAAGCTCTCCTTTGACCCAGTCGGTCTCTCTCATAAGCAGACTCTCTATCCTAATAGTCCGTCAAAGATTCAAAACGGAATCCAGCAAGATAGGAGTGAGTAGACTCCCTTAACCTCCGAGAGAAAAGGTAGACATGCTGATCATTGGGTGGTGCAGACGGACTCAGCAAAGAAAGCTCCTCTTGAAACTTGAGGATAATCTTAGCAATGGGGAGATCCTCAAATCCAGCCTCGAGGAAATCCTGAAGTCGATCTCTCCTCATAGTTGTAGGGTAGTAGCGATCCCTGATCGTAGTCTTCATCTAGTCGTAGCTGGTAACCTTACTATGCATGGTCCTCCACCAGTGATGGGCATGATCCTACAACAATGTTTGTGCTATGGCGACTCGACGTTAGTCTGGGCAACAGATAGCCTTTATAGCAGAATCCAGCTATCATAGCCACAACTCCACCTCCAAACCCGTCTTGCCTCCGAAAGAAGGAACTCTTAGTTGATTGAAAGCCTTCAACCAACAGTCGGGCCTCAACTCTCTTGCCTCTTCGGGTGCTTTAGCCACCTCAACAACTCTAGCAAGTGCAACAACAACCTACGTAACTCTTTACAAAACCTCAGCTGATCTCGCGGGTATTGTCGGTGCTGGTGCAGGTCCTCCAGTCCTGATAGCATCCTCAACTCTCTACACGTAGTCGTGATATGCAGAAGCTTCGAGGGATATTCGACCGGACTCAGTCGACTGTGCCCTCTGTACTCCAGACCTAGCAGCGGTCTTGTTCCCAGCCTCGGGAACAACACTCTCAATAACCTCTTTGACGAACGCCTCAACAATATGTGAATCAGCAACTGGGACTTGGCCCCGACCTCTAGCTAGTGGAGGTCTTCCTGCACGTCCTCATCCACGGACAACAGGTGGAAGAGGTGGTCGACCCCTTCCTCGCCCCATAGCAGATGTAGCTCTAGTATGCGTCATCTGCTATAAGGATAAATATATAAGAATATCTAAGGCCACACTATCAACTATTGTAGAAGTCCAAGAAAAGCACATAAAGACCAACATATAAGAAAACTAACTGCTAAGATCCGTGGAGGTAGTGGTGGTCGCCTGTACATCTATCCCAAACCAACAAACAAAACCCCCTTTTTAAAAAAAGTAGACCCCTTGCGGGTTCTGTTTATGTATCTATTCGACCTTTAGAAGATTTCAAATGCCATTGCTGCCAACCTAGAGCTCTGATACCATATTGTAACACCCCAAGTTCTGGGAACTCGAAGCGTTACGGGCTAGGACCTCACAATGGGTCCCGACCCTAAGAGTAGCAACGACACAACGGATCTTACAACAAGGCACAAATAAATGAAAACCAAAACTTATAATAAAACCAAAGGTTATAATAAAGGAAAGCGTAAAAGACTCGCATCCGAGTTCAAAACAAAGGAAAGAACAACAACACAAATATTAACCCGATCTCGTCCTATAATGTACGGGAACTCCGACTGACCACACCATCCGGATCACTCAGCGACACCTATATCCTGCAAGGCATCTACAACATCAATATAAACCGTTAGCTAACATTTTAGATATCAGAAAGACAGTAAAGGCACAAACACACATAAGGTAACATAAAAATATAGCATACTCACACTCAACCGGTTATTATCTTTCATTAATGTTATTCCCTTTACTAATTTTACTTATGTTGTCACACGAGAATCGCTACGATCTTGCCTCTGTCCCCTTTCACCAATAGGAATAGAACGTATGCTTCCTTTTGTCACCTGCTAGACTAGTTGCAAGAGCACCTCCCTGTTTCCCCATTCTGAACTAGACAAGAGGTAACCGCCCGGCTATAATACACTTGGGCCAATTACGGGTATAACGGTCAATCCTAGTCCGGTCATCAGTTATAGCAATAATCAGCAACACAAACAAGACAAAACCATCAAACTAATATACGGAATGCAACTAAGTAAGTCCAAGGGACTTACCACACTCGAAGGTAAACTCAAACGGTCAACAACAACTCAGTTTCCCAAAGGAAACGAAGGAATGACTGCTCAAACAAGGCATAAGGAATCAGGAGCGAAACGGTTTCTAGAAGTCTATAACTTCTAGTCTCAATGATCTAGAAGAGATCTCCACAAGCTAAGGTCTAAACCTTAGTCTTACAGATCACTAACGGTCAACAACAACATCATAAGCCAAGGGAAGGAACGAAGAAATCAAGGAAGGAAGCAGCTCACCAAAGACGAGAGCTACTGTAAGAAAACCGTAGGGGCGGCTGGACAAACCGCGGGGGTGGTACAGGGCAGATCCTGCGGGGGCAGCGCTGACAGGCGCGGGGCGGCGGCGGTGGAGAAGTCTGTTGTCGACTCCTTCGACAACAAGGAACGTAGCAAGGGTTAAAGCTTGCTTCTCTCAACACACACACGTCACAAATCAACTACGGGAGTTTGTGAACATCAACATATCAACAACGGAACGACCAACAATAATCAAGACTCGCTCTTGATCCTTGGAGAAGACGAAAAGAAGAAAAGAGAAAGAAAGAGAAGTAGAAGGGACGGGCATGTAACAAGATCAAGAACGTGAGAGAGAATCACATAGAAGGAGACTTACACGTTCAACAAGATTGCAGGGGAAGAAGGTTGCAACTTTCGAGATTGAAGGAAAGCGTATGGAAGAAACGGGAAAAAGAAGAGAAAGAGGAAATTTATAGGAACGATGGGAAAAGATAGAAGGAAAGACGTTCTAGGGTTAATAACATGATAGGAAAGCCGGCCCATAAGATATAAGATCGGATCTTCTATCTATGTAAAGAAATAAAAACAGTATAAACAGATCGGGGCGATCTGGGATAAAACCGCAGGGGCGGTTTGCCCTGCCGCAGAGGCAGCTCCCTTCACCGCGGGGGTGTAAGAACTGGGTCTTACAGAGATCGACCGACTTGTGAGTTGTGACATACATCGATCGACTAACACTTGTTTTCCTTTTCGTTATTTATTTTTGTTTTTCTAAATAATTTATTTATTTGTTTCAGTCTTTCATTATTAATTTGCCAATCAAAACATCGCCTTCTGATAACGTCTGTTTTAGCATCTTTTTTTAACTTATTCTTATTTATTCCTTCGCTCTTTTGGGCATAATTGTATAATTATCGGCTTATATCTTTCTCTTTGTGTTTTGGAGATCTACCGGTTAGTTTATCTCATTGCAAATATTCCAGACATTTGCAGATTAATAATGGAACTATTTACCACAAAATGACCTCACACACACTAATGGTCTCCTATGGTCAAAGAAGTCAAGGCGAAAATGACTGAGATTCGAGAGTGAAGACGAAGATCAAATCAGGCCCATCAATGATGGGACCCACCTTGACTGATCAATTGAACTCCGTTCACTTGACACATGACTCGCAAATGACCTCTAGTCAATGAGCTAGCGTTAGGACAAAGCTTCTAGACATGTCCGATCGACAAGCCCATCTCAGGCCCATCAATGATGCTCAAATTGATGTCTATCTTTCATCCCTCACCCCCTATAATTATTTTAGGCTACATTTTAGTCCGTTCAATTGGAAAATTTTGCTTTGTAGTTATCTGGGACAATTTCTATCTTATTAGAAGGTATGATTTGGTATATTTGATAGATCTTAGTAGATCTTGGGGGAATATGTTAGATTTCCTCCCTATAAATAAGGCATTCATCCTTAAGGTTTTGGTAACTTCTTTTCATCCTTTTACCAAAACCTTTTTTTGTAATAGTTATTGTAGTTGTCCGATCGACATGTGTTGCCCTAGCCGATCGATAGGTGTTTCTTAGGCCATAGACTGGAATACCAACCTTCGATTAGAAACTATTTTGAGTATTATTCAGGTATCTTTGGTTAATTTCAATCTTTTGTAGGTTTTGAGAGCCCGACTTCAATGATCTATGATGTTGATATGATTCTATGAATGTTGAATGTTTACATATGATAATTATGGTAGTTTTTGATTTTTTCCTTAGAAAACGAAAGGTGGGCTACATACGAAGAAGAAAATAAAACGATTTACTCCCCCTACGTTAATGCTTCCTTGTTCAACATACCGAGCTCTAATCGAATAAAATTGAATTGATCTTCAGGTAGAGGCTTAGTAAAGATATCTGCAAGCTGCAAGTCAGTTGATATAAAAAGAAATCAAAAAATCACCTTTCTCAACATGATCACGTATGAAGTGATGCCTAACATCGATGTGCTTTGTCCTTGAATGCTGCACAGGAATTTTAGTAATCGAAATAGCACTAGTATTATCCCATTTTATCGGGATCCCTTTTAAATCAAAGCCAAGATCACGAAGTTGTTGAGCTATCCATAGAATTTGTGCAAAACAGGCTCCAACATCTATGTATTCGGCTTCAACTGTTGATAGGGCGACAAAGTTTTGCTTCTTGGAGTGCCAACTAATTACGGATGCCCCTAAGAATTGGAAACATCTAGAAGTTCTTTTTCTATCGACCTTATAACATGCACAGTCTGCATTTTGAATAGCCAACGAGGTGAAACGAGCTTTGACGTGGGTACCATAACCCTAAATCCTTAGTGCCATTTAGATATCGAAATATCCTTTTCACAGCTATCAAGTGTGACTCTTTATGATCAGCTTGAAATCTTGCACACATGCACACGCTAAACATAATGTCAAGTCGACTAGCGGTTAGATATAACAAAGAACCAATTATACCTCGATACTCCTTTTTTACAACACTTTTACCGTCTTTGTCATGGTCAAGAAAAAGTGTAGAACTCATAGGAGTTTTTGCGACCTTGGATTGATCCATCTTATACTTCTTAAGCAAGTCCTTGGTATACTTGCATTGATTAAGAAAAATTTCTTTCTTTGCTTGTGTAACTTGAAGTCCAAGAAAGAAATTTAACTTACCCATTAGGCTCATTTCAAATTCCCTGCACATGATATCTGAAAATTCCTTGCATAAGGAATCATTAGTAGCACCGAATAATATATCATCAATATAGATTTGTACTACTAGAATATCGTTGCCTCTGTTTTTGATAAATAAAGTTTTGTCAGTCAAACCTCTTTTGATATTGTTTTCAAGAAGATACTTGGACAATCTTTCATACCAAGCTTGAGGAGCTTGCTTAAGACCATAAAGAGCTTTGTCCAATTTAAAAACATGATTAGGAAATTCATCATTTTCAAAACCAGGTGGTTGAGCAATGTAGACTTCTTCTTCTAACAAGCCATTTAAGAAAGCACATTTTACATCCATTTGAAATAACTTAATGCTCATGAAAGATGCAATCACAAGTAGCATACTAATGGGTTCTAACCTGGCAACCGGAACAAAAGTTTCCTCATAATGAATACCTTCCTCTTGGTTATAGCCATGAGCTACAAGTCGTGCTTTATTTCGAATGACATTACCGTTTTTATCCAACTTGTTTCAAAAAACCCATTTTGTGCCAATGACGGATTGATGATTTGGTCTTGTTTTAAGAGTCCAAACCTTGTTTCTCTCAAACTCATTTAGCTCATTTTGCATGGCAATGATCCAATCGGATTCTTGAAGAGCTTGAACATAATTCTTGGGCTCAATAAGAGACACGAACGTAGAGAACGCACATAGATTGTTCACTTTGGATCGCGTTTGAACTCCAGCGTTTGGATTTGAGATCACATTCTCTTGTGGATGGTATCAAGAATGTTGAAACTTCCTTCATTTGTAAGACGGAGCAGATCCTGAGGATTGAGGCTCATATGATTGACTAGATTCAGGTACCGCTGGAGTGTTGGCCTTGGATCCTATATCAAGGCCTTGAAGTTGGGTTTCAAGGCCTTGAAACGGAGTTCTGACATCGCAGTTTTCTATTTCAAGGTCTTGGGAGTTTTCTCCGGTATCCTGAATCTTCTCTTGCATATTCTTTTCTTGATCCTTAGGATCTTCCTTTTCATTAGAATTGTGATCTCCACGTTGATTCAGATTAAGATCTGCAAAACTTTTACTGAAAGTACCATCATTGCTTTCATCAAATATGACATGAATACTTTCCTCAACAATTTTGGTACGCTTATTATAAACACGATAAACTTTGCTATTTGAAGCATATCCAATAAATACTGCTTCGTCACTACGTGCATCAAATTTACCAAGGTTATCTTTGCCATTGTTATGGACAAAGCATGTACATCCAAAGATTTTAAAATAGGAATTATTAGGTTTTATACCCTTAAAGAGTTCATAAGGAGTCTTTTAAATATAGGACGAATTTAAACATCTATTCAAGATGTAATTAGCAGTAATTACTACTTCTGCCAAAAATTTTTTTGGCAAACTGTTTTCTAAAAGTATAGTCCTAGACATATCCTCAAGGGTGCGGTTCTTACGTTCCACAACCCCGTTTTGTTGAGGAGTTCTAGGAGTTGAAAAGTTGTGTGAAATACCATATTTTTTACAAAAAAAATAAAACTTAAGTTGATCAAATTCTCTACGATGAACGCTTCTTATAGAAATGATTGGTAGGTTTTTCAAAGTTTGCAACGCCTTACACAATTTTGAAAACTCAAACAATACTTCAGATTTTTCCCGTAAGAATGATATCCATGTAAAACGAGAAAAATCATCCACAATAACAAGGATGTACTGTTTACCTTTGGGAGATTTGACACGCATAGGACCATAAAGATCCATATGTAGAAGTTCAATGGTTGAGAAGAACTTACAACCTTCTTTGGTTTGAATAAACCTCTTGTTTTTTTACCTTGTGTACAAGCTTTACATAGTTCATCTACCTTGAAATTTAGGTTTGGCAATCCACGTACTAAATCCTTTGAAAGTAACTTCTGCATTGTATGCATGCTTACATGACCAACTCTTCTATGTCAAAGCCTTGGATTATCAGTCAAGGCCTTGAGACATTTTAGCTTAGTTCCTAAAACTTGGTTAGTACTCATAGAATAAATATTGTTATATCTAGGAGCAGTAAGCACAATTTCACCCGACCTTTTGTTTTTAACTTCACATTTTTCTGAATCAAACATTACATTGTTGCCTTTATCACATATTTTAGAGATGCTAAGCAAGTTATACTTCAAACCGTCAACAAGATATACATCACCAATAAAGTTAGATGAATTATAACATATTTTACCAATGCCAATAATGTCACACTTTCGTGTATCACCAAGCGTAATGGTTCCAGATGATTGCTTCTTTACCTTGGTGATATCTTGCAAATCAACAAACATCAACCTCTCCGGGTCGACCAAATGACATATTTTGGTCTATACTCAGGCTCAATCATGTTTGGTGGTCTAGTACCTTTAGGAACCCATATTTGCTTGACCTGTTTCCTTAAACATAGAGGATAAGTGTTTCTAATGATGTAAAAGGATCATTTCTTTTATATGGACATGTAGATTTGACATGACCTTTTTTACAACAGTAGAAACATGTGGGCATATGAATACTTCCTTTAGCCTTGACAAAAGTGGTAGTTGTTTTTCTAGGAAAACTGACATGATACCCTATACCATTTTTGTTGAGGGAAGATTGTTGCTCACCCATCATCCTTTCAAGGTTGGCTTTCGAACGAGTGAATTGAATAGTGCAGCCTTCTGGTCTTGACACGTCACAGTTAGATCAACCTTTTCTTTCTCTAGATCGATATATTCTCGATGGAGAGAAGAAAGATTTCCCTTGAGAATCGCATTTTCAGATTCCAAGGCCTTGACATTGATATCAAGGTCTAGCTTTTCAGTGTTAAGATTTTCAATCTCCGGAGACATGTCACTTAATCTTTTCTCTTGTTTGAGAAGCTTTTCTTTCAAGGAACTTATCCTTACTCTATGTTCTTTATCACATATGATAATATCTTTAAGGAATTGTGTGAGATCAGATTCAGGTTGGGACATGATGGTACTTACCACATTATCAACGTAGAGATTTGAATCTTCTTCATGATCGGCCATAAGACAAAGGCTTGCTTATTCTTTTTCGTCTTCTGATTCATTTGAGGAATCTGAATCACTCCATGAAGCTACCATAGCTTTCTTCTTTCGATCATTCTTCTTGAAGTTGGTCCTCTTCTTTTGTGAACAGTCCTTAACGAGATGATCTGTTTCACCACATTCAAAAGATGTCAGAACTTTAGTTTTCTTGTTAGAGTTAGAAAACTTACCTCGAGATCTTGATGTTCGCGGATATTCTCTATTGTCTGCAGACTGTTTCTTTATTTTGAAAATTCTTGCAAGACCCTTAGAGATCATGGCAATTGCATCTTCTTCTTCATCATCATCATCACTGTCTTCCTCTTCAGATGATAACTCATCCTTTTTCGATCTTGTTACGCTAAAAAGTGTGCACGCAATAAGCCTTAAATTTATACTCGTTATAATTATCCTAACTTCTAGCGCACCCGCAGTGTACGGGACGTATGCAGCAAGATAAGTATTCCGAGGTCGAACACAAAGACTAAGGTGAAATCGATTTAAGTTGTGATTGAATTTAGCAAGACCTAAGTCTAAAGGAAAAGAGAAAATAAAGGAAGAAAATCTCAATTGTTTTGGTTGGTTTTAGGTGATCACATCAAAGATCAAAATTCATACAAGCAAATTAAACCAAAAATCAGCACAAATAACCAAATCAAACGGGATATTGATCAAGGAAAAAGGAAAGACGGATTCTAGGGGTTGGAAATTCCGGTTATGGCATAGAACTCAAGTTATCTATTCATTCCTTGGATTGATTATGATATGTTGGGATTAAGTGTTTTTAAATTGGGATCAATTACCGGGTAAGTCTCATGATCCAACTAGTCCACACCTAAGGTCTCATTACCGGTTAAGTCTCTAAGAACCTAAGGTTAGGAATTCTACACAAACCGAAATTGTTAATTAGGGATCTAACCTATCCTTACCGGGTAAGTCTTGGAACGGGAAGTCCTAATCAACATTCCTAGCACATCTAATCCAATGGCGACTTGTTAGGTTCACCACTACCTAAGTTTTGCTATTTTGGATTCTAAGGGCAAGGATTACCGGGTAAGTCTCTCCTAACACTTAACCTCTACACTAGGATACCCTAGGGTAGGTTAAACTCAGCTAAAACTTAGGGTTTCAACATTTCTATAGATCTAAGGTAAGATCCTTCGAACCAGGGAAAATCACGGTTTGTTCTATGGAAACCACGACCGTGGTTCTTCAAGAACTACCCGTGATTTCTAACAGAAACTACGTTCATAAGCAAAAATCATCCAAAGATAAATCTAAGTCCATCCTATCATAGATCTAGCCATAACCATCCTTTCCTTACCCTAGAACCACATCAATTTAGCCTACAACATTCATAATTGAAATCAAAGCAAGCAAACATAAGATCAAAACCTCCATTGCAAGATAATGAAAGAAAAGAAGATGAACAAGTGGATTTCAACACAAACCAAATCTGAAGATCGAATTAAGAAAACTTACAACCCTTCCAAAAGAAGGTTCAAGGGTTCACAAATCTCTAGAAATAAATCCGAAATACAAAGAGCTAAGTGTGTGTTCTTCCTTCTTCTTCAATGGCACCTTTCTTCTTCCCTTTGGCACTTTCCTTCCTAGAAAAAATCTTCTTCTTTTGAGAATATATTTGTTAGAGAAATGGAGAATGGATGAGCTCTTCTTCAACTACCCCAGCTCCCAGCTTGCTTTTACAACCCATCAAGGACCACTTATATAACAAATTCTTCATGAGCTGGCCATGAGAGTCGTGGCACAGCTGTCACGAGAATCTGGCAAAATCCACGGTCATTTCCACAGCCGTGGTTCTTCAGAGAACCGTGATTCTGTGCGGAAACCTTGTTTTGGATCATTAGGTTGTGGTTTGGTGCATGGCCTGTGTTGGCAAGGTTCCATGAGTCCTTCTCAGTCCTTGCCTTGCGTTCCAATGAGTTTGGAAGTGTGTCCTCTGAATGAGCGACCCTCAAACGTATCGTTTTAGCTCGAAACTTCCCGAAATACCTACAAAATGCACACAAGTCCGTGTAGACATCTATCTCGACAAAATAGATGTTTTGAGTGCAAATCGTATTGGACTAGTGCTAGATGGTGCATGATTGAGCGAGAATCCTATCTAAATGTACACCTAAAACTATGCTATAAATCGTGTTATCAAAATACCCCATACTTAAGGTTTGCTCGTCCCCGAGCAAATTCCCAACTATAGACTAAAAGATGACATGATTTATGTATGCAGAAAAATGGCAAAAATCTTTTTGGGTTTTGTGCTTCTACTATTGGATCACCTTCATAGTCATGATCAATGGCAATTGGACAAGCAATTATGTATCAAACAATAAGGGCATGGAAAGACAATTGTACTTAACTCAAAAGCATGCATGAGATGGGAGGACGAAGATGTCAAGAAGATCAAGAGTCTATCCAATCTAGATTACTAAGTCTTACGAACATGCAAGTAGGTCATAAGGGCTTGTGACATAAAAGGCTAAGAAACGTTGTAATTTGGGAGGGGAATTTTCTAGGTATGTGATGCTAATCCGGGAATGGAACTAAATTCACTTCCTTGTCCTCGATCAACTTCCCCCAAGTGTATATTTTTTCCTATCTTGCTTTCTTTTCTTTTTCTTTAACTCATTTTTGAGACAATGGCATTGGTGTACAATAGCCGAAACCTCGGTGATTAGCCATCCTTGGGCTTTTTCTCTTTTTCGAGGTGCATCCACACCGGGCACACATATCAAAGCTCGTTAGGGCTATTGGTTCATTTGACTTTGGCAAGGCACCAACACCCGATTATGTGAAGTGTACCGAGTTACTTATCATTTAAACCAACGCCCCCAAACCTATTTTGGCTACACTTCCACAATAATTTCAGCATTCCATGCACGACATTCTTTTCATTACATTTTCACCCCGCACTTGCTTTTTACACATTCAAACACACTAGCATGCTCCTATTCCCGGATGGGTTTTAAAGGAGGTTGAATTTATATCAATTGAGGTGCTCAAGCAATCATGATCAAGATGAGAAGTAGAGAAAGATGAAATGCCTCATTCATTCCTAGATGGTATGCAAGAACTATCATGTAATTTCGACTTTCAATACTCAATCCATTCTAGGCAATCATCATGATCTCAAATCATTCATGGAATTTAAGAGAAGTAGTTCAAGTCCACATATGCATTTATCAATTCAACACATAAGGCCATTCATAGCCAATCACAAGACAAGTTTCATCATTAGGATCATATCCAAGCCTAGAAAGCACAAAAAAATTTTTAAAATTTTCTGATTTTTATGGGATTTTCGATTTAAGTATGTACAATGCAAGACACATGCAAATATTAACCTATCCTAGATGCTCATCATGCAAAGGATCATGCGAACCCCACCCCATACTTAGAAACACATTGTCCCCAATGTGGTATACAAGTAAAGAGAGTGAAAGAAGGTTCTCACAATGTAAAATGGTTTGCTATGGTATTTGGGAATTCTCAAGTGAATTGATGTTGGATGATCCTTTCAACCATGGTAGAGAGCTCTAAGCGTTCCTTCAAGCTTTGAAACCCGCGCTAGGCACCGCTAGCCGTCCAAGTTCCGCGTCCGCTCCACCCATAATTGGTGAGGGTTTCATCATTATCATTTCCGAGAGAGGCTTCCAACGCCATTAATGCTTCTAGCATACACATGAAGTAGACAAAACACACAAAGCACACAAAAACAGAAAAATCTAAGCAAAAATGAAGGAAAAATGTTACCGATGGGTTGCCTCCCACCAAGCGCTTCTTTAAGGTCATTAGCTTGACCAAACTTCGGGAGCGTCTATTCGAGGTGGAGCGGGGCAATCATGTCTATCGGGGCTCCCGGAATATACTTCTTCAAGCGATGCCCATTCACTTTGAAATCTCCACAATGCTCCCCTCCTATCTCAATAGCTCCATGGGGAAAGATCTTCTTTACCACATATGGCCCGGTCCATCTTGATTTGAGCTTTCCGGGGAAAAGTCTTAGCCTCGAGTTGAAGAGAAGGACAAGATCTCCTTCACTCAACTCCTTTGGAATAATCCTCTTGTCATGCCATCTTTTGGTTCTCTCCTTGTAGATCCGGGCATTCTCATAGGCTTCCAACCGGAGCTCCTCAAGGGCATTGATATCAAGCAATCTCTTCTCTCCCGCCTCCTTGAGGTCAAAATTCAGCCACTTAATGGCCCAATAAGCTCTATGCTCCATTTCCACCGGAAGATGGCAAGACTTGCCATAGACCAACTTGTAAGGAGTGGTGCCAATGGGTGTTTTGAAGGCGGTTCTATATGCCCATAGTGCGTCATTGAGCTTCATAGCCCAATCCTTCCTTGTCCTAGACACCGTCTTCTCGAGGATGGCCTTGATCTCACGGTTGGAGATCTCCACTTGACCACTAGTTTGGGGGTGATAGGGTGTTGCTACCTTATGAGTCACCCCATACTTGGCCAAAAGTGCTCCAAAATTCCTATTTGTGAAGTGCTTCCCCCCATCACTAATGATCACCCTTGGTGTTCCAAACCTAGGGAAGATCACTCGGTTGAAGAACCGCACCACTACTTTGGCATCATTAGTAGGAGAGGCGATGGCCTCTACCCATCTTGACACATAGTCCACCGCCAACAGGATGTAGAGATTGCCATATGAGGAAGGGAATGGTCCCATAAAGTCTACACCCCACACATCAAAAATCTCAACTTCTTGGATGTTGTTCAAGGGCATTTCATTCCTCCTTGAGATGTTCCCCGTTCTTTGGCAAGCATCACATGCCGCTACAAAACCTTGCACATCTCTAAACAAGTTAGGCCAATAAAAACCGGATTGCAATACCTTTGCACACGTTTTGTGTGAGCTAGCATGGCCTCCACATGGTAAGGAGTGACAATGCCGGATCACACTCTCCATTTCATCTTCCGGTATGCATCTTCTAAGCACCCCATCCGGGCCTCTCTTGAATAGAAGTGGCTCGCTCCAATAGTAATGCCTTACATCGTTGAAGAACTTCTTCCTTTGTGCATATGTAAGCCCGGGAGGCACTTCCTCACACACCAAGTAATTCACAATGTCGGCATACCATGGTTCACTTCCTCTAGCCACTTGGAATAGGCATTCCTCCACCATTTGCAATTGTTCATCCCGGAACGAGTCATCTATCGGGATGTTGTCTTTCTCAAGCTCCAATGGTGGGAGTCTACTAAGGTGATCCGCCACGGAGTTCTCGGATCCTTTCTTATCTCGTATCTCCAAATCAAACTCTTGAAGAAGAAGGATCCACCGAATCAACCTTGGTTTGGCATCCTTCTTTGTAAGTAGATAACGGATCGCCGCATGATCCGTGTAAACTATGACCTTTGCTCCAACAAGGTACAAGCGGAACTTCTCAAATGCATACACCACCGCTAACAACTCCTTCTCGGTAGTAGCATAATTGAGTTGGGCATCATCTAGCGTCTTGCTAGCATAATAAATGGAATGAGTGCGCCCTTCTTTCCTTTGCCCCAAAACGGCCCCAACGGCCACATCACTTGCATCGCACATGATCTCAAACGGTAAACTCCAATCCGGAGGTTGCATGATGGGTGCGGAGATCAAGGCGTTCTTCAACCTACAAAACGCTTCAAGACAATCTTTGGAAAAAACAAAATCAACATCTTTCATTAGTAGGTTAGTGAGAGGCTTAGAAATTTTAGAGAAATCTTGAATAAATCTCCGGTAAAAACCGGCATGCCCTAAGAAACTCCTTACCCCCTTCACCGAGGTAGGTGGTGGCAACTTTTCTATCGTTTCAATCTTAGCCCTATCAACCTCAATGCCACGGTTAGACACCAAGTGTCCTAACACAATACCTTCACTTACCATGAAGTGGCATTTCTCCCAATTTAAGACAAGATTTGTCTCTTCACATCTTTGCAACACTAATGACAAATTAGCCAAGCAATCATCGAAAGAAGAACCATAAACAGAGAAATCATCCATGAACACTTCCATGATATTTTCTATGTATTCCGAAAAGATAGCCATCATACACCTTTGGAAGGTGGCGGGTGCATTACACAACCCAAATGGCATTCTCCTATATGCAAAGGTACCCCATGGACATGTAAAAGTTGTTTTCTCTTGGTCATCGGGGTGGATAGGGATTTGGAAGAATCCACTATACCCATCTAGATAGCAAAAGTGAGAGTGTTGAGCTAATCTTTCTAGCATTTGGTCAATGAAGGGGAGGGGAAAGTGATCTTTCCTAGAGGCCATGTTTAACTTTCTATAATCTATAAACATTCTCCATCCCGTGACCGTCCTAGTTGGTATTAGTTCATTGTTCTCATTAGTTACTACCGTCATTCCACCCTTCTTAGGTACCACATGAACGGGGCTAACCCACTTACTATCCGAGATAGGGTAGATAATTCCCGCATCTAGCAACTTAATGATTTCCTTTTTGACCACCTCTTTCATTATAGGATTCAATCTCCTTTGATGTTCAATAGAGGGTTTGTGGTTATCTTCCATCATTATTTTATGCATGCACAAAGATGGCTTAATGCCCACCAAATCATCAATAGTGTAACCAATGGCTTTCCTATGCAATCTTAGTTCATGCAGCAATTTAGCAAGTTCATCATCACTCAAGCATGCATTAACAATCACAAGATATGTAGAATTTTCACCAAGGAATGCATACTTTAAATGAGAGGGGAGGGGTTTGAGTTCAAGTGAGGGAGGACCTTTTTCGGTTGAAGACGATCCAAATAAGATTGGATGAGATGAATCCAAGGCAAAAGAAGACTCTCCTTGGCTCCTAGAAGCTTGATCATCATCAAGAGCTGATTCAGGGAAAACCACGGTTGGAAACACGGGTTGCTCATCTTCCACGGCCGTGGTTCTTGCCAAGCTTGCTTCTCGGAGTTGTCCAGAGAGTTTGACGGCCGTGGAACCTAAATCTCGACCGTGGAACTTGCAGCTGTTCACAATTTCTTCGTGGCTCTCAAATCCAACTCTTGGCTCCTCTTCCAAGGCCTCTAAGGCTTTGATCTCTTTTTTGCATTCCTTTTCAATGTCTTCCTCCATCATACTCAAGGTAAGAACCTTCTCCAAGGGGTCCTTGATCAAGATCGAGCTTACTACTTCTCTAGATTCCTCTTGCTCGACTATGTTGAAGATATCTTCATCAAGGGTTGGCCCTTTCATCATTGTGGACAGCTTGAACTTGATGTTCTCTTCTCCAATGTTGAAGGAGAGAGTCCCGTTCTTGCAATCCACTAAACATCCGGAGGTAGCTAAGAAAGGTCTTCCTAGGATGATGGGAACCGGATAATCCGCCGGAATGTCCAACACTACAAAGTCAATAGGCACGTAAAATCCTCCCAATTGCACCGGAATGTCCTCTAGAATCCCAACTGGATGAGTGATAGAACGGTCCGTCATATAGAGGGTCATCTTGACCGGCTTTGGCTCTCCTAGCCCGACCTTGTTGCTAAGTGCAAGCGGTATGATGCTTACACTCGCCCAAGATCACAAAGGGCCTCGTATTTCACATCTCCCACTCCTATTGGGACGCAAAAAGAGCCCGGATCCCTTAGCTTGGGAGGCATTGCTTCCTTCATTGTTTGGATTAACTCCGAGGATCTCTTGGTCATCCTAATCTCCCCATACTCCTCCAACTTCCTTTTGTTGGAGAGTATTTCCTTCAAGAACTTTCCGTATGCCGGCATTCCTAAGATGGCATCCATGAACGGAATGTTAATATGTAACTTGGACATTAGTTCAAGGAACTTACCAAAGTGATTGTCTAAACGAGCTCTTGCTCTTGATTGTTGGAATGGTAGTGGTGGCTTGTATGGAGGTGGTGCCACATAAGTTGGCTCTACATCTTTGCTCTTTCCTCCATCTTCATGCTTTCTTCTCTCTTCTACCACTACTTGATTTCCCTTAGCTTGTTCCTTGGGCAAAGGATCCTTCATACTCAACCCACTCCTTGTTGTGATAGCCAAAACTTGGCCTCTTGGGTTGTCTTCGGTTCTTCCGGGAAGCTTCCCCGGGTCTCTATGTGCTTCACCCGCCTTTTGAAAGACTTGTGCTTCCAAGACCTTTTGAGCTTTGGAAATTGAAGTGACGGTGCTCTCAAGTCCACTCAATCTTCCTAGCAATTGTTCAAACATGACTTCGGTTCTATCCTTTGAAGGTTGAGTAAAGCCGGGTGGAGGTTCTTGTGAAGCTCTTTGTGGTGGAGTTGTGCTTGTGGAAGCGGGAGGGTTCAAGGCTCCATCCGGGTTAGAGTAAGAAAATCCGGGATGGTTGTGGTTTGGCCGGTAATTATTGAATTGCCGGTTGTTGTTGAAATTTCTTGGGCCTTGGTAATTGTTGAAGTTGCCCCTTCCCATATAATTCACATCTTCCTCCTTGGAAGACAAGTTAGCTCGCGGAGGTGCTTGAGGAGCTGCTTGGCTCTTCAAGGTGGTAGTACATAACTCTCTCAAGGACTTCAACTCATTGTTGATGGCGTCAAGCTTGAAATTGCTCATGGTGACTTCGCTCACCTCATATGCTCCCGCCTTTCTTCCTTCGCTCTTCCTATGAGAGTACTTTTCAATCACTAGAGCTTGCTTCTCCACAAACTCCCAAGCATCATCTACATGCTTCTCCATAAAAGTCCCACCGGAAAGAGATTGAAGCTTGAATTGGCTATCTTCATCAAGCCCCTTGAAATAGATCTCTAATAGCTCAATCTTTGGTATGCCATGGTGCGGACAATCTAGGAGAAGGTCCTTAAATCTCTCCCAAGACTTGAACAAACTTTCTCTATCCCTCATCACAAAGGCATTAATCTTTCCTCTTAATTCGGTGGTCTTGGAAGGTGGAAAGAACTTGGTCAAGAACTCGGTTGTCATCTCTTCCCAAGTACCAACTCGCCCTTGTGGAATAGATTGATACCAAGCCAAGGCTTTGTCCTTAAGAGAGAAGGAAAAGGCCCTTAGCTTATGGTTGTTGCTCTCCAATCTTGGTGGTCTAAGAGTCTCCATCAAAATCTCATAGTTCATCAAATGTTGGTGAGGAGACTCTCCTTCCATCCCTCCAAATTGATTGTGCCGGATCATTTGAAGAACTTGAGGGCGGAGCTCATAGTTGTGGGTTGCGGGATCTCCTAGATTCACACCCGGTCGGTGTGCTCTTTGTGCCGGGTCCATGCGTCTCCCTAGGGTTTGTGGCTCCTCAATAGCAATGGGAACAACCCTAACATTGGCCGCCGGCTGCGGTTGTGGTGGAGGTGGTGGAGGTTGTCGGCGATTAAGCTCTCCTTGGACAAGAGCTTGCCTAATCTCTTCAATCTCCCTCCTAGTTTCCTCTTGCCTCTCATTGGCAAGTCTCCTTTCTTCCTCCAAGAGTTCATCTCTTAGCCTTATTTGCTACAAGGCTTCATCCAATTCAGCTTGAAGGTTTCTACCGGCCATCTCTTTCTCTTTTCGGATGTTCTTAGATCTAGATCGAAGGGTTTTCTCCGATTCGGGATCGAATGGAGCTAAATCCTTGCCACGAGATCTTCGCATACACCTATAGAGAAATAGATGTCCTGAAAAGCAAAGACAAAAACCAAAAAGAGATCAAAAGAAACATGAAAGATCTACACTAGAAACAATCACAAAATAGACTCAATCTAGACCTAGTCCCCGGCAACGGCGCCAAAAACTTGTTACGCTAAAAAGTGTGCACGCAATAAGCCTTAAATTTATACTCGTTATAATTATCCTAACTTCTAGCGCACCCGCAGTGTACGGGACGTATGCAGCAAGATAAGTATTCCGAGGTCGAACACAAAGACTAAGGTGAAATCGATTTAAGTTGTGATTGAATTTAGCAAGACCTAAGTCTAAAGGAAAAGAGAAAATAAAGGAAGAAAATCTCAATTGTTTTGGTTGGTTTTAGGTGATCACATCAAAGATCAAAATTCATACAAGCAAACTAAACCAAAAATCAGCACAAATAACCAAATCAAACGGGATATTGATCAAGGAAAAAGGAAAGACGGATTCTAGGGGTTGGAAATTCCGGTTATGGCATAGAACTCAAGTTATCTATTCATTCCTTGGATTGATTATGATATGTTGGGATTAAGTGTTTCTAAATTGGGATCAATTACCGGGTAAGTCTCATGATCCAACTAGTCCACACCTAAGGTCTCATTACCGGTTAAGTCTCTAAGAACCTAAGGTTAGGAATTCTACACAAACCGAAATTGTTAATTAGGGATCTAACCTATCCTTACCGGGTAAGTCTTGGAACGGGAAGTCCTAATCAACATTCCTAGCACATCTAATCCAATGGCGACTTGTTAGGTTCACCACTACCTAAGTTTTGCTATTTTGGATTCTAAGGGCAAGGATTACCGGGTAAGTCTCTCCTAACACTTAACCTCTACACTAGGATACCCTAGGGTAGGTTAAACTCAGCTAAAACTTAGGGTTTCAACATTTCTATAGATCTAAGGTAAGATCCTTCGAACCAGGGAAAATCACGGTTTGTTCTATGGAAACCACGACCGTGGTTCTTCAAGAACTACCCGTGATTTCTAACAGAAACTACGTTCATAAGCAAAAATCATCCAAAGATAAATCTAAGTCCATCCTATCATAGATCTAGCCATAACCATCCTTTCCTTACCCTAGAACCACATCAATTTAGCCTACAACATTCATAATTGAAATCAAAGCAAGCAAACATAAGATCAAAACCTCCATTGCAAGATAATGAAAGAAAAGAAGATGAACAAGTGGATTTCAACACAAACCAAATCTGAAGATCGAATTAAGAAAACTTACAACCCTTCCAAAAGAAGGTTCAAGGGTTCACAAATCTCTAGAAATAAATCCGAAATACAAAGAGCTAAGTGTGTGTTCTTCCTTCTTCTTCAATGGCACCTTTCTTCTTCCCTTTGGCACTTTCCTTCCTAGAAAAAATCTTTTTCTTTTGAGAATATATTTGTTAGAGAAATGGAGAATGGATGAGCTCTTCTTCAACTACCCCAGCTCCCAGCTTGCTTTTACAACCCATCAAGGACCACTTATATAACAAATTCTTCATGAGCTGGCCATGAGAGTCGTGGCACAGCTGTCACGAGAATCTGGCAAAATCCACGGTCATTTCCACGGCCGTGGTTCTTCAGAGAACCGTGATTCTGTGCAGAAACCTTGTTTTGGATCATTAGGTTGTGGTTTGGTGCATGGCCTGTGTTGGCAAGGTTCCATGAGTCCTTCTCAGTCCTTGCCTTGCGTTCCAATGAGTTTGGAAGTGTGTCCTCTGAATGAGCGACCCTCAAACGTATCGTTTTAGCTCGAAACTTCCCGAAATACCTACAAAATGCACACAAGTCCGTGTAGACATCTATCTCGACAAAATAGATGTTTTGAGTGCAAATCGTGTTGGACTAGTGCTAGATGGTGCATGATTGAGCGAGAATCCTATCTAAATGTACACCTAAAACTATGCTATAAATTGTGTTATCAGATCTTAATGCCAAATTCTTTGTGTTGGATGGGAGCTCTCCATCTTCTTCACCAAGAACCATTTCGTGTGTGATGAGTTTTCCAAGGAGGTCTTCAAGAGGAAGAATTGAGAACATTTGAGCTTCTTCGATGGCATTCATCTTTGGTCCCCACTTAGCTTTAGGTAAGCTCCTTAGAACCTTTCTAACTTTTTATTTGTTTGTGAAGACCTTTCCAACAATCTTAGTAAATCTTGTGAACATTTCTTTGACTGGTTCATTTGAATTCATCTTGAATAGCTCATATTGTTGAGGAAGATGCTGATTTTTGTTTCCTTGACTTGACTTGTTCCTTCGTATGTGACAACGAGTTTGTCCCATATTTCTTTTGCACTTTTGCATGATGAGATGCGGTTGAATTCATTAGCATCTAATCCACAGTAGAGCAAGTTCATGGCCTTGTAGTTCTTTGACACACTATCCAAGTCGGCTTGTATGAAGTCAGCTTCCTTCTTTGCGACTTGGACACCTTCAACTTGTTAGTTGGGACTTTGGGGCCATTCTGAATAATGCTCCATAGTTCCATGTCCAGATCAATAATGAACATGCGCATTAGTGCTCTCCAATGGGCAAAGTTGTTTCCATAGAAGAGTGGTGGTCGAGATGAGGATCTTCCTTGAGCAAATCCTCCATCACCTACAAGATTCATGATTAGTCTCACTGATGGTTAAATCAAAATATGTGAGTCTAGCTCTGATGCCAATTGAAGAACTGTTAGGTGAATATAAAGGATAAAGATACTCTAGAAGGGGGGGGTTTAAATAGAGTAAGAAAACTTTTCGCAAAAACCTATCTCAAGGCTTTGAAACTGATTTCAAAGGTCTTGATGTCGATTTGAGCTCTTTGTGACCCACTTTGATTTCAAGGGCTTTGAAACTGATTTCAAGAACCTTGACTTTGTTCACATGCAAAACAAAGTTAGTCACAATAAAGCAGATAAAGTGCAGAATGTAAAAGATCGACATAAGGATATGTTTACGAAGTTCGGCTCTAAATAGCCTACTCTGTCCCAGGGTATATCCGTAGGATCTAACTATCTATTATCAGCTTGAAAGAGTCCTAGATACAAACTAGAAGAAATCCCCTTCTTCTCTCACTGTAGCCAATGCTACGATCTAGCTCCAACTCTTTCAACTTGCTATAATAGCCTATTTACTTCACAGAGTAACACACACTCTAGTATATCACTCTTTAGATATTCTAATGGAGCTCTTCAGTTTTACCTCTCTCTAGGGGATAAGGCCTTCTGTAAAAGAGAGAAAGAAAAACTTGTTTGATCGAATGAAGATGCTTTGGATCGCTTGAAAACTTTTAATGTTTCCGTGTAAGCTTGTGTCATTTCTTATTCAATCGACATCTTCATTTATAGTCTTCGATGGAGAGGTCTTCTAGCCGTTAGGAAGATGACCGTTGTAGATGGTTCTTCTTCTCCATGGAAAACGCTTCTTGGTTGAGATGAGATAGCAGTTGTAGCTCTTCTATCGTCTTCATCTCCTTAAAGCACGTTGATCCTTCTTGTCCGTAATCTTCTCACACTTGTTGAATATCATTGTCTTTTTTTCGAGTTCTTCAAATCTTGTTGTTAAGATATCCGAAATCCATTGAGAAGAGATCTTTGCACTTTTGGTTGAGGATCTTTGGGAGATCCTGTTTTGAATCGAATCCACTTGGTTGTTAAGATCTTCTTTGAGCGTATCTTCTATGTTAAGCATATCTCTGTAACACCCCAAATTCTGAGAACTCGGGGGCTACTAGTTAGGACCTCACAATGGGTCCCGACCTTAGTTTGACAACAAATTTTACTTGGATCTTACAACAAGGCACAAATGTATTTAAAACAATTTCAAAACATATTATTTTTAATGTATGAATGTACACATGTGACAGCCTTACAAAACATATGTATAGATACATAACATGCATGTCGTATGAAAGGCCCCCTGTCCCCATCTAATGAATACGTGGACCCGGTTGACCATCCGTTCCGGATCTCTCTGCAACTGTCTATCTCTACAAATCTACAACACGGATAAAACCGTTAGCTAACATTCTATGCATAAGTATAAAGGTAAAAGCACAAACACACAACGTACACAATCAGCATGCAACACTCAATCCTTTTTATTATCTTTTAATTAGGTGATATGTCATTACTAATGATACTTATTTTGTGACACGAGGGATTCCCAAACCTCGCCCCTGTCCCCGTTTACCAACGCGGAATGGTACTAATGCATCTGACCGTCTACCGGACTGGGCTGGTCGCAGGGAACCTCCTAGACTCACGCAAGAGCTAGGCAGATGATGTCACGACCCGTTATCATACACTTGGGTCAATTACGTAAATAATAAAGTCGGCCTAATCCGGTTTTGTTGTTTATCATAACTAACAAACACCACTCATACACATTACACTCATACAAGAAGCCAGCTAAGTAAGTCCGTGGACTTACCAGAATCAAATCTCGCCTCTCTTAACACCACTCAACCAGTAACTGCAGAAACTCAGTAGCCTGTCAAAGGAGGCACGTGGGTCAATACATTTCCCTAGGTACTTAGAAGTTGAAACTCCTAAGCTGTAAGATCCTATTTGGACATAATTTATTACAGTACTTATTCAAGGTAACATGACTATTTTACCCTTGGTCCCAAGACTTCCAAAACTCGTAATACGTACTTAAATTCTTACTTGAGGCTAATTAACCATATTCTACTCCCTAGCATGATTTTAGGTAAAACTAGATAAACTACCCACTTTTCAATTTCCCGAAAAGTCACTAAAGTCCAACTACAACTTCAAATATGAAATTAAAATAAACTTATAAAAATTCTAAAATAAATCTCTAAATTATCTAGGATATCTAATCTATTCATAGGAGCAAGAATTTCCTAAAACTGTTCAATTATCACTTCTACAAAAATCCTTAAAGTTGGCTACAACACTAAAAACGTTCCTATACTTGGTCAAAATTCATTGCTGGAAAAACAGCTCAACTACTTCACTTTGAGACCCTATAACTTTCAATCCGACCGTTCATTTCTTCTCAAATTTTAACACAGTAAACTACGTATATCCCTTTATGATCTATCAAAAATTCAACGGTGGATCTTCAATATAACGCCTAAACATTGGTCTACAATATTGACAGTTTTCAACTTCTCAAAACTAAAGAAAACTCCATTATTTACAGCTGATTTGTTTCTACTATTTTTTTCACCCTCTTCTAACCCAAACTAATTATTGATCTCAATGTCAAGTTCATCAGCAGTACATAGTACACTTTTAACTTATTAACTTACAAAAGATACGTGTGCAAAGGAGTGGTGAGGTGGCTGGATGTCATCCTCTGTCTCCTCGTCACCTCTACTAGTCCTGCTAGGTCCTCCACCATGAGTGTCGGTGTCCATGGCATCCGTTGCGTGACCACTATAAGTTTCACTCTCGAACTCAAGCATGTTCCCCTGGTGTGCTCCATCCTCATCATCCTCCTCGTCCTCAGTGTCACCTGCATCATCATCATAATACATAGGAGGAGACATCTCCTCAAGCATCGACTCAAACGTTTCCTTCCAATTCCTCCTATTCCGAATAGTGTGTTCGGACTTCCAAATAATCTCGGATGGCTTCTTCTTTGGATCCTTTGCCCACGGCATGGCACATGAAGGGTTCATCTCCCTCGAGGAATCAAAACCTGTCGGACAACCAATCTCTGTGAACCTAATGGAAGGGCACTCTCAGCTAGAGTGCAATCCGAGAAGTCTAACTCTAATGCCTTAGCCACATGAGTGACAAGGACTCCAACACATATGTCACCTTTTGCTTTGTTGACTATCTTTCCTAGATAGTCAGCAAGCATGGAGGTGATGTCGGGGACGGTAGTGCATGTCATACAGTATAGGATGAAGAGCTCATCAGCCTTGAGCTTCTGTGGGGTCTCCGTACGAGCAAATAGGCTTTCACTAAGGATCCTATGTACTACCTTAAATGAGAGGTTGTACATACTAGCCTCCTTTGAATTCCCGGGTCTCCACTTATCTCCTCCATATTCTCCCACCGAAATAGATTCCCAAAAAGCGCTAGAGCTTACTCCTCTTGCAAATGTGCCTGCATTAGAGTAAGAGAAACCAAACAAATCTCCAAAGTCATCTATACTCATAGCATGGTCGCGGTTCATGAGATGGAAAGAAACCGTTCTCTCTCTAGGGTCATGCTCGAAGGTGCTAGGAATTCTAAGGTGATCTCGGTGTAAGCATCTTCTCTTATCATAGCAAACTGACTCAGCCCAGCTTTGTCTAACATCATATCCACATCCTCTCGAACAAACAAGGGGTTTAAGTCATCTAGCACAATGTATCTAGGAGGGGTGAATGGGCGATCTAAGATACGTTCGTATCGTTTCTTGTGTTTGGATGCGGGAGGTGGAAGTTTGGGAATGTTTTGTGAGGGTGGTGGAGGTGGGGGAGGGGCTTTGGAAGAAGATCCCTTCTTCTTCCCCGTATTTCTAGTTATTCTCTTCACAATATCCATTTCTGCAGCAAAAAATCGGCTTGTTCTTCACAAAAATCGGACGATTTATCTGGGTAAGGTCGATTTTTCTGTCGATTTCTACGATTCTCTCAATTTTGTAAAGTTCTGACTCAACAATCACCACATACAGTCTCCTATAGTATTTCCTAAGCAAACCCCTCAATCAATCTCAGCAAACAAACACTTTCTAAGCAAGATTCAAATTCGAATGAGAAACTTAGGTTTCGAAATGAAAAACCTGAATTCCGGATGGATGAGTCGTTTGCCGAGTCTGTTGTTGCTAGATCCTTGTTCCTTGTTGAAAATGCTTCAGTTTGGAGCCAAGAATCGTTCAAAACGATTAAGGAATGAGGAATGTAGGGGGTGGGCGATTTTCGGAGCTTTTGAGAGAGAGAAATCGAGAGTGGAAGTGTTTTGGAATGAGGGAATCGAGTGTTTGTGTCTTTATATAGGCTTGAGAAATTATGAAGAAAATCGGACGATCTATGAGGTCGATTTAATCATCGGGGCGATTTTCCTTCATTTTCTCTGAACACAAGAATAAATCGGTCGATTTTTTTTTGGATAGTCGATCTGAGGGTCGATTTTTCTTTCTGTTGTCAAAAATCGACTTGCTCTGTTCCTGAATCGAACGATTTATTTTATGCATCTCGATTTCCTTCCTTGTTCCTCTTGGAAATTGAGATTTGAACTGATTTATGCTCCCTTCCTCCATGGATCTCTCAAATTGGACCTAATTTCCTGCGATTAATGACACGACAAACCAAGAGTGCATCGAGGAACAAACAAAAAGCGAAAATGAAGAAACAAAGCAACTAATCTAATCTAACTATGTGATGAAAGGAGGGAAAACTATACTATCATGGATTGCCTCCCAAGAAGCGCTTGATTTATCGTCTTTAGCTGGACGGTGTATGGTTTGTGCTCAATGGAGGAGGATAGGAGCTATCTCCTCGACCGGAGCTTCCGGTGTGTATTTCTTCAACTGTTGGCCATTAACTTTGAAATTTCCGCTTTGTTCACCCCATACTTCAACTGCACCATGGGGGAAAATTCATTTAATCACATAAGGTCCTGTCCAACGGGATTTAAGCTTACCTGGAAATAGACGAAGCCTTGAGTTGAAAAGAAGGACTTGATCTCCTTCCTTCAGATCTTTTGGAATGATATGCTTATCATGCCAACGCTTCGTCCGTTCCTTGTAGATCTTTGCGTTCTCATACGCATTTAGCCGGATCTCATCCAGCTCGTTGATGTCTAAGAGCCGCTTCTCTCCGGCTTCTTTCATGTCAAAGTTGAGCTACTTGATTGCCCAATATGCTTTGTGCTCTAGCTCTACAGGAAGATGACAAGATTTACCATAAACAAGATTATATGGAGTCGTACCTATTGGTGTCTTAAAGGCTGTCCTGTACGCCCATAATGCATCGTCAAGCTTCATTGACCAATCTTTCCTCGTTTTAGAGACGGGTTTCTCTAAAATCCCCTTGATCTCTCTATTGGATATCTCAACTTGTCCGCTAGTTTGCGGATGGTATGGTGTAGCTATCTTATGGGTTACCCCATACTTAGCCAATAGAGTCTCAAACCGACGAGCTGTGAAATGCGTTCCTCCGTCACTAATGATGGTTCGGGGAGTTCCGAACCTTGGGAAGATCGTTCTATTGAAGAACTTCACCACTACCATTGCATCATTAGTGGGAGAAGTGATTGCCTCTACCCATCTTGAGACATAGTCTACGGCAAGAAGTATATACTGGTTTCCGCAAGAAGATGGGAAAGGTCCCATAAAGTCTACTCCCCATACATCGAAGATCTCTACTTCTTGTATGTTGTTGAGAGGCATCTCATTCCTCCTTGATATATTACCTGTCCTTTGACAAGCATCACAAGCAACAACATAGTTTTGCACATCTTTGAATAGTGTAGACCAAAAGAAACCGGAACGATGTACCTTAGCACAAGTCTTGTGGGAACTAGCATGTCCTCCACATGGAAGAGAATAGCAATGGCGGATGACATTATCCACCTCATCTTCTGGGATACATCTTCTGTATATGCCATCGGGACCTCGTTTGAATAGAAGAGGTTCATTCCAATAGAAGTGCCGGACGTCCTTAAAGAACTTCTTCCTTTGAGCATATGAAAGTCCGGGGGGAATCTCCTGACAAACAAGGTAATTCACAATGTCAGCGAACCATGGATCATTACCTTTTTAGATGTGTTGAAGACACTCTTCGATCTCATGTAGTTGCTCGTCAGGGAATGAGTCATCTATAGGAAGTTCATCCGTCTCGTCGGTGAGTTGCGGAAGTCGACTAAGATGGTCGGCCACGGAGTTTTCCGACCCTTTCTTATCACGAATTTCCAAATCAAACTCTTGTAAGAGTAAGATCCATCTTAGAACCCTTGGCTTCGCATCCTTCTTCGTGAATAAGTAGCGTATTGCCGAATGATCTGTATAGACAATCACTTTTGCACCTACAAGATAGGAACGAAACTTTTCAAAAGCGTAAACTACAGCTAAGAGTTCCTTTTCCGTGGTGGCATAGTTGTATTGAGCCTCGTCTAGCGTTTTGCTAGCATAGTAGATGGCATGAGTGCGACCATCTTTCTTCTGTCCAAGAACGGCTCCTATAGCGACATCGCTTGCATCGCACATAACCTCGAAAGGAAGGGTCCAATCGGGTGGTTGGATGATTGGCGCTGAAATCAAAGCTTCTTTGATCCTGCAAAAAGCATCTAAACAATCCTTCGAAAATTCAAAAGTTGCGTCTTTCATTAAAAGATTAGTCAAGGGTTTTGAAATCTTAGAAAAATCCTTTATGAATCTCCTATAGAAGCTTGCATGTCCTAAGAAGCTTCTTATTCCTTTTACAGAAGAGGGAGGAGGTAATTTTTCAATAGTTTCTATCTTAGCTCTATCAACCGCTATTCCTCTTTGTGATACTAGATGACCTAACACAATCCCTTCGGTGACCATGAAATGACACTTTTCCCAGTTTAAGACTAAGTTAGTGTCCTCACATCTCTTAAGAACTAGTGAAAGGTTAGAGAGACAGTTATCAAAGGAAGAACCATATACCGAAAAGTCATCCATGAAGACTTCCATGATATTCTCTACGTATTCGGAGAAGATTGCCATCATACACCTTTGGAAGGTGGTTGGAGTGTTGCATAGACCGAATGGCATTCTTCTATAAGCAAACGTACCCCAAGGGCACGTGAAAGTCGTCTTCTCTTGATCATCCGGGTGAATGGGAATCTGAAAGAAACCGTTATATCCATCTAGATAACAAAAGTAAGAATGTTGGGCTTGTAATACCCGAAATTTTGAACTCCGTTTAACAATGAATTCAACCGGAATCCGATCCGTCAACTTTTATTCTTTAAAATAAAAAAAACGAAATTTTATTTCTATCATTTTATGTGATCTCGATTTACATAAAATGATAAATGATGTAACCGGAAATAATTCGGTACCCTTAAAATAAAATAAAACCGCGGTTTCGGGCGAGTAACGATCTAGTTTATTCCGTATTAGTTAGATGAGCAGACCCGGCCCAAGTTGCTTCTGGCCCGTACCACTGAATCCGGCCCAACAACCCATCTAGTCAGCCACTAACCCTAACCTTACCTTAAACATAATTAACTCTAATCTACCCCTAACCTAATTTATCGTAAAACGCTGCTTACCTTTTCCCTGGTGAAACTTACCGCCGCTCACCAGCCAACATCCGCCGCTCTTCGCAAAGCTTCGAACCAGCCCAGATCACGAGCCGGTCGCCACACTGCACCCCAGGGCTGCCGCTGCCGGTTCTGTCGACCACCAGGTGAGCGCTAATCTACCTCTCGTCTATCTCTCGTCCCTCCCTTTCTGCTTGCGATTTAATTAGTCAGTACGCCGATTTTCGCACAACAACCAGTCGATACCGGAGGAGGGCTGCAACAGCGCCGACCGACGCCGCGACGAGGATCTCCAGGCCAGCAGCGGTGAGTCGTCCGCTTCCCTTACTCCCTCCTTCCGTTCAGTTCGCAGTGCTAAACCACCCCTTCTCTTTTGCGGTTGCTGCGTTGAATCAGCTAGAGGAACGAACCCAACCAGGAGTCCGCCGCCTTCGACTGCGGAACCATGCTGCCTAGCGCCTCCTTGCCGGACTGTAACACCGGTAAGGCTCCCTCTCTGTCCCTTGTACTCATCTGCACTGGTGCCGGTGATAGACCGCTGTTGGGCTTCCTAGTGCACTGTGGTGTGAATATATACATATGGGCTGACATGAATAAAAAGTACGGAGTATATACGTACATATGTGTAGGAGCAGGTTCGTATACAGAGAAATGAAGTGTAGAGTATACATGTATATATAAATAGAGGTAGAGGCGGAAAGATATAAATAAAAATATCAGTTTAGTATAGTGTATATAGGTATCACATAGATATGGGTTCGTACAGATAGAGTTATAATAGAGGACATAAATGAATAAAAAGTAGGTATGTAGATATACTCGGATGAAGAAATAGGAGTATCAGTAGGCGTATATATATATAGACCTGAGCATATCAAGCAGTTTACATATATAAGAGTTTAGGGTGCCGAGTGTATATATAAGTTGTATATAGGTTTATACATGTAGATAGATATGGGTACATATATAAGTGCGAGTTTGGGAGATTTGAATTTATGTAGGAGATAAGTGGGTTGAGGGGAAAGGTTAAGATATGTTTGACGGTATAATATATGTAGTAGCGTAAATAACAACAGGGGAGGAAGAGTGTTGTCCTTCTTCGAGTTTGTTTCGAGTTTGAACTTATAATCTATAAGTAACTATCCGAGCGACACCAATTGGGGAAAACAAGTTCTAAAATAAATTAGTAGGATTTAAGATTAAACTTTGAGAACTTTCGGCACTAAGGGGTAAAATGGTCTTTGACAGTAAGAGAGCCTTTTTCCGTAATTTCTCTGCATGAGGTCGTACATCTGGATGTGATTTTGATCCACGTGTCTTGTTTGACAGGCGTTTGAGTACCACGAGTACAGACCGAGTTGAGACTTGATAGAGTGGGATTTGATTCAGGTAAGTCCTTGCGACTTACTTAGCTGGTTTCTGGATATTAGTTGAGTGATATTAGTGGTGTGTGTACCATGTGTGTTATAATAACAACTTGTTAGGACGACCGTTGTTATTATGTGTTAAGGCCCAAGTGTATGTATAACGGGCCGTGACATCATTGCCCAGCTCTGCCAGGAGACTGGGAGGTTCTCTATACCCAGACCATACAGGTACATGGTGAGATGCATCGGATCCACTCCTGATGGGTACACGGGGGCGGAGGCGAGGTTTGGGAATCCCTCGTGTCACAAAATAAGTATCATTAGAGTGAATGACTTAATTGAAGATAATAAATGGATTGTTTGAAAGCATGATGAGTGTTTATTATTTTATGTGTGTGTGCTATTATTATTCTCCTAATGTTTAGATAACTAGCTAATGGTTGTTTTGTTGTGTTTTTAGTTTTACTGCAGGTTAGATCAGCAGCTGAGTGATCCGGAAGTAGTGGCCAGCCGGGTCTCCGTACTCTTTAGAGTGGGGGTTTGGGTGGTTGCCTTGTTGTCTTTCGTTTTGTTAAGACAATCAGTCTTTTACGTTATTTAAGTACGATAGGCTGTTAGACTTTGTTGCATTCATCCTTTTATAAATACATTTTTATGAATTTCGGTTTTTCTTATTTGTGTCTTATTGCAAGATCCTAGTAATGTTGTTGTCAAACTGAGGTCGGGACCCATTGTGAGGTCCTAACCAGTAATGTCCCGAATTCTGAGAATTCGGGGTGTTACAACATGGTATCAGAGCGAGGTTGGCAACAATGACACTTGAAATCTTCTGAAAGACCGAATAAGTTTTAAGCAGAACCCGAAAGGGGTCTGAGTTTTAAAAAGAGAATTTTTGGTTTTCAAATACATGCATAGTCTGGTTGGGAATAGAAAAGTACGGCTGACCACCACTACTACCGCGGATCTCAGTATGCTTAGGATGGACTTTAGGTTTTACTTTAGTTGGACTTATTAGCTTGATTAAACAGATGTGATATAGATAAGTACATGTAGAAGATTAGTAGAAATTATAGTTATATTATACTCTTAACAGAGATAAGTAAATGAGATCCTCACTCCGTTGACACACCTAAGTATATTTGAAGGGTTTCAACGTAAGGATAAGTACGCTCAGCTTATGAGCATTAGGGTAGGCGAACGTCCGGGCAACTCCTTCGGACTTGTTGAGGAATGTTGAGACGGAAAAGTGAAGACCAAAAGACAACGCCAACGACAATAGCAAGAAGGAGATACAACCAACTCCACAGGGTCAAATGAAGAAAATCCATGAGAGAAGTTCCGGAAAAGCGTTGGCTGACCGGCAATTATACAAATTAGGAGAGATAACCCATAAATTCTTTCAAGTGTGGTGGAAAGCAACGTTACAGACAAAGAAGATGGCGGCAGAAACAAGCATAGGTGTGGAAGTCAAAGAGAGGTGGTAGGACTCAGACAAGAGATATAGAATTCAAGCTCACTGACAGACCAGAAGGTGAAAGTTGATGTCAGAAACAGAACAAAATATGATCACCTCGACAGTTTGCTTGACACCATAATCAAAATGGATAACCAAGACAGTCAAAAGCATAGAAGTCTACATGAAATACATTGTCCATCCAAATATGAAGAATTAAAGAGCCATAAAATGGAAGCTTACGCGTTGCCAACAAGTGAAAGGCAGATTTCACCAACATGGAAGCGGAGTGACTTTCTAGAAGACAAGTGAGTGACAGCAAGGGCCGTGATACAAATATCAAAATCATAGAATCCTGAAAGCAGAGTCGAAGGGATCACTATAAAGGCAGCATTATAATACCAATCAAAGAAGGGAGTTGTGAGAAGGATCTTGGCGTACCCGAATGCCCACAATAATCTCCCTCTCACAAGTAGACTTAAAATTCTCAACACCAACGATTTACCCTGGGAACCACGAGCAGCTGATGGCTGAGGTAAAAGTAATCGCGAAGATGCACATACGAGCTGTCGTGAGAGAATTGATGAGTCCGTTGACGGTAGGTGAATGATAATTCTAAACTCGGAAAGAGTATAACGCCCTGATAGTGCGAAAGAGAAGTGAAGATTATAGAAGAGTTAAAGAAGTACAAGCGGAGAAATTGGAGAAGATAGATTTTCACCACGTTTATCAAATTTCAAAGAGATAAAGAAACGTAAGCCTATGATCTTGTAGAAGGTCAACTGTAGACTACTTGGTAACAACTAGGACTTGATACGTGCGGGTTAACTAGTGGTGACTGGTTGCCAAATAATAAGAATAACCACAGAGTTACAAAAGAACTTTATTGACATGAGGAGGAATCCTTAAAGAGACCAATTGCGGCAACTGTGAAGCCAATGAATACGAGTGCTAGTAACACTGAATAAGTTCAAGTCAGTAACTTTAAAGAGAATTGACGGTCTGAAATGACCCCTTATATCAGTAATGATATAAAAAGAATTGTTGTGAGGCCTTCTGGTGTTATGCCATGAAGGAAAGCAAGAGCCTGACCATAGAGGAGATACCTGTTGCATGTGAGTTTGCAGAGGTATTCAGTGACGACCTGCCAGGATTACCCCCACAGAGGAGCGTTGATTTCAGCATTTACTTGGAGCCGAGCACGAGACCGATCTCGAAGGCTCCGTACCGTATGACACCGATAGAGCTGTTTGAGCTGAAGAAGCAGTTAGAGGAGCTAGCAGAGAAGGGTTTCATACGCCCTAGTGTGTCTCCTTGGGGTGCGCCAGTATTATTTGTGAAGAAGAAGGACGGATCGATGAGGTTGTGCATAGACTACAAAGAACTGAATAAAGTTACCATCAAGAACAAGTATCCACTACCGCGCATAGATGATCTGTTGGATCAGTTGCATGGGGCGTCTGTGTTCTCGAGGATAGACTTGAGGTCAGGTTACCACCAGTTGAGGGTGAGAGATCAGGATATACCTAAGACGGCATTCCGGACTAGGTATGGTCATTATGAGTCATAGTGATGCCATTTGGGCTCACTAATACACCAACGGTGTTCATGGAGTTGATGAATGGGATATTCATTGACTTCTTAGACCAGTTTGTAGTGGTCTTTATTGACGACATCCTAGTTACTCGAGGAGTCGAGAGGAGCATGCCGGACACTTGAGGACAGTATTGCAGATTCTGCAGGATAGCTAGATGTGTGCTAAGCTATCCGAGTGTGGGTTTTGGATGTCAGAGGTGGCTTTCTTAGGCCACGTGGTGACTGCTGAGGGTACTAAAGTCGATCCGGCGAAGATCGAGTCAGTATCTTCTTGGCAACCTCCTAAGAATGTCAAGGAGGTTCGCAGCTTTCTAGGTTTAGCAGGATACTACCGTCGGTTTGTGGAAGGGTTTTCCTTGATTGCCCGACCACTTACTTGTCTTCTAAGGAAGACTACTCGGTTTGTCTGGTCTGAGCCGTGTCAGCAGAGTTTTGAGGAGTTGAAGAGGAGATTGACGTCCGCTCCGATTTTGGCACAGCCTGAGGGTACTAATGACCTTGTGGTATACAGTGATGCATCCAAGCTGGGCTTGGGGTGTGTTTTGATGCAGAAGGGTAAGGTCATAGCCTATGCGTCTCGACAGTTGAAGACGTATGAGGAGAACTACCCCACACATGATCTAGAGTTGGCTGCAGTAGTCCATGCTCTTAAGATCTGGCGTCACTACCTCTTTGGGGCGACATGTCAGATCTTCACAGACCATAAGAGTCTGAAGTACATATTCACTCAAAGAGAGTTGAATAACCGCCAGAGGCGGTGGTTAGAGTTGATCAAGGACTTCGACCTTGAGATTCTTTACCACCCCGGGAAGGCGAATGTGGTAGCTGATGCTTTGAGCCGGAAGACGCCTAGGGAGAGGGCGATAGCCCGGTTGACAGTACATCCACAGTTGTAGAGGGACTTGGCTTGGTTGGAGTTAGAGATTCAGTTTTCCAATACTGATGGTCAGTTGGCTACCATGGAGTTACTTCCTGATCTGTTGGATGAGATCCGACAGAAGCAGGAGACTTGACCGACTTTGATCAGGAACCGAGACAGGATGTCTCGAGATGAGGCCCCACATTTCACTATTGGTGCTGATGGAGTGATGAGACGTCAGGATCGCATTTGTGTACCATCAGACAGTGAGTTGAGGCAGAGGATATTAGGTGAAGCTCATACTACCCCATACTAGTACATCCCGGAGCGAGTAAGGTGTATAAGGATGTGAGACGTTCCTTCTGGTGGGGTGGTTTTAAGCCGACGTGGTTCGGTATGTAGCTCAGTGTGCGACCTGCCAGCAAGTCAAGATTGA
Organism: Fagopyrum esculentum; assembly: GCA_033239045.1. Taxonomy (NCBI): domain Eukaryota; kingdom Viridiplantae; phylum Streptophyta; class Magnoliopsida; order Caryophyllales; family Polygonaceae; genus Fagopyrum; species Fagopyrum esculentum. The sequence goes on along the minus strand of BSUD01000008.1, from coordinate 91,200,662 downwards.
GTATCGTAGGTCCGGAGGAGACCTTCACCCACTTCCAGTACCACAGTGGAAGTGGGAGGATATATCTACGGATTTTGTCACGGGATTGAGACTCAGTAGAGGTTTTGATGATATTTGGGTAGTAGTAGACCGTCTGACGAAGACCGCACGTTTCATCCCGATTAAGGAAAACGTGGCCGGTAAGTCGTCTAGCTGAGGAGTTCACCAGCACATTGTGAGACTCCATGGAGTACCGAGGACTATCGTCTCCGACAGAGATGGACGTTTTACCTCGAGATTTTGGCAGCAGGTACATACTGCTTTGGGGACGAGTCTCCACTTTACTACTGCCTATCACCCATAGACGGACGGTCAGTCTGAGAGGACCATCCAGACATTAGAGGACATGTTGCGGGCTTGTGTACTAGATTGGGGACAGGTATGGCCAGATCATCTTCCATTGGTGAAGTTTTCGTATAATAACAGCTATCACGCATCTATCGGGATGGCCGCTTATGAGGCTTTGTACGGACGGAGATGTCGCACGCCATTATGCTGGGATGAGCCTAGCAGAGCTGATGGAGTAGCTCCAGACCAGATACAAGATGCCATCACTCGGATAGCCCTAGTCCGAGAGCGGATGTTAGCAGCTCAGAGTCGTCAGAAATCCTACGCCGACAAAAGGCGTCGACCTTTGGAGTTTAGAGTGGGTGCTCAGGTGTGGTTGAGAGTGTCACCTACGAGAGGAGTCAGGCGTTTCGGCATTAAGGAGAAGTTGAGTCCCCGATATGTCGGACCTTTTGAGATTTTGGAGAGAGTTGGAGAGGTGACCTACAGATTAGCACTACCGCCGAGACTAGAGGGTGTTCATCCGGTCTTCCATGTATCTCAGTTGAGAGAGTACATCCCGGATCCGAGACACGTCATTAGCCATGAGGATCTAATAGTTGAGCCCGATCATACTTTTGTAGAGTACCCAGTAGCTGTCTTGGAGCGCATTACTAGACGTCTGCGGTCCAAGGAGATATCTATGTTGAGGATCCAGTGGTCTAGACGAGGAGCTGATAAGGCCACTTGGGAGACCGAGGAGAGTATTAGACGTAACTATTCCGAGTTCTTTGCGGGGCTAGAGGTTACTCCTGTATCGACGAGTTAGTACTCGATTGTTGTGTTGTTGGACCATTCATGTTTTTTTTTTTACTTTGGATTGGGTGATTATGTTTTTATGATGCATGTCTGAGTATGATGATTGAGTAGTTGCATGGTAGAAAGCGGAAAAATTCGAAAACTAAGTTATACCAAGAAAATCATGGGTTATATATATTATCCTAAGTTTCGGGACGAAACTTCTTTTAAGAGGGCACTGATGTAATACCCGAAATTTTGAACTCCGTTTAACAATGAATTCAACCGGAATCCGATCCGTCAACTTTTATTCTTTAAAATAAAATAAAACGAAATTTTATTTCTATCATTTTATGTGATCTCGATTTACATAAAATGATAAATGATGTAACCGGAAATAATTCTGTACCCTTAAAATAAAATAAAACCGCGGTTTCGGGCAAGTAACGATCTAGTTTATTCCGTATTAGTTAGATGAGAAGACCCGGCCCAAGTTGCTTCTGGCCCGTACCACTGAATCCGGCCCAACAACCCATCTAGTCAGCCACTAACCCTAACCTTACCTTAAACCTAATTAACTCTAATCTACCCCTAACCTAATTTATCGTAAAACGCTGCTTACCTTTTCCCTGGTGAAACTTACCGCCGCTCACCAGCCAACATCCGCCGCTCTTCGCAAAGCTTCGAACCAGCCCAGATCACGAGCCGGTCGCCACACCGCACCCCAGGGCTGCCGCTGCCGGTTCTGTCGACCACCAGGTGAGCGCTAATCTACCTCTCGTCTATCTCTCGTCCCTCCCTTTCTGCTTGCGATTTAATTAGTCAGTATGTAATACCCGAAAAATTTAAACTCCGTTTAATACCCGATCAAACCGGATTCCGATCCGCCAACCCTTATTAAAATAAAATAAAATAAAAATAAATAAATAAATATATAAAAATAAAACAATAGTGAATTCTATCATTTTATGTGACCTTAATTCACATACAATGAAAAAAATGTAAACGAATAGAATTACGTATAATTTAAAACTCGAAGAGCGGTTTCGTACGAGTAACGACTCACTTTTCAGCCCATCCTCTAACGGGATGAGCGGCCCATCGGAGTAGGCCCACAAGTACTAGTCAGCCGGCCCAAACCTTACCCTAATTTCCTCCTTAATTATTTCTTAACCTAATCTAACATTTTCCCTAATCTACCTTACGCTGAAACGCCGACTCCCACTGCCCCACCCAAAGCATATACAGAACAACCACCGGACCTCCCGCACGTGACTGCATCCGGCCGGACTCCAGTGGTGCCGACACGCCGCCTCATCCTCGACGTCGGGATCCGCTGCTACTGCGTCGGCCAGGTGAGTATCGGTATTTCCCCTCCCTTCCTCCTGAGACAGTGAACCACCTCTGACGACCTTCTGTTGCACAACGAGACCAGGCTGCCAATGTCGGACCACCGCAGAGCGAGAGCCCCGATCGCCACCGCCTTCGTTGTCGCTGCAATAGGTGAGGCGGCTGCCTCCTTTCCCTCTTCTTCTTCTTCCCTGCTTCCCCTTCTGTTTCATGTGATAACCGGCAGTCTTGCCTCTCTCTAAGCCCTGCAGTGACGAGCCAGGACGAGTGGTACACCTGTAGTGAGTACGGTCGAGCCAGCGTACGAGCCTCCGGTCCAGGACTCCTCAACTACGCCCAACCCTGTAAACCTGGACCATCTCCAGCCTACTATTGGTGAGTCCCCCTTTGTGCTCTCTTGTTAATGCCGTAATAGTGCAGAGGGGAATAGACTGTTTGATTTCAAGTCATAATCCGGTAGGTAGTTGGTTCCAAAGTTAGTATATAAGATATGAATTTAGAGAAGGGTGGTGTATATCTGTCACTTTGTTTTGAACCTAGGATGTGTGAGAATGGAATTAAATATTTAGAAGAATTGTTCAGATTCATGCGTTTTTCTGAGTTGTCGGAATTGGAAAAACAATCAACTTCGGGTCAAGATTTGAGTAAGTTATACTCCTCATTTGTTGCTGATTTTCGGATATGTTTTAGTCGATATTGTATAGTCTAACATACTAAAATTTCAGAGGAATCCGTGTTATGGTTTGAGAGATATGGGGTTTCAAAGTTGACTCATACAGTTTTTATAAATGTGCTGAGTTGAGAAAAACAGCACGGGGTGCTGTTTTGTGAGATAGTTTTGAATAGGTTTTTGATCTCTGTTAGACTTGAATTTTTGATATGATATAGTTGACATCTTTTTGTAGATCATATTAAAATTTAGGAAGAATCGGAGTTACGGTTTGAGAGTTATTGTGTTTCAAAGTTGACGTTTTTATATATGTGCTGAGTGTTGGGGAAAACAGCAAGTGATGCTGTTTTGTGAGATGGTTTTGAATAAGCTCTTGATCTCCGTTGGACTTGAATTTTGGATATGATATGGTTGACATATTTTTGTAGAACATATTAAAATTTGAGAGGCATCCAGCAAGTAGTTTGGGATTTATGATTTTTCCAAGATTGAGTCGTAAGTAGTTTTTTCTGTTGTGCTGAAATTCGGTTTTGGGAGATAGTTTTAAATAGGATTTTGATCTCCTTTGCAGCTAAATTTTGGATATATTATAGATAAGATTTTATATTAGAACATATCAAAATTTGGGATAAATCCAGCGAGTAGTTTAGGAGTTATGATTTTTCAAAGTTAAGACAGTATGTTGTTCGTTAGGTGTTGTAACCAACTTTAGAAATTTTTGTAGAAGCGATGCTTTAACAGTTTTAAGAATTTCTTTCTCCTACGAGTAGATAGGATATCATAGATGACCTAGGGAATTATTTCGGAATTTTTATAAGATTATTCGAATTTTATATTTGAAGCTGTAGTTGGACTTTAGGGACTTTTTGAGAAATAGAAAATGAGTGGTTTTTCTAGTTGTTACCTAAAATCATCCTAGGGAGTAAAATATGGTTAGTTAGTCTCAAATAAGAGTTTAAACATAAATTACGAAATTTTTAGAAGTTTCGAGACCAGGGGTAAAATGGTCATTTACCTGTATAAGGGTATTTTGGTAATCTCTTGTTGATCGATTTTTATATCTTAGAAGTTGGAGACTTCTAAGAAAGTGGGATACATTATTGATTCCCTTGTCTTGTATAACAGGCAATTGAGTTCCTACGGTTACATACCGAGTTGAGATTAAGAGAGTTGCGACTTGACTCAGGTAAGTCCTTTGGGCTTACTTAGCTGACTTCCAGATATGAGTGTGGATAATGATGGTGGTGTGTGAATGAGATGTTTATAGTTATATTTTAGCAGTAAATATATATCGACCTATACTTTAGCCTAAGAGTAACGGGCGGTGGCATTCTGCTCAGTAAGATTGAGGGCGCTGGGGGTTTCTTTAGGGACTAGTCCACACTCGGTTTGTAGTGATGCTACCGGCGGAGGTAAGCTAGACCTACACCCAGTTGGATAAGGAACGGAGGCGAGAACTCTTAAGATTTCTCGTGCCACAGCTGTAAAATGGAATAAGGTGACTCACTTAATGAACAGATAATAACCGGTTTGTGTGCCAGCATGATGATTGTTTTATGTTATCTTGAGTGTGTTTGTGCTATCCTTATTCTGCTTATATTTGGATTGTTAGCTAACGGTTTATCCGTGTTGTAGATTTGTAGAGATAGACAGTTGCAGAGTGATCCGGAACGGATGGTCAGCCGGGTCCACGTACTCATTAGATGGGTACGAGGGAGTCTCCCTTACAGCTTGCATGTTATGTATATGTATATGTTTTGTAAGGCTGTCACATGTGTACATTCATACAGTAAAAATATTATGTTTTGAAATTTTTTTTTTAGTACATTTGTGCCTTGTTGTAAGATCCAAGTAATGTTGTTGTTAAACCAAGGTCGGGACCCATTGTGAGGTCCTAACCAGTAGCTCCCCAAGTTTTGAAACTTGGGGTGTTACAACATGGTATCAGAGCCAGGTTGGCAAAAATGGCACTTGAAATCTTCTGAAAGACCGAATGTATAAAATAACTAGAACCCGGAAGGGGTCTAAGATTTCCAAAACAGATTTCTGTTTTTACACACGTGCATAGTCGGGTTGTTGGGTTAGTAGTACGTCGGACCACCATCGTTCACCGTGGATCTCTGCAACTTGGAGTGATAGATGAGTTAGTATTAGACTTATATTGATATGTTTTAATGTATGATTATATATATATATATATGTGTATGTGTAGCATGTTAGTATCCTAAAGGATATCTTATACCCTTTAGTTGTGATATCATGAAGCGATTACCGCCTCATGTTAAGTCGGTAGCGGACTTATAAAGTTTTCAACCCGAGACAATGGATTCTGACCTAGGATTGGGTATTATACTCTGGTGGGCGTCCTGGGGACCCTATAAATCATCCGAAGAACGGACGGGCATAGAAGTCAAGATGTTGAGATAATTTTCATCACAAATACAACCCGATGAGAAAGAAATTCCTGAGTCAACTCAGATAGAAGTAATAGAAGTCCGTACAAAGAATTTAGCGGTGTGAAGACGAGAGATGAAACTCAAGGATGCATGTAAGGACTGATAAGAAGCGCAAAGTGAAGAAGACAATATTGGAATACAGATCAAGTGGGTAGTATACAACTACACTTGACAAGCGAAATGACAAGTACAACGAAGGTGGATACTGGCATAGGCAAGGATGGGCACGAGAATCTAGAGATGATAGGATATGACCCAGATAGGAAGGACTAAAGGAACACAAAGACAGACTTTTACATTGGAATTAAAGATGAAAGGTAAAATCCATAACCATTGAGAATGATAGACTTTTTTAAGACTACGAAAATTTTGGAAGAGATCACGACACAAGTATTAAAGGGAATGGAAGTCTGTAACTGAGACAAGAGATGTCCATGAAGGAAATGTTGCAATACAATGCTAACAAAAGGAAAGGAGTGAGTGAGAATGACCTGGGTAGACTCAAGTGTCCACCACGATCTCTCACTCCACACGGGACTTAAGTTACCGATACCAACAATTCATAAAAGAGAAACCGATAGTGAATGGAAAATTTTTGGTTAAATACAACTAGACTCGGGTAAAGTGATCTTACAAGGAGGAAGAAAGGCGTTGATTGTAGAAGAAGCTAAAGGTGTATAAATGAATAACCTAGTGGATAACTTTCTACTCAGTATATCCACATCGAAGGAAATAGAGGACAAGGCTACGATCTTGTAGAAGATCAACTTTATACTAGTGAGTAACAACTGAGAATTTACACACGGATGGGTGACTAGTTGACTGGGTGGTAGATAAGAAGAATAACCACACAATTATAAAAGACTTTTATCAACATTCGGATCCTGCAAGGGAGCAACTATGACAATAGTGAAATTAAATCGAAATGAGTGTTAGTCATACTGAATAAGTTCAAGCTAGTAACTCTAATTTAAATTAGGAGGAGGATTCGGATGGTCGGATTGGACTCCTTAATTATTAAGGGTAAAGAGGATTGTTGGAGCCATTGTCTACCTACTAGTTAAGGAAAATTTGACAAATTACAATTAACACGGAATGAAGACTTACAATTTAGAGTAAGGGCAAAAAGTGACTTCACCAGCCGGAAGACGTTTTGTCTTCTTCGAAGATATAAGAATTCTGAAAGAAATCACAATGCTAGTCCAAAAGTATCGAAGCCTGGAACATAGTCAACAAAGTTTTGAAGGAAGTATCACAAACTACGACGATTAAGGAACATGTGTATGTGAGAATAGTGTGGTGAACTTAAGAGTCCGGGGTAACCTCAAGATTATAACAGGTCTTAAATCATGAACACCCGCAATCTATACAGGAAGAAGGTAAATAGAGAATAATTTAGGTCATAAGAACTACAAGTGGATGGAAGTTAATGTCAGGAGAGTCGGGTAGACTTGCTTACAAACCACAACGGAAGACCTAGCAAGGACCATTGACATCAGATGGACGACACAGTGAACTCGAGAAATGGAGTTAGCTCACGGAGGAACTAGAAGTTGTAATGTCGGACGAGCAAGAAAAGTATAAATGGATGGACTCGAGTAAGTAGTGCTCGCCAAGAAATTCAACGACAAAAGAGGTATGAGAAAAGGAAGTCCAAGAAATTGAGATAAGTTAGTTATAGACTGACCGACGTTAACCAAGGACGTGAGTGTTATTTGGTAATCGACGAGTTATGTACCATGAGAGATATTTAAGAATGTGGTCTTACGAGTAGCTTCACCAACGTCTTGGAGGATTTCTTCCAGTTAGTAACGACAACCTTCTTGGATGAGTTAAAGGTATAAAGTGAAACGTGTTAAAGGTTACTCCTTGACTGGTGAAGATCAAACTCCGGTCGAGTCTAGTAGTCTGGATCCGTGTTAAAAAGAATTAAGAAAGTAAACGGAAGATGGTTGTTTTCCAATCATGATTTTAATTCAAGAAGACAAAGTAAGGAAAGTACTTGGTACTTCACCGGTTAATCATTTTGGACTGACAGAACAAGTCCTTATGATTACGGAAAACAACAAAATAATCAGAGTAGCGTAGCGGAAGCGTGGTGGGTCCTAACCCACAGAGCAAGAAGCTCAAGGGTGTTGAGGGATGTCGTGTCGAGTTTAAGATGGTGATAGTTTGTGAAATGCATTCTAGTTGGAAGGAACGTGAGATAGGCTATGTGGAGTTACTCAAAATGTTGTACGGAAACTTATGTGCATGTAGAGGTAATAGAAGGAGACTGGTACCCTATTATGTATCCGAGTGAAGAGTGACTGCTTTGCTACAGGTTGCCAGACAAGTAGTTTTGGAATTTCATACTAATGGAATACTCTAGAGTGAGTTTTCGGGATGGATTAGGAAAGAATTAATGAGGTAATAAAAGTATTGTGCATGTCCTGCACTAGAAAGCTCCAAGTGAGTAACAGTGCTTAAAGAAAACATAATCTCGGAGTAGATTTTATGTGTAATGTTATGTCGGAACAGAGCCTAGTTGCGTATTGAGTTAGGGGGATACTATCGGGCTGGTAACAATGGTGGATAAAAGAGCGCACTGCTGATGATATGTTAACATTTATTGAGTAGTTATTAATAAATACCGGTGATATGAGATCACTTTGTGTCTAATACCTTCATTTCGGACTTATTCTATTTCATTTAAGATCTTAGAAAATGTGTGAGAAGCCTAAGTTTGAGCAAACGATATATTAGAGATCTATAAATAATATAATAAAGCCAAGTGAACAAATAGGATAACCACTAGATTTGTTTTTTAATTGTCTTGAGTATTAGACCTGAAAAGGGTAAGGGTGACAATTCCGTACCTGAGGAACATGATGACTGAGTAATATTAAAAGACAAGACCATGTGGGTCGTGATACGAAGAGCATGGGGAACTTAGTAAGTGTTGGTGGATGTCAAAGACCTTTGGCCTCAGTGGGTAGTCAGAACCTCTTCAGAAGGCCGTAAGCAAGTGGTCATAACGAAGGGAAGAAAGTTGAATAGATTATTCTCCGTAAAGTCATCAAAGGATCTGGAAGTGAGTGGTGTAGGACAACCATTTGAAGTTTTAAAGCGGATTAGAAGTGATTGATGGACTAGTATTCTTCACCCTATTGGAGAGGGCAACTTCAGTTTTCCACGGAGACTAAGTCTGGGAACTGAGTTTGAGATTTTCAGTTGGAGAAATACATACCAGACACGAGTTAGGTCTTCAGATTAGAAGATCAGACAGTTGAGCCGGATGATATCGGTGAGATACCCGGTAACCACTCTAGAACGTGGTAGCAGATGCTTGTGATCTAAGTACCTGAAAATATTTAAGATTTAGTGGTTTCAGGAAAAGCTGATAAGGCTACCTAAGAAATGTGGGATAATAAGAGACGTAACCTTTCAAAGACCTATGTAGCGATAGTTGCAACCTTGGGAGTGACTAGTTAGGGTTTGACCTTGTATGTGTGATATTGTTTGACAACTTGTTTATTTCATGATTGAGTGCTTAGTCAGTGATGTGTGCTTTTGATAACCTTGATGTGCGGGATACTTGGATGTGGAAACGATGAGACTTTTGTGTAATGATCAGATACACCCGTTTAGTGCCTTAAAGACCGATCAGGATTGTCTTACCCTAAGTTTCGGGCCGAAACTTATTGTTAAGGGGGGATTGATATAATATCCGGAAATTTTCTTCCAACTATTTCCGAAACAAATCAGAACTTGACCGATTATGACTTTCCGACATTATGTTGTCTTCTTTTAAGTTTCGGGACGAAACTTATTTTAAGGGGGCACTGATGTAATACCCGAAAAATTTAAACTCCGTTTAATACCCGATCAAACCGGATTCCGATCCGCCAACCCTTATTAAAATAAAATAAAATAAAAATAAATAAATAAATATATAAAAATAAAACAATAGTGAATTCTATCATTTTATGTGACCTTAATTCACATACAATGATAAAAATGTAAACGAATAGAATCACGTATAATTTAAAACTCGAAGAGCGGTTTCGTACGAGTAACAACTCACTTTTCAGCCCATCCTCTAACGGGATGAGCGGCCCATCGGAGTAGGCCCACAAGTACTAGTCAGCCGGCCCAAACCTTACCCTAATTTCCTCCTTAATTATTTCTTAACCTAATCTAACATTTTCCCTAATCTACCGTATGCTGAAACGCCAACTCCCACTGCCCCACCCAAAGCATATACAGAACCACCACCGGACCTCCCGCACGTGACTGCATCCGGCCGGACTCCAATGGTGCCGACACGCCGCCTCATCCTCGACGTCGGGATCCGCTGCTACTGCGTCGGCCAGGTGAGTATCGGTATTTCCCCTCCCTTCCTCCTGAGACAGTGAACCACCTCTGACGACCTTCTGTTGCACAGCGAGACCAGGCTGCCAATGTCGGACCACCGCAGAGCGAGAGCCCCGGTCGCCACCGCCTTCGTTGTCGCTGCAGTAGGTGAGGCGGCTGCCTCCTTTCCCTCTTCTTCTTCTTCCCTGCTTCCCCTTCTGTTTCATGTGATAACCGGCAGTCTTGCCTCTCTCTAAGCCCTGCAGTGACGAGCCAGGACGAGTGGTACACCTGTAGTGAGTACGGTCGAGCCAGCGTACGAGCCTCCGGTCCAGGACTCCTCTACTACGCCCAACCCTGTAAACCTGGACCATCTCCAGCCTACTGTTGGTGAGTCCCCCTTTGTGCTCTCCTGTTAATGTCGTAATAGTGCAGAGGGGAATAGACTGTTTGATTTCAAGTCATAATCCGGTAGGTAGTTGGTTCCAAAGTTAGTATATAAGATATGAATTTAGAGAAGGGTGGTGTATAGCTGTCACTTTGTTCTGAACCTAGGATGTGTGAGAATAGAGTTAAATATTTAGAAGAACTGTTCAGATTCATGCGTTTTTCTGAGTTGTCGGAATTGGAAAAACAGTCAACTTCGGGTCAAGATTTGAGTAAGTTATACTCCTCATTTGTTGCTGATTTTCGGATATGTTTTAGTCGATATTGTATAGTCTAACATACTAAAATTTCAGAGGAATCCGTGTTATGGTTTGAGAGATATGGGGTTTCAAAGTTGACTCATACAGTTTTTGTAAATGTGCTGAGTTGAGAAAAACAGCACGGGATGCTGTTTTGTGAGATAGTTTTGAATAGGCTTTTGATCTCTGTTAGGCTTGAATTTTTGATATGATATAGTTGACATCTTGTTGTAGATCATATTAAAATTTGGGAAGAATCGGAGTTACGGTTTGAGAGTTATTGTGTTTCAAAGTTGACGTTTTTATATATGTGCTGAGTGTTGGGGAAAACAGCAAGTGATGCTGTTTTGTGAGATGGTTTTGAATAAGCTCTTGATCTCCGTTGGACTTGAATTTTGGATATGATATGGTTGACATATTTGTGTAGAACATATTAAAATTTGAGAGGCATCCAGCAAGTAGTTTGGGATTTATGATTTTTCCAAGATTGAGTCGTAAGCAGTTTTTCTGTTGTGCTGAAATTCGGTTTTGGGAGATAGTTTTAAATAGGATTTTGATCTCCTTTGCAGCTAAATTTTGGATATATTACAGATAAGATTTTATATTAGAACATATCAAAATTTGGGATAAATCCAGCGAGTAGTTTAGGAGTTATGATTTTTCAAAGTTAAGACAGTGTGTTGTTCGTTAGGTGTTGTAACCAACTTTAGAAATTTTTGTAGAAGCGATGCTTTAACAGTTTTAAGAATTTCTTTCTCCTACGAGTAGATAGGATATGATAGATGACCTAGGGAATTATTTCGGAATTTTTATAAGATTATTCGAATTTTATATTTGAAGCTGTAGTTGGACTTTAGAGAATTTTCGAGAAATAGAAAATGAGTGGTTTTTCTAGTTGTTACCTAAAATCATCCTAGGGAGTAGAATATGGTTAGTTAGTCTCAAATAAGAGTTTAAACATAAATTACGAAATTTTTAGAAGTTTCGAGACCAGGGGTAAAATGGTCATTTACCTGTATAAGGGTATTTTGGTAATCTCTTGTTGATCGATTTTTATATCTTAGAAGTTGGAGACTTCTAAGAAAGTGGGATACATTATTGATTCCCTTGTCTTGTATAACAGGCAATTGAGTTCCTACGGTTACATACCGAGTTGAGATTAAGAGAGTTGCGACTTGACTCAGGTAAGTCCTTTGGGCTTACTTAGCTGACTTCCAGATATGAGTGTGGATAATGATGGTGGTGTGTGAATGAGATGTTTATAGTTATATTTTAGCAGTAAATATATACCGACCTATACTTTGGCCTAAGAGTAACGGGCGGTGGCATTCTGCTCAGTTAGCTTGAGGGCGCTGGGGGTTTCTTTAGGGACTAGTCCACACTCGGTTTGTAGTGATGCTACCGGCGGAGGTAAGCTAGACCTACACCCAGTTGGATAAGGAACGGAGGCGAGAACTCTTAAGATTTCTCGTGCCACAACTATAAAATGGAATAAGGTGACTCACTTAATGAACAGATAATAACCGGTTTGTGTGCCAGCATGATGATTGTTTTATGTTATCTTGAGTGTGTTTGTGCTATCCTTATTCTGCTTATATTTGGATTGTTAGCTAACGGTTTATCCGTGTTGTAGATTTGTAGAGATAGACAGTTGCAGAGTGATCCGGAATGGATGGTCAGCCGGGTCCACGTACTCATTAGATGGGGACGGGGGAGTGTCCCTTACAGCTTGCATGTTATGTATATGTATATGTTTTGTAAGGCTGTCACATGTGTACATTCATACAGTAAAAATATTATGTTTTGAAATTTTTTTTTTAGTACATTTGTGCCTTGTTGTAAGATCCAAGTAATGTTGTTGTTAAACCAAGGTCGGGACCCATTGTGAGGTCCTAACCAGTAGCTCCCCAAGTTTTGAAACTTAGGGTGTTACACAGTACGCCGATTTTCGCACAACAACCAGTCGATACCGGAGGAGGGCTGCAACAGCGCCGACCGACGCCGCGACGAGGATCTCTAGGCCAGCAGCGGTGAGTCGTCCGCTTCCCTTACTCCCTTCTTCCGTTCAGTTCGCAGTGCTAAACCACCCCTTCTCTTTTGCGGTTGCTGCGTTGAATCAGCTAGAGGAACGAACCCAACCAGGAGTCCGCCGCCTTCGACTGCGGAACCGTGCCGCCTAGCGCCTCCCTGCTGGACTGTAACACCGGTAAGGCTCCCTCTCTGTCCCTTGTACTCATCTGCACTGGTGCCGGTGATAGACCGCTGTTGGGCTTCCTAGTGCACTGTGGTGTGAATATATACATATGGGCTGACATGAATAAAAAGTACGGAGTATATACGTACATTTGTGTAGGAGCAGGTTCGTATACAGAGAAATGAAGTGTAGAGTATACATGTATATATAAATAGAGGTAGAGGCGGAAAGATATAAATAAAAATATCAGTTTAGTATAGTGTATATAGGTATCACATAGATATGGGTTCGTACAGATAGAGTTATAATAGAGGACATAAATGAATAAAAAGTAGGTATGTAGATATACTCGGATGAAGAAATAGGAGTATCAGTAGGCGTATATATATATAGACCTGAGCATATCAAGCAGTTTACATATATAAGAGTTTAGGGTGCCGAGTGTATATATAAGTTGTATATAGGTTTATACATGTAGATAGATATGGGTACATATATAAGTGCGAGTTTGGGAGATTTGAATTTATGTAGGAGATAAGTGGGTTGAGGGGAAAGGTTAAGATATGTTTGACGGTATAATATATGTAGTAGCGTAAATAACAACAGGGGAGGAAGAGTGTTGTCCTTCTTCGAGTTTGTTTCGAGTTTGAACTTATAATCTATAAGTAACTATCCGAGCGACACCAATTGGGGAAAACAAGTTCTAAAATAAATTAGTAGGATTTAAGATTAAACTTTGAGAACTTTCGGCACTAAGGGGTAAAATGGTCTTTGACAGTAAGAGAGCCTTTTTCCGTAATTCCTCCGCATGAGGTTGTACATCTGGATGTGATTTTGATCCACGTGCCTTGTTTGACAGGCGTTTGAGTACCACGAGTACAGACCGAGTTGAGACTTGATAGAGTGGGATTTGATTCAGGTAAGTCCTTGCGACTTACTTAGCTGGTTTCTGGATATTAGTTGAGTGATATTAGTGGTGTGTGTACCATGTGTGTTATAATAACAACTTGTTAGGACGACCGTTGTTATTATGTGTTAAGGCCCAAGTGTATGTATAACGGGCCGTGACATCACTGCCCAGCTCTGCCAGGAGACTGGGAGGTTCTCTATACCCAGACCATACAGGTACACGGTGAGATGCATCGGATCCACTCCTGATGGGTACACAGGGGCGGAGGCGAGGTTTGGGAATCCCTCGTGTCACAAAATAAGTATCATTAGAGTGAATGACTTAATTGAAGATAATAAATGGATTGTTTGAAAGCATGATGAGTGTTTATTATTTTATGTGTGTGTGTGCTATTATTATTCTCCTAATGTTTAGATAACTAGCTAATGGTTGTTTTGTTGTGTTTTTAGTTTTACTGCAGGTTAGATCAGCAGCTGAGTGATCCGGAAGTAGTGGTCAGCCGGGTCTCCGTACTCTTTAGAGTGGGGGTTTGGGTGGTTGCCTTGTTGTCTTTCCTTTTGTTAAGACAATCAGTCTTTTACGTTGTTTAAGTACGATAGGTTGTTAGACTTTGTTGCATTCATCCTATTATAAATACATTTTTATGAATTTCGGTTTTTCTTATTTGTGTCTTGTTGCAAGATCCTAGTAATGTTGTTGTCAAACTGAGGTCGGGACCCATTGTGAGGTCCTAACCAGTAATGTCCCGTATTTTGAGAATTCGGGGTGTTACAGGGCTAACCTTTCCAACATTTGATCAATTAAAGGAAGGGGAAAGTGGTCCTTCCTAGTAGCCACGTTCAGTTTACGGTAGTCGATGCACATTCGCCACCCTGTAACTGTCCATATGGGAATAAGTTCGTTGTTTTTGTTGGCAACAACGGTAATGCCTCCTTTCTTTGGTACTACCTGTACTGGACTCACTCATTTGCTATCGGAAATAGGAAAGATGATACCTGCATCAAGTAGCTTAAGGATTTCTTTCTTCACGACCTCTTTCATGACCGGATTTAAACGTCTTTGAGGTTGGCGTGAAGGCTTGTAATCCTCTTCCATTAGAATTTTGTGCATACATAGGGAAGGTTTTATTCCTACTAAATCATCAATAGTATAACCTAATGCTCTCCTATGTTGCCTTAGAACATGCATAAGTTTCTCTAGTTCAGCATCATTCAGTTTCGCATTAACTATGACCGGATATGTAGAATTAATGCCAAGAAATGCGTACCTTAAATGCATGGGGAGTGGCTTCAATTCCAATGATGGAGGTGCTTTGACTGATGATTCATGACCTTCCAAGGTCATGGGAGGAGCCTCTGAAGGTGGGGAGGGTGAATCGTTAGAGTTGAGAACAACTGCAATCAAGTTTGTGGGATCCGGAGAATTCTTCGATAAATCGACCTCCCCTAAAGAAAATCGGACGATCTGAGGGTCGATTTTTCTTTCTGTTGTCAAAAATCGACTTACCTCTTTTGAGATCGAACGATTTAACCTGTGACAGCCGATTTTTTCACAGTTTTCTGGGTCGATTTCAGCTCTTCAAATCCTATTCCAGATTCTTCCTCACTATCTTCTAATGCTTTCACATCATCGTCACAATCATGTTCTACTCCTTCCTCCATGATGCTCATACTAAGAACCTTTTGAAGAGGGTCTTTCATTAAGATTGAACTTACTACCTCTCTAGACTCTTCTTCATCAAAGATATCAAAGACATCGTCTCTCAAGGCTGGTTCCTTGATTAGGGAAGAGAGTATGAATTCCACCTTCTCTTCACCTATATTGAAAGATAGCTAGCCATTCTTGCAATCTACCATGCATCCGGATGTTGCAAGGAATGGTCTCCCAAGAATGATGGGTACCGGATAATCTACAGGGATGTCAAGAACGACAAAATCTATAGGAATGTAAAACTTACCAAGTTTTACAGGAATGTCTTCTAGAATCCCTACTGGCTTAGTGGTGGAACGATCAGCCATGTAGAGTGTGATCTTCACCGGTCTAGGCTCTCCTAGACCAACTGCTTTGCATAGAGCAAGTGGTATGATACTCACACTCGCTCCAAGGTCGCAAAGTGCATCATAAGTAGTCTCTCCCAAAGTGATGGGTATGCAAAAGGATCCTGGATCACAGAGCTTAGGTGGCATATTCTCCGTCATAGTCTTGATGAGTTCGGATGACTCCATACTCATCTTAAATTCTCCAATGTCTTCTAATTTCCTCTTGTTAGAGAGGATCTCCTTGAGGAATTTCCCATAAGCCGGCATACCTAAAATTGCATCCATAAACGGTATATTAATATGCAATTTACTCATTAACTCAACAAACTTACCAAAGTGTTTATCTAAGCGCGCTCGCGCTCTAGATTGAGGAAATGGTAGCGGTGGTTTGTAGGCGGGAGGAGGAATATAGACGTCTTCCTTCTCCTTTTCCCTTCCTTCTTTGGTGGTGGTTTCAACTACTTTAGGTTGAGGATCGGTAGTTGTTACGCCACTCCTAGTAGTGATTGCCATAACCCTTCCCTTTGGGTTATCTTCCGTCTTCCTGGGAAGTTTCCCTTGGTCCCTTGGAACTTCTCCGGCCTTGTTAAATACTTGGCTTTCCAAAGCTTTGTGAGCTTTATCAACCGAAGTTATATAGCTCTCCAATCCTTGTAGTTTCCCTAGGATCGTCTCCATCATGGGATCGGGTTTGTTCGATCCATTTGATGATTGTTCCTGGCTTTTCAAAGGAGTAGAGGAAGATGGAGGTGTTAGAGCTTTTTCAGCATGGGAATAAGGATTACCTGGAGCTTGTTGATTCGACCTCCAATGGTTGCTATTAGAGTTCCTATTGTTGTTGTTCCGGTTAGAGTTCCGGTTGTTGTGCCGGTAGTCATTCCTTTGATCGTTATCCCTTCCCATATAGTTGGCTTCCTGTTCCTTAGTCCTTTGAAGACTCGTTTTGATTACTTCCTTCAACTCTTTGATTTCATTGTTGAGGGAAAATATTTGTGTTTGAGAAGCTTGGTTCAATTTAACTCCTGGATCACCTTGATTCCGGCTATTTGGTTCCACCTTCCGGTGGGAATACTTCTCAATCACTTGGGCTTGCTTCTCAATGAAGTCCCAAGCGTCATCCTCTTTCATGTCCATGAATGTGCCACAAGAGAGAGATTGGAGGTTGAATTGTGTTTCCACATCCAATCCTTTATAGTAGATCTCCAATAATTCCAGTTTTGAAATGCCATGGTGTGGGCAATCCAACAAGAGATCCTGAAACCTTTCCCAAGATTGAAACAAACTTTCATTAGTTTTCATAGAAAAAGCGTTTATCTTACCTCTCAATTCCGCCGTTTTGGATGGCGGGAAGAACTTGGTGAGAAATTCCAAAGACAATTCCTCCCATGTAGCTAGCTTTGCAGTTGGAAGTGTTTGGTACCAAGCTAGAGCCTTGTCCTTCAAAGAAAAGAAGAACGGTTTGATCTTGTAATTGCTTGTAGTAGCCTTCTTCGGCTTCATTGTCTCCATGAGAATCTCGAAATTCTGCAAGTGTTGATGTGGAGATTCAGTACTTGCTCCGCCATATTGGCTTTGGCGAACCATGGTGATAACTTGTGGTGAGAAGCTAAAGTCCTGGATGTCTTCAGCTCCGAAGTCCACACCTAGACGGCGTGGTTGCTGAATTGGGTCCATCCGTTGCCCCAAAGTTCGGGGTCTATCACCTTCATTAGCAACTCTCACATCCCTAGTTGGGAGGCGAGGAACAACTCGTGGTTTTGGGGTGTTTCAAACAGGATGAAGTAGTGGATCGATCTCCTCAAGTTCCGGCATGTCCGGGTCAAGTTCTTCATCATCGGATGAGTCATTCTTAATGGATTTAGTCGGTGTCTTGACTTTTTTCTTCTTCCTGGATTCGTTCAATTCCAACTTCATGTCCAATATCATAGCTCTTAGTTCATCAATCTGAAATTGATGACTCGTTTCAGCATCTAGACGTGCTTTCTCACTCAACTGAAGTTGGCGTTGAGCTTCGTTCAGTTCAGCCTGGAGATTTCTCTCATTGTTCTCAGCCATTTTCTTTTCCTTCAACTTTCTTCTCAAAGTTTTCTCCAATTCGGGATCGAAAGGAACTAGATCTTTAGTGGATCTAGTCTTTCGCATATACCTAAAGAACCTGCAAAGATCACTCAAGTAGACAAATCAAATCACAAGAGCAAGAGCTCTCAAGCTAGACAACCGAAAACCGAATTTGGTCTAGACCAAATCCCCGGCAACGGCGCCAAAAACTTGTTCGCTCGAAAAGGTGTGTGCGTCAAAGTCTTAATATTTATATCTAGAACTCAAAGCAAAGCGAACCCGCAGTGTACGGATCAGCTGTAGTAAGATAAGAATTCCAGAGTCGAACTCAGGGATTTGGTGAGAATAAATTCAAATTCAATTATCTAGCGAAAATGCAAAAGATTTTGTGATTAATAAAGGGGGAAATGATTCCAAGGATTTAAGTATCCGATTTTGGCTTTCGATTCAAGACACTTCTAAGTGATATAAGGACAGAGTTTATAATGCCAAGATTATGTGTTCAAAGGCAGGTATCGTACGGCGAAGTTCTGAAACCTATTTGTCTAATCCAAAGGTTCTCTCTATAAGGGTTGTTGAGGCTGCAATATAGAAAGATCTAAAGACAAGAATTATATTCAAACTAACTATCTAAAACCTCGGGATATGACTCTCCAAGATAAAGAATAGAAAGCACATTTAAAATCTTAATAAAGGATGTTGAGTCTCTCTATTACCCAATTCTTGAAATCTTAATCTATTAAATGTAGAATCAAGTTTGAAGTCTCTTCATACATTCAATTAGAGGTTAAAAAGGTTAATCAAGGTTGGGAATTAGGCCACGGGTTAACTTTGGTTAAGGAATGAATCAATTAAAGTTCGACAGGAGAATAAATTGTGCTGTTCATCATTAAATCGGCCGATTTACTCAAGAACATCCCGATTTTCCTGTTATCGCAAAACCAAAATCTGAACTCTCAGGGTCCTAATGTTTGAATGAGTTCAGTCTATCATCAACTAAGCCTTAATCATCAACTATTCTCCCTAGAATCACAATGGTTTTAGCCAACCATTTTCAAAATCAAATCAAATCAAAGATTGAGTGAAATAATGCAATTAAACCCGAATCTTGAATAAAAACTCAATAACCTTCAAATCTATAAACAATTCTCGAAACTGATCAATGTATCTCTTAAGTAACTTAAATTCGTGTTCAAAAACCACAATTACTTCAATGGAACAAAGAAATCTCACAAACAATGATCAAGATTGACTTTCCGGCTAAAGTGCTTCAATCCTTCTCCAAGAATCCTCAATCTCTTTCAAACATGTAAAGATTTCCCGCTGCGGCCTCCTCGATTTCGTTCCCAAGGTTCCCAACTATAGTTTCTTGCTAGTGGGCCGTTTGGAAAAACCCTCCTCTAGCCCAAAAGAATTGGGCTTTGTGTCGTCTTTATCATTTGGCCGAAAAACAAAGGAAATCGACCTAGCCGATTTATACATAAACCATTCGATTTCTAATGAAGAAAATCGTCCGATTTATATGTGTAATGGCACGATTTTCTTCAACAGAAAGTGCTCTTCTTTTGGCTCGTCTTCTTTCTCTCTTTTTTGCTTCTTCTTTGTAACTCCTTAGCTCTTTGTGATCCCTCTAACACTTCTTTAGCTTCCATAATGACCTTGGATGCTCCTTGATCCACTTTTGCTTTCAATTCCACTCCATTTAACTATAATTCATCAAAAACTCGTGTAGACCTCTATTTCCGACATATTGTTGAATAGAACATAAAAGGTACACAAAATCTCTCTAAATGCAAGGTAAATTGAGGTAATCATCTACAATAGTCATGAATATAATGGTATATAATTCATGTCATCAGTACTCAAGCAAGAAGGTAAATCTCTAGCCTACTTTGGTGAGAAATTGAAAGGTCCATGTTTGAATTACTCTACTTATGACAAGGAATTATATGCTTTATTTCGAGTTTTTAAAACATGGCAACACTATCTTTGGCCTAATGAATTCATTCTTAGAACTGATCATGAGTCTTTGAAGCATTTTCGAAGTCAAGATAAGTTGGACAGAAGACATGGGCGATGGATGGAGTTTATCGAAACATTTCTTTATATTATCAAATATAAGAAAGGGAAGGATAATGTCATAGCGAATGCCCTTTTCAGGAGGTATACTTTGATCACAACAATGGATCCAAAGTCCTAGGATTCCATTATATCAAAGAACTTTACGAGGATGATGAAGACTTTGGCGATATCTACACTGGATGCAAAAATCGACCCAGCATTTTTCTGATCGATTTTTGCCCCAGTCGAGAGATAAGTATTATCTTTTTGAAGGATTTTTGTTCCATGAGGATAAAGTTTGTATTCCTAGATGTTCACTGAGATTATTATTAGTTGGGGAAGCACATATGAGAGGATTAATGGGACACTTAGGAGGAAATAAGACTTATCACATGCTTCATTCTCACTTCTTTTGGCCTCATATGCTCAAGGATGTTGAACACTTGATTAAGAGATGTCTTGTTTGTCTAAAGGCAAAATCACGACTAAAACCACATGGTTTGTATACTCCTCTACCTATTCCTACATCACCTTGGCTTGACATAAGTATGGATTTTGTTGTAGGTTTGCCAAGGACTAAGAAGGGGAGAGATTCTATATTTGTGGTTGTTGATCGTTTTTCTAAAATGGCTCATTTTATCGCTTGTCATAAAACTGATGATGCATATAATGTAGCTAACTTATTTTTCAAATCAGTTGTTAGATTGCATGGAATTCCAGGAACTATTGTGAGCGATAGAGATGTCAAGTTCCTTAGTTTCTTTTGGAAGTCGCTTTGGGGAAAGTTGGGTACAAAGTTGTTGTTTTCAACTTCTAGTCATCCTCAAACGGATGGTCAAATGGAGGTAACTAATCAGACTTTGACTAAGATTTTACGAGCTATTTTGAAAGATAATTTGAATGCTTAGGAAGATGTATTACCACATGTTGAATTTGCTTATAATCGTACCTTGCATTCATCTACTAACCTAACGTCGTTTGAGTGTGTTTATGGAGTAAATCCTTTGACTCCCTTTGATCTTATATCGTTGCCTTTAGAGGAGCGAGTAGATTTTGTTGTAGGAAAGCAGGTAGAGTTCATAAAGGAGTTACATGAGAAAACGCGCTCACGGCTGGAGCAAAAAGGGATTTCCGTTGCTTCCAAAGCAAATCGGAATCGCAAGGAAATGCTAATCAAACCTGGAGATCTTGTATGATTGCATCTACGGAAGGAGTGATTTCCGGAAAAACGGAAGTCTAAGTTATCTCCACGTGGAGACGGACCTTTTAAGGTCAAGCGGAAAGTTGGTGACAATGCTTATGTTTTAGAGCTTCCAGCTAACTATGGTGTAAGTCCCATCTTCAACGTTGGTGATTTAAGTCCATACGAGCTTAGAGATGAGTGTAGCGGAGATTCGAGGATGAATCCTTCTCAAGAAGGGGAGTCTGATGTGGAACCATCTCCGATACAAGGACCATTTAAACGCTCAAAAGCTAAAGCATTAAAAGATAAGCCAACAACCCCTTCACTTTCACCTTCTTCAGATTCGATTATGGATGGAGCGATCACACGGTCAAGAGCTAAGGCATTCCAAGATGAAGTTACGGATCTTCTCATGACATTTACTCTCAAGGAAACTCTCATGACTCTCAAGAGTTCCTTAGTGACATTGTTGGCTATTGTAGAAGAGCCAAGCCACGACAAAGAAGATCCATCAAGCAAGGAAGAAGGATAAGTGCAAAGAAGAGTTCCACAGAGGAAAAATCGACAGAGTTTCCAAAAGATCGACCGATTTTCCTGTAGGAAAATTCTATCGATTTTCGTATCCGATTTCCTTCACTGGAACGAGTTGCAAAAGATCCGGCCATGATTTTCTATCTTTTTGAAATTATATCTTGTTATTATTTCTTAAATCTCTCAGACTATCTTAAGGGATTATTTAGATTCTACCTTTTTAGATTTTATATTTTATATCTTTTAAAGATATCTTTCTAGATTATCTTTTGAAGGATATATTTTATAGATCATATCTTTTATATGTTTTCCTAGTTTTAGTAGGATTAGTCTCCCTTATAAATAGCCTTAGTGGGGGAGATTGTTTAGTAGATTAGATTTGATATATTTTCACAGATTTTTGTGAACTTACGGCTTCACTTACGGAGTTCGTATTTTATTCATTGCTATTCAATCAAAGGAAAATTTTGGTCGAATTGTTGCGACGTTCTTGCTAGATTGTGCTTGTGTGTGTTAATCTTGTTGAAGGTTGGTGCTCTTGGTCAATCTTAGTCCCTCCTTGTGCTTGTCTTACTTAGAAGACTTGTGTAAGGTTAAAGAAGTGCGGGTTAAGGTAAACTTCTCGTTTAAGGGTTTTGACACATCATTGGTCAAGGTTCTTTGCGGAACTATCTTGGTTCAATATCTTCCTATATCTTTTCATTTATCATTCCATAATCATCTTCTTTTCTTTCCATATCATCCATTAATCCGTTTTCTATGTTTTACGGAAAATCGCCATGTTCATCCAAATAAATCGACCGATTTATTATCAAGAACAAACCGATTTTTGTTCTAGTTAAGGACTTTCAATCTAGATCGGGAACTGCGGCTTATCCCCACATCAATGTCAATCATAGGAAGGTGGCAATTAAGAGAGAAGATCTCGGAACATCTAGCGTTGTGGTGGACATAGAAAAAGACATGACATTGATGGCACTATGTGATATTGGTGCGAGTGTGAGTGTAATGTCGCTCTCTTTATGCAAAAGCTTGAACTTAGTAGATTCTAAGCCGGTGAAGATGATCCTATACATGACGGATAGAAGCGCTCAATATCCAATTGGAATCGTTGAAGATTTGCTGGTAAAGACTAGAAAGTTCATCTTGCCTGTTGACTTTGTTGTGTTGGACATCAAAGGGGATGAAAAGATGCCGGTCATCTTGGTAAGGCCTTTCTTGGCCACCTTCGGTACTCTAATAGACGTGAATAATTGTGTGTTATCCTTAAACGTATAAGATGAAACATACAATATAGCTTCACTAAATTCAAAGAGGGGATAAAGAATGATTATGACCTTTTTTGCGTGAATGTTGGATAAGAGTTCAAGGGAATTGATGAAGTGAAAAGCTTGATTGATAGATAAGTGAAGCCCTCGAGTGCTAAGAAGGAGCATAGTGTAAATAAGGCATTTACATGAAATGAATGGACAAGAAGAAGCATCTCGGAATGAATAAAGGAAAGATAGAAGGTTGCATCGAAGAAGGTCCGGTTAAGAAAGTTACTTCGAACTTCTTGACCGGATGCTTACAGAAACAGATTTGAGTCGAGTCTAAGACCTTAAACAAAGGCGTTCAATGGGAGATAGCCCATTCAATTAGTTTTCTTTCCTTTGTTTTAGTTGTTTTTGTCTAATAATTTAAAAATTCTTATTTTGGTTCTTGTGTATTGAAACTATCCTTAGGATTACATAGAGAGGGATCAAGAGTTCGAGTTTCAAAACTCGAGAAATTTGGAGAAAAGACACCCATGAAATGAACCAAGGAAGAATAGGTGAAGGAGAGGAAAAGGAGAAGCATACCGAGTTAGGCACATATGGCCGGGCCGAGCCGGAATGACATTGGCCGAGTTTTCTCTCTACAAACCTAACTTGGCCGAGGGAAACACAACTCGGTCCAACCCATTCCGTTTGGTGGACCTAGTTAATCCTAATTTTGGCTCAAATGGGAGGATAAAATACCCATAACTCAGCCAAACAAATCTCCCAACCTCTATTGAACTCTAACCACATCAAAACACAATCAAAACTGTAAATCCAAGCTCAAAACTATCTTCAAACTCAAGCTACACCTTCATTCCTTCTACTTCTCACTCTTTCCTCTCCAAACTCACCATTTCTCCAACCTCCAAAAATCTGAATTTTCTTCATTCCACCACCTCCAATGAATAAAAGTTTCACTTCACAAACCTTCATCCCAATCACCCCGATCCACTCTTTTCTCACATTTCTTTCCACTTTCACTCAAAGTCTTCACCAAAAACTTCATCCACCACCACCACCATTAAAATCAGACTTCACCATAATTTACTTTCATTTATAAATTTATGGTACTTATATTCTTGTTGGCATCTAAAGGAATTGGATTTAGCATAAATCCACCTGGTAAGAACTTCTCTTCTCTTTTCTTATGTTCTTCAAATTTTAAGATTGATCACCTTAAAATTTTGTGAATTTTATAATTGGAGTTGAATGTTCAAGCTTATATGATTCATGATGCACGATGAATGATGTTACATTTGTTTGAATAAAAGTAGAACTTATGCTTCATTATTGATCTTAGATAGTGATTTGCATGAGTATCGCCTTAAGTTCATAATTTTTTATGATTGAGCTTACATGATATGACCTTGACTTTAATCTTTGTGATTCCTATCATTGATATTGTTATTGGTGATAAATGATTAATTAAGTTTAAAGAGTTTCATACTAATAATTAGAGACTTGATTGCGTTATTTTCATGAATATCCATGCTTACATCTTTTTCGAGTGATTTAATTGATTTAATCATGTCTTCTGATCATTGTGAACTCTTGAGATGGGTTGTAGCTTGATTTTGTTGATTTGAAAAATTAAATGATAGCATGATGGACTTAGAAAGAATGTGATAAAATATTTATGAGTTTGAATTCATATTTTCTATCATGATCTTACATTGATTTTCACCATGCATTTATATTCCGTCATTGCTAATGCCATGTTGTCTCTTTTTTGTGTTTTGATGACTTCTTTTTCTCACATGTTTGAATTGTTTAATCCATGATATGTACATGCTTACATTACAAAGTACATGAATTCGTAAATTTCTTTATTCTTGATGACATGAAATATGACCTTAGTATAGATGTACATATAGCTAGTTTCCCCCCTTCTTTTGCATAAATAGTCATACATCCATGACAATTATGGTTCATATTCACCTACTATGTTATAATCAAGATCTACACAAGTTTTATGACAATTGTAGGTGAATTGGGGCAAATTGGGGCGGAAATGGAGTCTTCATGGACAAATGATCAAGGTGGACCACATGGGAAGCATTCAGGAACCTAAAAGAAGAATGAAGTCAAGCTTTGGGAGATATTAGAGATATCAAAGTGATCACACGCCTCAGAGAAGAGATCTCGGGCAAGGACATTAAATCTCGGCCAAGATTATCTTTGGGCTTGGCCGTGGTTTTGACTTTTCAGCCCAAAACACAATCTTTCAAACTTTACTTCATTCTATAAGATAGAATGCTTCAAGGACGACACACACACTACACGAGACATAAGACGGAAACTACTAGAGAGTAGATACGATATTGCACGAAAACCCTTGGATTCGCATCTTGGAAACGGATTGACAACGTGTACTACATCAACGTTAGAGATTGAGAGATACATTGAGATTCTTTGTGAGATTATTCTTGCTTTTTGATTTCATTACGTTAGAACACAAGAACGGATATTTTTATTGCTTTGATTTAGTTTATGATTATTGAAGACACCTTGCCAAGTATTTCTTACCTTTCTTTCGGTTTCATTGATTACTTTTGATTCTTGATTTCATATTTCATTCTTGTTTTGATAATGTGTTTTATTGGCTAAAACCTTTGCGATTCTAGGATGATTGGTTGAAGGTTGTGGTTTAGATGATGATAGATTGACCTTTACAAAAAGATTGGACCCTGAGACTTGTGTTTTTACCCTCATAGAGACAAATCTCGGAATGTCTTGGGAATCTCGGCCGAGATTTCACCAAGATCCGACTGTGGTTTCCTCTGTCGTACCTATCATGCTTTATCCTTAATCTTTGGTTAATGGTTGCCTAAATCCTAGCCTTGATGAAATGTCCTAACCTATATCCAAGCTTGGGAAGAGACTTACCCGATGATTCCCTTTCTTGGTTACCAACGATGATGAGTTTTAGGTAGTAAAGGTTCATCCTTTATTAGGTTTGAGTATTCCTTCCTCTTGCCTTTGTGAGTTAACTTGAGACTTACCCGGTGATGGTTAATTCTAATCACTTAGATTGAGTGGTTGGTTTGAGACTATCATTCCTTTCCTTTGAAGCTTTGAGACTTACCCGTTGATAAGTTTCTTTGGTTTGGAATAGAGGATAGTGAGACCTCCCCATGATCTATCCCACTTCCGAGACACCTTTCGTTTGCAATATCAGCTATGTCCATAGATCTTTAGACGTCTTGAATCGAAAACCACATCTGGATACCTTGATCTCTAGAATCTGTGCTTTCCTAATTATTACATATATTCATATCATTGTTTTTGTTATTTCCCTTTGCTTGATATTTGAAAATTGTCTAGCTAGATTGCTTTTACCAGTTGGTTTCACCACAATCCTTGTGATCGACCTTGGAATACTTTCTTTTACTGCGATCGATCCGTACACTGCGGGTTCGTTTATTTTCCTTATTCTCGATATAAATTTAAAGATATTTTCCTTCATTCACACGCACGTTTTGAACAAACAATTCTTCTTTTGAATTCTTGAACTCATAAACCATCATGGGAAATTCTAGATTTTCGGCATCATTCTCTTCAAAAGGGAAGTCATCAATGAGGGAAGAAGACTTGAATGATGATTATCATCTTCCATTATTCCTCATATCCACAAATCCAACCTCACCTACTAGGGAACTCCCTCCATTTAATATTGTTATTACAAAGGAACTCAAGGCAAACTACAATCGCCTTGCTAAGCTCGAGATAAGGCCCCCTAGGTACCTTGATCGTGAAATGCTTTAAAGTATAGGGATGATGGAGGACATCAAGGGTCTCTTGTCAAATATCGAACTAAAAAGCCTACTCTCTTAGGATGAGAGGACTTACAAAGATCTCACATTGGAGTTCCTTAGTTCACTTAAGGTATCCTACCCTCTCCTCAAGAACACTAGTTCGAAGCTTGCCTTTAGAATTGCAAACCAAGATTGGAACATACGCGTGAAAGATTTTAGAAAGATCATCGGCCTTGATTTCCAAACCGGTTCGTACTCACAACCGGTGATATATGACTTTTGGGACGATATTGGTGAAGGAAAGTTTGCTACTGGAAACACTAAGCCATCGAGAACCTACCATCCAACACTCCATGTGTTCCACCGGATCTTGAGCGAGTCTCTCATTTATCTCTTTGATATCGTCAATAACGTTTCCCTTGACGAGGTCTACATAATGAGTTGCGTTTTTGCAATGAAGGTACCTCATGTGCCTCACATTTTGGTGAACCATATTGTTAGGCAAAGCCACAAGAAGGCGGGAAGGTTGTGTGTTTGTGGTTTTGTCTCCTTAGTTGCCAAGTACTTAGACATCTCTTTGTAGAGACACACGCCAATGATGGGTTCAAGGCTTGATTTCGACATGTTCACTAACATGGGGTTGATGTTTGAAACTAAGAGTGGAGTGGTGAAGGTGATTGTGCAAGAAAAGAGAGTTTTGTGGAATCCGAGTTGGTCGGTATTTGATCCAAGGAAATTGAAGAGAAGATAGATAGCCTTGCTAAAATATTTATATGAGAATTGTGATCAAGAAGAAGAAGAGGAAGAGGAAGATGAGGATTACGATGGCTTGGAGGAGTGATAAGTCCAAAACATACATCTTGTAAGTCATCATTTGCATGCATTTCATACCTCATTTGATTTGGTTTGTGTTCATATAGAGCATAAATCCTTCATATTACATATTATGGTGTCTACTTTAGTTTATTTCATATTTCAAGCGGTCGACACCAAAAATGAGCAAAACGAGGAAAGAACGCCAAAGTACGATTATCCTCCCTTAGGTCAAGCATATCATGGAAGACGTCTTTATTGACCGAGGATCGAAGTTCCAAGGTAGATTTATGATGGAGGAAGAAGAATTAAAGAACCATGTGAAGATCATTGATGTTGGATGCCATGTCATGACGACCTCTAAGAGATTCCCAATTTCGACCATCTTCCCTTTGGATTTGGACAATTGTATCACCTAAAAAGTTATATAGCTTCGAAAGAGCTTCAAATTAGTATTCATGGGTCTCGTGGTTCTAACCAGCGCAGCGGGGAAATAAAATTTACAAAACTATCAAAACGATATCAGAAGTTGATACAACCAACCTACGCTCAACATAAGATCAATCTACGGCCATCATATGGCCAACATACAGCCGTATGGTGCCCTCATGGAGGCCGTATCGTTTTGCTGTTTTGCTAAAATTATATTTTCTCCTACTTTATCTTATGTTTATGGGTTGGGCTTCTTATTTCTGGCCTAGGGTTTGATCTAAATATTATATATAAACCTTTATAGGTCATATTAGCGGTGTGCCGCGTCCCACCTTAGAGCAAAGGAGTCTCCAAGGTTTCAAGGCTCCAAGTCCGCACCGCGGCACAACAGAGTTAGATTTCCCTTTTCTTTGTTTTGTAAGTACTTTTTAACTTTGATATTTATAAAAGTCTTCTCTTTTATTATGTTTGACTGATTCTTTTTTATCTAAGGATCGGATGATCCCTATAATGGTTTGATTTAATATTACATGTATGTTTGTAAATTGAGAGTGTTATTGCGATATTGCTTCTTTTCAAAGTGCTTCATTCTTACATTTTATTTATCTTCGCAAGAAGTGGTGTTTATAGCTAGTTTAGATAAAATAACTGAAGAGCCATAAGCGAAGGGCGTTTTATTGGATTTATTGAAAAGAACTTGGTTTTGAGAGTAGCGTTTCATCATTGACTCGAGGATTTCTAACTATCGTAGAAAGTTTCGGTCTTTGTACGTTTTTCTAAGAGAAGAGCCAAAAGAAAATGTTTTTCTTGGTATTTTTCGGATTTCTAAGTTTTTAATAGGTTTTTCTATACTTGTCAAACCGCTGGATTGAGAGATACACAAGTTGGAAAGCATGGTCTTTGTTTGTCTATGTCAAAGGCTATTTTAGATGGTTACGTGCAATATTCATATATCAATGTTCATAAGTCTCATATATGTAATATTTCCTTAATTTATTATAGTGGGAATTCTTATTTCATTAGATCACATCCCTCCTTAATTTCTTATCCTCAACAATCATTGTTTTCTTGTTTTCTCATACCTTCACAGAGACATATTTTTCCTATCCCTTTTTCTTCCCTTTTTACTTAACATAACTTCTATCATTTATAACCAAACAGACGTGATCTTTGTGAATTTGATACCCGAATATGCCACATTCGATCCCGTAATACTTGTGAGAGATTGTTATTAACCATTCGGTTAAAACTTCGACGATCAAAGTTATGGATCATAATTCTTCCTATTTGGTTGTTGCTTGGTTTAGACTAGCCTATGTTTTTATCTATAACTAGTCCATGATCCTAGTGAATTCTCGTGTGTTATTTTTTATGTAATATGAATTGCTTAGCATAGGAAAGCTTACATTAGTTGGCACTCACTTGAGTTAAAAATACTAATCCGTAAGGCAAAAGGCCATCATTGCAAAAGATTAGAAAAGGCCATGATATTTGAAAGTTTATATTGCAAAAATGCCAAAAATGGATAAGTGCTTAAGTGTTAATTTGTTTTTTTTGCTTTGCCAATTGCTTACAAGGCTAGTGTATGTACATAAGTTATAAACGCAAGTAAATCATGCCAATGTGTGAAATGTAAATTTTTATTTGTTAGGTCAAGCATGATTAGTACAGCATTTTAAAAAACCGATCACACTTGACTTGGCTTGGATTAATGGACTATATCTCTATACTCATATGGTAAATCAATACAAACCAAATGCAAGGATCTAAACATTTAAGTAGAAGCCTTTGGATTGTAATAACTTGAAAAACTTGAGGATATGTTTCTTGTGTGAAGAATTCAACTATCTTCTTTCTTGTTAGTTCATGTGATTTACTCTTGATTTAGTAGCTAACCTTTCCATAGTGAAAATTTTCTGAAAAGTGATCATCCACTTGAAGCATGTCAACCAAATTTTTTTTTTGTTTCTTTCCTTCTTTGTATGCTTTCTTAATTCTTGTGTGGGGACAAATAAGAGTTAAGTATGGGTATATTGATAGCATGTTTTCATGCTACATTTTAGGCATTTTTAGATGTTCTTTTCCTTAGTTTTGTTTTTGTTTTGCATGAGTTTAGACATCTTTACATTACTATGTGCTCATTATTGTAAAATATATGTCTACTTCCTTCTTTGTATGCTTGTAGGAGTTTTTACCCGAAATGGAGCTAAAAAGAGTAATTATGCACAATTCCGAAGCCAAAAGGAAAGGAGCCCGTCAACATCATCTCCCTCATCATCATCATCCAAGCTTAATAAATAACAAGAAGGATTGACTTCAATGATCCAAGGAGAAGGCCTCAAGAACTCTCGAACCTCGTAAGGGCGAGCACATGGACCTCTACGAGCCTAGCACGGAGTCCAAGAAGTCCTAGGATCATCCAAAAAGAAAGCCATCAAACAAGAACCAAAGGAAGATTTCAAAGCACTGAACGAGTTATAGGTGTGTTAGACCGAACCAAATCGCACTACCCATATTTCGGGCGAGTTGCCCATGTTCATGTGTTCACCACCTCTTACTCTCATCCAATGGGATTCAAATATCAATTAGGGTTCGGACCACCTCAAAAACTCTATATATATGGCCATTAGGTGGAGAAGAAGAAGAGAGACAACCAAAGAAGCTAGGTTTAAATTCAAAAAATTTTAGATCGAAGGTTTTAAGAAGGAGAAAGTTGGAGGTAGCCACATAGAAGCTCTTATGTTCTTCAAACTTGTTTTTATTATAACTTTTGGTTTATAACTCCAAATCACTCCCTTCTTTCTTCAAACTTTGTTATTTTTGCAAGTTCTTTCTATTTATGATTAGTTTTATGATGTTTGGGTTCATTTATAGTATGTTAGAGTAGATCCTTTCTAGGTTTGGGGTTTGAAAACCCCAAACCATGCTATGTTAGTTTTGTATCTTGTATGATCTTGTCTTTTAAAGGGATTAATGTGGTATGAATGAGTTTCACATGAGTGCTTTTAAATCTTTATGACATGTTATACCTTTGATGGTATCTATTATTATGGAGTGGTTTGGACTTCTATGGTCTAGACTTGACTTGTGATATAATGATGTATCATCTTTGTTGATTATGTGGACTTTTGGTTAGTCTTCCTTTATGAACTAGGCCGGTTTATATTGGTTGGCTCATGCTATTTTGTTAAACCCTCATGTTGTTTGGCTAAAATCATCTTTCGAATGGTAGTAGGAAGTACCTAGTTGTGACTTTATCCTTTGAAAGCATGTTTGTTGATATGTTGCTTATGAGATAATCTTATATGTTATGTGTTTGCTTACTTCCTTTCATTATGCATAAGACTTGGCTAGATTTGTAGAGTGACACTACTCTTCTCTTCAAGTGTTATGTTTTGTTGCACCGTGCATGATATGCTTCGTACTACCTCCAAGGATCATTCATTTTATTGTCATAACTCGGTATGATTTCTTTGGGAGCCATGAAGCTCGACTTTACAAACTCTGGTAAAAAGCAATCCCCCTACTATAGATGGTCAAGCGGGTATATATGGAAATCATACTTATCACAAAGTGTCTTTCATTACCTTGTATGCTTAGTTGTGTTTCCATATTAGGTGTTTTATGTCTTGTAATGCTTATTCTTTCTTATATTGATCATTTCAAGCCTTGTAGTGCTTTGTATCACTTGACATATCATCCACCGTGAATAGACTTGAAAGTTTGGTGTTAAAATACTATGTACCATCTAAATCCTGAAACACATCTTACGTCTCATTTATCCCCTTCATGTAATTTGATCATGCATTTTACTTAACTTGCTAGCATTTTTGGGATGATCAACCCCCTAATTTAGTTGTATTTCTTATTGCTTACCTTTGTTTTACTTTCACTCGATACTTGTTACTTGATCAACCTTACATTTCCTTTGATCTAATTTCACCATGTTACTTGTTACTTTGATCTAATTTCACCATGTTACTTGTTACTTACGACTTGCTTCATTGCTTTGCTTGAATGGTTGACAAACAATGTTCAATTCCTTGTTGAAATCGAAATTGATGTGATAAATGGTGTACTACATTGACAAGGCCATACACTTGGTTCTCTATGTTGCATTTCATTTTTAGCACATATGTGAGTGATCTTAATCTAAAAATTACTTTATTAACTATTGATACTTATTCTTATCGATCTATCCCGAATTCATTGATTCTGAATTCCAAAAACACAATATTTATATGTTATGTGTTTGCTTACTTCCTTTCATTATACATAAGATTTGGCTAGATTTGTAGAGTGACACTACCCTTCTCTTCAAGTGTTATGTTTTGTTGCACCGTGCATGATATGCTTCGTACTACCTCCAAGGATCATTCGTTTTATTGTCATAACTCGGTATGATTTCTTTGGGAGCCATGAAGCTCGACTTTACAAACTCCGGTAAAAAGCAATCCCCCTACTATAGATGGTCAAGCGGGTATATATGGAAATCATACTTATCACAAATTGTCTTTTATTACCTTGTATGCTTAGTTGTATTTTCATATTGGGTGTTTTATGTCTTGTAATGCTTATTCTTTCTTATAGTGATCATTTCAAGCCTTGTAGTGCTTTGTATCACTTGACATATCATCCACCGTGAATAGACTTGAAAGTTTGGTGTTAATATACTATGTACCATCTAGATCCTGAAACACATCTTACGTCTCATTTATCCCCTTCATGTAATTTGATCATGCATTTTACTTAACTTGCTAGCATTTTTGGGATGATCAACCCCCTAACTTAGTTGTATTTCTTATTGCTTACCTTTGTTTTACTTTCACTTGATACTTGTTACTTGATCAACCTTACATTTTCTTTGATCTAATTTCACCATGTTACTTGTTACTTTGATCTAATTTCACCATGTTACTTGTTACTTACGACTTGCTTCATTGCTTTGCTTGAATGGTTGACAAACAATGTTCAATTCCTTGTTGAAATCGAAATTGATGTGATAAATGGTGTACTACATTGACAAGGCCATACACTTGGTTCTCTATGTTGCATTTCATTTTTAGCACATATGTGAGTGATCTTAATCTAAAAATTACTTTATTAACTATTGATACTTATTCTTATCGATCTATCCCGAATTCATTGATTCTGAATTCCAAAAACACAATATTTCCTTCTTCCCTATTATTTTTCAATTTTTTTATGGAGGCCGACCCCGATAGTATCTAGGAGGCCAACCGGCCACTATCTGAAATTTTTGCTTATGTTTCACAATTAATTAAGTCTTGTACCCGAAATCGATCGACAGGAAACGTTAATCGAATGACAATCGTTTTCGTCTTTATTTATCTTTTCATATTAGGTTTTTTGTAATTACAATTTTAATTTGAAAAATCAAAATACCGTGTTCCCTATTTTCATCTTTATCTCTTTGTAAGTAATTTAAATTATATATTTTATTATTTCATTATTAATCTGTCAAACGTCGTTTTCCTCGTGTTTAATTCTTATTTTTTTTGCCACAATCAAAACTTGGTCGTTTTCCTCGTGTTTAATTCTTATTTTTTTTGCCACAATCGAAACTTGGTTGTTTTCCTCGTGTTTAATTCTTATTTTTTTTTTTGCCACAATCAAAACTTGTATATATTTAAGCTTCATGTTTTAGCTCTGATAATTAGGATTGATATTTAGTTGCCTTACTTTTATATATATATATATATATATATATATATATATATATATATATATATATATATATTTTTGTTAATTAATAAGACAAGTCAATTGGTTCATTTTATGAGAATATAATTTTCACATGGTATCAGGCTTCATTCCATCCTCAAACAAAACCCGTTCAGAAATTCCATCCTCAAACAAAACACGTTCAGAAAAACCTCGAGTATGGTCGCTCTTGAAACAAAAAGTCCTTACTACCTACATCCTTCGCATCATCCTGGAATGATCATCCTGGAATTTCTCTTATTTCAGTTATCGGTTAAAGGAGAAACAAACTTTTCCGAATGAAAGGATATAATTCGAAATGGAAGGATATAATTCTCACAATCGTCCCCGACTTTGATCCTGACCCCTTGTTACAATCATGTTAGTATTTGCAAGATTTGATCCTAAGTTTGATCTTAAATCCTTATTAAAATCAAATTAGACCTTCGTCCATAGGATGCACAAAACACGATACATGCCCTCCAAACAAGCAGATGACAGAAAGTTAATTTCACAATAGTCTCTAGTGATGCTAAAGTATATCAAATTATGAATATAGCAAACAATCTCTATCCCCTTGGCTAAACAACTAACAATCATCTGAGGAAAGCATCACCAAAATCATCAAAGTTGCAACTTGGAGCGGAGATGTCATCACCTAAATCCTCCATAGAAAACCAGCTTCCATCATGACCACCATATCCACTCTCCAGCG
>BSUD01000008.1:91096976-91166335 GCA_033239045.1 Fagopyrum esculentum | reverse complement strand
ATATATATATATATATATATATATATATATATATATATATATATATATATATATATTTTTGTTAATTAATAAGACAAGTCAATTGGTTCATTTTATGAGAATATAATTTTCACATGGTATCAGGCTTCATTCCATCCTCAAACAAAACCCGTTCAGAAATTCCATCCTCAAACAAAACACGTTCAGAAAAACCTCGAGTATGGTCGCTCTTGAAACAAAAAGTCCTTACTACCTACATCCTTCGCATCATCCTGGAATGATCATCCTGGAATTTCTCTTATTTCAGTTATCGGTTAAAGGAGAAACAAACTTTTCCGAATGAAAGGATATAATTCGAAATGGAAGGATATAATTCTCACAATCGTCCCCGACTTTGATCCTGACCCCTTGTTACAATCATGTTAGTATTTGCAAGATTTGATCCTAAGTTTGATCTTAAATCCTTATTAAAATCAAATTAGACCTTCGTCCATAGGATGCACAAAACACGATACATGCCCTCCAAACAAGCAGATGACAGAAAGTTAATTTCACAATAGTCTCTAGTGATGCTAAAGTATATCAAATTATGAATATAGCAAACAATCTCTATCCCCTTGGCTAAACAACTAACAATCATCTGAGGAAAGCATCACCAAAATCATCAAAGTTGCAACTTGGAGCGGAGATGTCATCACCTAAATCCTCCATAGAAAACCAGCTTCCATCATGACCACCATATCCACTCTCCAGCGGCTCCATCAACATATCTTCCCAATAATCACAGGTTTCTTTCACCGACGGAACAGTAACGCCACTGCTTGAAGACCCATCCGAATCACCACCACACGGCCTGCCATTTTCTGGGAAATTAAGAACAGCATGATCCCCATACATGGCTCTGGCGGCATCATCGTAAGCCAGAGCCGCCTCCATGGCAGTGGAGAAAGTACCCAGCCACAATCTGGTGCTTCCAATTCTGTGTCTGGATTTGTCAACTGGCTCTCGAATCTCAGCAACCCATTTCCCCCATGTTCTCTGCCTTACCCCTCTGTATGTACACTCCAGATTCTGTGGCCCACCTTTGCCGGGCATACACCCTTTCTTTGAACCTCTTGCCGGTCCTTTCCTCGATTTCTTTCCAAGGACTTGAGCTGCTGGTGCCTGCCCACTTCCCCTTTTGCCCTGCTCTCTGAAAAAACACCACTCAAATTAGATAAGTATAAAATCAAGAAGCTTAATTAAATAGACAACCTTGGAGAATCGTGGGACTCCATTTCGAGTATGTATTGGGAGTTTGAGTGCTAAGTAGATAAAATATTTATAGCTCAAGTATAAGGCTGCCCACGTGCTCTGGAGCTGACCCATTTCGACACGTGTCAGGTAGGAGAAGAGCCATGTGTGAATAATTGAGGTTTCCTCAAGCTGAAGGCTTCTCTTTTCTTCGTTTTCCGGGGAAGATGGATAAGGTGGAATGAAACAAGCAAATGTGTCTTATTTGAGACTTTATTATTGCACATGTCACAAGTGACACACAGCTTTGCAGAGTTTCTTGCAGGTTGGCCTTTGGTTTCACTCAAGGAGAGAGTTGCAGCCACCTCTGCTCAAGACAAATTTTCAGGACATGCACTAAATATGGTTCATCATTATGTTAAACATTTTGAAATAATTTGAATTTTTCTAATTTTGTATTTAATAAATGTACAATTGAGAGAAGAGTGTGTAGAATTTGAAAATAAATATAAAAGGTTACGATATATTGAGAAAATTGGTGTAGGGAAGTCTTTTTTTTATGCATGATACAATATAGTCCCTCCAATTTTCTTCCTAAAAATAAAATTAAATGGTTATTAATTGTTGGATCATTCTCATTAAAAAGATTCTCTTCCTTAATTAAAGATGATAAATAATTATTAAAAATAAAAAAGATAAACTAAATAAAGAAGATAAATAAATATTAATTGTGGAGATCACTCTCATTAAAAAGATTATCTCCTTAGTTAATATGACTGTTTTTTAATTAAATAAGAAAATAAATAGTGGTCCCCACAAATTATGTACATAATTTCGCACGCAAATTATGTACATAAAATTATGTAATTAATTTTAATGCCAACAAATAAGCAACTCTGTTAAAAGAAATAAACAATATTAATTAAGGGAGAAAATTTTTTTAATATTAAAACTAATATTTTAATTGTAGGGGACTTACTACGTTGCAACGGAAATAATTAGCAAAGGTTGTTTGATGCATTTTGGCCGACTCCTTGTCTTGGCTTCAGACTCTACGTGGATGTGTCAGGATTTTTGTATTACATTTGCGTAAAATATATTTACAGAAGTTATACCTTCAAAACTATTAACTAAAAAAAGAAAAAGTTTTAGATTAGTTCGATAAGTATTTTTAAGATTTCTCAATAGTAAATAGGCTCGTGATATAAATATATTTAGTAAATGTACCTCTAATAAACTTTTTATCTCCAACTTCAATTTAATAAAAGTGATAAAAATTAAAGGGGTACACAAAACCTAATAAAAATGAAAAAGAGTCTATTTAATCTAATTCTTTCAAACAAAAACTCCTTAATTATTCGACACTTAACATCGTTAACTCTAAATTAATAAAGTTTATATGTAACATGCTTCATCAATCTGCTTTTTCTTCCATCCAATTTTTTTTGTTTTAATTTCTTTCATTTATTTATTTTGATTCTTCTCTTGTTTAAATTTCTCTATTTTAAATTATTCAGAGTTCAAAATACTATTTTGACTCAATGTTTTAATATTATCGTTGTTTGGTTTTAACTATATAGTCATCTTTCAATCATAAATAGTTATATATTAAGAAACAATATCTAGTGTTTAAAAAATTATGTGTGTATGTCAATGTGGTTTTCGAGTTTTCACAAAATAAATTTTGAATGAATTAAACATATAATTGAATAAGTGGACTGTCTTTTGTAAAGGATGTTTGACACCCTTCTCATCTATTCGCGCTTTTTTTTTTATTATAAGTAGTGTTCACACGGATATAGCCCGACTCCTTACATCGTTATGCAAAAGGTCGATTATACCCTCATGAGGGTCAAGTAATACACTCATACCAATAGGAAAATCGAACAAGACTAGGTAAAAAAAATCAAGTAATACACTCATCCCAATAGGTAATCGAACATGACTAGGTAAAAAAAATCTGCGCAAAAATTCACCTCGTGGTAGAACGACGAAACTGGATAACACAGTTTCTTTTCAGAATGTTTTGGTATCTAAGCACCAGACTAGTAAGAGGATGACCCCGATGAAGTTCTTTACTAAGGAGTTTGGTTACCAACAGAGAATCCGTTTCCAAAATTACATATTGATAACCACAACCCCAAGCGAGTTCAAGGTCATAAAATACCCCCCACAATTCCGCCATGAGACAGTACATATGATCAATTTCACTACAAACCCTCGTTGTCATTCTCCTACATTATTTCTAATAATCTATGCCGTTGTGACATGTCTATCCAATCTCATCACCCCACATGTATCGATCATTATCGTTCCTTCTTAATATGTTTATAACTTACATGTTAAAGTTTATTTTTACTTTTCACAAAATTAAGTTTAATTGACTTATAGTTGAACAATTTGACTTTATACATTATGATTACTAATATTTATTTATTTTTCTCAACTCTAATATGTAAATGTTTGTTGTTACTTTTCACAAAATCAATTCCAATTTTGAACAAATTTGACTTATAGTTGAACAAATTGACTTTGTAGTTGATAAACCAGTTTGTTGTTATTATATTGAGCTCTAATATTTATTAATTTGTTACCAACTTGGTATGTAAAAGTTTGTTTTTACATTTGACAAAGTTTTGAACAAATTTGAAATATAGTTGACCAAATGGACTTTGTAGCTAAACTAATTGACATTATAGTTGAATAAATCAGTTTGTTATTATTATACTAAGAACTAATATTTGTTCACAACAAGTCCGTTTGTTGACCAAATTGACTTTGTGCTTGAACAAATTGACTTCGTAGTTGAACAAATCGATTTGTTGTTATTTATTGAGCACTAAAATTTATTAATTTGTTCTCAACTTGATATGCAAAAATTCAAGTCAAATATACTCTAAAATAACAAAAAAATCAACAAACAACCAAAGAGAAGAGAAGAGAATGTTTGATCGGAGATCGAAAATGGCGAAACAAAAATTGTTGAATCTTAATGCTATGAGGAATCAAAGTTGGTGAAAGAAAGTTCCCCAAAGATGAAAGAAGAGAACATGCAAGGGAGAATGAACGCTTGGAGAATGAAAAGAAAAATAATGTTTAGATAGTTATTAGTTTTTAAACACTTAAAATAAGGGATTAGTTTTGCAATTAGAAAAGTTATTTTGTTTAACCTACCATTATTGCGTAGTAACCCTCCTTTCTCATTTATTTCTCAAATCTCAAATGTAACATGGAAAGTTGGATGTAACAAAAATGATATATTTCATCTAATTAATGTTGATAATGATATTTATAGTTAATTGAAGAGACTGGCACTTTAGAAGTTTAAGATGCATGACCTCTCATTTGTAACAAACTTCTTAATTATGTATATATCCTCTTGTAGGGAAGAGAAAATAGATACACGTGAAATAAAGGTTTTTTCATATTAGTTCTTGCTCTCTTTCCCTCTCGATACTTCTCTTCCTTCATTCTTCATCATCGATTGATCCATTGTTATAGTTTGCAATTAGAGAAGTTATTTTGTTTAACCTACCAATTTTTTCTTGGTAATCTCTTTCTTTCTCATTTATTTCTCAAATCTCAAATGTAACATGAAAAAATTGACTGTAATAAAATTTTTAATTGTGTATATATCCTCTTGTAGGGAAGAGAAAAGTGATACACATAAAATAAAGGTTTTTTTTTTATCTCAATTCTTGCTCTCTTTCTCTTTCGATACTTCTTCTCCTTCATTCTTCATTATTCATTGTTATAGTTTGTAACATGGTATCACAATTATGATGGATCCACCAGATGATGATACTTGACTCGATTCTAGTAATCGAGTTTCTTACCACTCATAACATTGACGAGAATATGTCACGACTGTCACC
Organism: Fagopyrum esculentum; assembly: GCA_033239045.1. Classification (NCBI taxonomy): domain Eukaryota; kingdom Viridiplantae; phylum Streptophyta; class Magnoliopsida; order Caryophyllales; family Polygonaceae; genus Fagopyrum; species Fagopyrum esculentum. Next base: position 91,161,248 of record BSUD01000008.1, on the reverse strand, counting down.
AAATGTCGATCCACTCAATCAGATGAATCATTATCATTTTAATACACCTTTTCTCAAGCTATCAACATTTACTCATTGAGTCCAATTGCAATCTTCGGAAGAGATTTGTGGAGGTTCTCTACTAGCAAAAAATAAACTCGGATTTGTAACTAGAGATTGTAAATGCCATGATTTTGATACTAAATTCATTGCAAGGTGGGAGCAACACAACAACATTTTGATCCTGTTGTTACTACATTCAGTTGCGGGGCATATTTGGAAGGAGCTTGGCTCCAAAATTGGTAAGTCCAATCAAGAAATGATATATCATATTAAAAAAAAAAGTTGAGCTCTATTTGTCAAAAAAAATCTTCAATTATTGTCTACTTCACTCGTTTGAAGAAACTAGATAGGATGAATATATGTGAGCAATCGAGGATCAAGTTTGTGGTTGTGGCTCAAATGAGATCGCACTTTCTTTGCTAAAAGATCAGCAAATAGTCCAATTCTTGGTTAGCCTCAATAATGCTTTAAATATGTTGAGACGCAATATGCTTATGATGAGTCTATCTCCTAATCTTGATGAGGTGTACAAGATGATACTTCAAGATGAAAGTTAGAGATGACTTAAATCTTCTATTATTGTATTCTCAATTCGATGCAATTCTTCAAAAGGAAATTTAGAATCTAGAACTATTCTTCATCAAACTCTTCAAATAGCACGCCCTTGCATTCTAACTATTGTAAAGCAAAAAAAATTATTGATAGGTGTTGGAAACTCCATGGATATCCCACAGAAGTAGAACTTGGTGTAGCCTTTTGTGAACACTGCAATATAGCATATCGTGTTCTTGCTCAATGTTGGAAAATTCATGAATATCCAATAGACCACCGACTAGTTGACACCTCCGTTAGCAACCTTTCTAAAACCATATGGCTTAGTTCATTTTAGAGCAATTCCTCTTCTATAGAATCCAATAACAAAGATCATGTGGCATTTCTTGTTGGTAAACCTCTATGTCTTTTCTCATATGATCTTAAATCTCAACGGATTTTTGATAGTGGGGATATTGATCACATAACCCCCACCTTGATTCCTTCTCTTCTTGTAAACTTGTCTTCACATCAAACTTACATAATTGTGCTTAATAAACACAATGCTCTTGTTTGTCATATTGGGATAATTGATTTAAGTCTTGAAATCAGCCTACAACATGTCCTACCTATACACAACATTTAGTCCAACTTACTAATTGTTCATAAATTGTCTAGAAAACCGTTGACTCACACCACTTTCACTTCTTACCATTGTTTTCTTCAGACCCTTCGATGAAGCTTCTCTTGTTGATTGCTGAAGCTTACAAGGGACTATATGTTGTGGTCAAAGTTCCTTTTTTCCTACTAAGACTAATGTATTGTCTTCTTGTAATAATGAGCCATATGTTGATCACCTTGTTTCTCATTTGTGCTCCACTGCACATCATACTTTAAGTCTTGAGATATTACATTGTCGTTTAGGACATTTGCCTTTTGATCAACTTCTTCACATCGATTCCATTAGTGTAAATATTAAACATCACTTCATTTGTCAGGTTTTCCGTTAGGCCAAACAACACAAACATTCCTTTCCTCTTTCTTTTACTCAAAGTGAACATCATTTTTTCTTTAATTCATATTGATACTTAGGGACCCTACAAACAAACTACTAACAATGGATTCACATGGACCTATCTCATGACCAATAAAAGCAATATTCTTACTCTATTGTAGTCTTTTACTAGCCTTGTCAAAACTCAGTTTCATATTAATGTCAAGATTATCCGATCTGATAATGCACTTGAGTTTGCTACTCTATTGCTTCTAATTTCTATGACCGGTAAAATATCATTCATAAAAAAGCATGCCCTTTGATAGGTGATGGAATCACTATCAATTAGGGTAGTTTTTAGAGTCTTTTTATTGCATTAGTGTCGGTTTATGCTACTAACTCCTTGGTCCAGAAGAAGAAGATCAAAAGAAGCTAAAGAAGGAGTTATAAGCACTTAGGAGTGAAGATCGATCACAAAGCAAAGCTTTTGCTGCCTTACCGCCCTTGCGGGTCATTGCAGCCGCCCCTGCGGTGACTTGCCTTGACAAGACGAAGACCAGCTCCCCTGCGCCTCCCACTGCGCCCCGCCTGCGCCTCGCCTTGGGAGCTGGAAGGTGTAGAGTCTGTGTCACCGCCCCTGCGTTGGCCTTAAGGCGACCCTGCGCCTTGACATCAGAAACGTCAAGAAGGCGAAAGGTAAGACGTAGAAGGGCATTAAATATCCGCCCCAGTGGAGTTGTGTAGCCGCCCCAGCGGTTCTGAAGTAGATCATCCGATTTTGCCTAAACCGCCCCTACGGTTCCTGAAGGCCGCCCCTGCGGTTTAACGCCAGAAGCTTTACTCCGGCTGTTTACACCACCTTTATGGCATTTAAGGTGGTTGTTTTAGGCCGGCTATTTACTCCAAATTAAGTGTCTTTTGTAGTATAAATAGTCCTGATTGCTAGAATCATCCATACTTTTTCCCACAAAATCCATTTTAGACTTGAGTTTTTCCATTGTAATGAGTTGCTAACTCCCTTGCTACATTGGGTTGGTTTGAAGCTGCTTTGTTGCTTTGGTTGTAAGTTCTTTTTAATTTAAGTTTTTATTCAGTAATGCTTTGTGTTTCCTTGATCTCCATTGTTTAATTGCATGTTAACTATTACTTGAGATTGATCACCTTAGGTTCTAAAGTGCCTGTAAACAACTAGGATTAACAGGTTCCGGGTTCGGGTCTTTAATCTAGTAGCAACTTTAAGTAATAACGGGTTGTAATTACTTAAAGAAAAGGAACACAAATATAAAGATAAGTTTAACGGTTTTAATCTTCTCTTTATATCCCTTAGTCTTTGTTTGAATACTAACTTGTTATTTGTTCTTGTAGGTTTACGGAATTTTAATAAGTTAAGTTGTGTTGATGCCGGTTGGCTCAACACATATGTATGATCGAGACGGGAGATTACTTAAAAACTTGTAAAAGGAATGCACCAAAGTAGCAATTGCATGCTTAGAATCAACCTAGTGTAGATTCATCCATTATTGTCTTAATTGTCGCATTAATCGTTTTCGTAAGTTTGTGTGCATCAATTCAACCAACCCCCCCCCCCCTTGTGTCACTTGTCATTATAATCGATAATCGCATCTAAAACACCTTAACTCTCTTGGGTTCGACCCTTACTTAATCACTATACTTGTTCTTAGTGCTAAGTCGGGATTTACTTTTGATTGGGTATAGACGACCATAGAAATACCTCCGGTCAAATTTTGGCGCCGTTGCCGGGGAGTTTTTGTGTTTTATTGTTGTTATTGATTATTGGTTTGAACCATTTTTATGGTTCAAACCCGTGCTACTAATTCCGGCTTTGCTTCTTTTGATCCAGAAAGTGAGAGGACGCACATCCGGTAACGAAGATAACAACAATTACAACAAGAGATGGCTGACCGTACTCTTCGTCAACTTACGCAGCCCACCTTGGCTCAAAACCCTCTTGCGGTCGCTATACCGGCACTAGGGGAAGGAGTCAACTTTGAGCTCAAACCGGGCCTCATTCACTTGCTCCCATCCTTCCATGGGCTAAGTGGTGAAGACCCCATCAAGCACCTTGGGAAGTTCCACACCGTTTGTATGAGCATGAAGCCGACCAATATTACCGAAGAATAGATCAAGATGAGGGCATTCGGCTTCACACTCAAAGATTCGGCGGATGATTGGTATTACCACCTTCTATCCGGGAGTATTGACACTTGGGAGAACCTTCACAAAGCGTTCTTGGAGAAATACTTTCCAGCTAAAAAGGCCAATAGCTTGAAGAAAGCTATAAGCAACATCGAGCAAGGGGCAACCGAAACTCTCTACGAGTACTTCGAAAGGTTTGCACGCCTCCAATCCAGGTGTCCTTTTCACGGATATATAACTCAAGATCTAGTCTTGTACTTGTGCAATGGCTTGCTAGACAATGAAAGGAGGATCGTCGATGCGGCTTGCGGAGGTAATATTCTTAACTCTACTCCTGACCTTGCTTTGGAAAAGATACAGGAACTAGCGGAAGGAACTCGGAAGTTTGGAAGGACCCCGGCTAGGAAAGGAGTTCATGCCGTGAGTTCCGGGAAGAGCGAGATTTCCACCGAGCTGAATTGAAGGAAATGGTGAAGAGGTTAACACTTATGGGAACACCGCAACAACTCAAAGCTTGTGGAGTTTGTGTTGACCCGTATCATCCAACGGACATGTGTCCACAAGTTCAAGATGACGATGCTGAAGTAAACGCAATGGGTTATGGACAACCACAACAACAAAGACCTAGGAACGATCCCTATGCACAGAATTTCATGCCAAATTGGCGTGACCAACAGAATTTTCGTTGGAGGGATCAACAAAACCAACAACAGCAGCCCGCCAAGGTAAGTATCACTCAACTGAAGATATGTTGCAGGTTTTGACTAAACACTTTGCTACTCATGTCCAAACAACAAAATCAAGCATCAAGAACCTTGAGCAACAGGTTAGTCAAATGGCGAAAGCTATTTCAAGGACCGAATTAAGGTTTTCCGGAGGATTGCCTTCTCATATGTTTATAAACCCCAAGGAGAATGTTAGTGCGCTAACATTAAGGAGCGGGAAGCAAATCCGACAAGAACCAACAAAAGAGTCCCAAAGTGAACCTTCTGTCGTTATTTCCGCACCCACAGCCGCCTCTGCGGCTGCAGCTGCGCCCAGCCCCGAAGGAAGGACGCCCCTGCGGCTGGCTGCCCCCGCCCCCGCGGTGACAACCCCTGAGCCGCCCCTGCACCTTCAAGCTGACGCCCCTGTGGAAAACACAACAGAAGGTTTTGCTGAAAAGGATACTTACGTCCGGCCTAGCTTTCCGCCGCTGTACTCCGAAAAGCCACCGGCTCCTTTTCCTGAAGCATTGAAGGAGCGAAGAATCATAGAGGACAAGGACCTCTTTGAGACTTTCTCTAAATGCGAGGTAAACATTCCTCTCCTTAAATTGGTGAAAAGTATCCCTAAGTATGCTCGTTTTTTGAAGGAATTTTGCACTATCAAGAGAAATCAAAAGCTAAAAGGGAAACAGAAAGTGCAAGTGAGTGAACATGTGTCGGCAGTTTTCCAACGGAGAATGCCCAAGAAATGCAGCGATCCGGGCATGGTAAGCATTCCTTGTGTTATAGGGGAAACCCGCTTTGACAAATCAATGCTTGATCTCGGTGCTTCTATTAATGTCTTGCCATATTCAATTTACAAATCACTTGGCCTTGGACCACTAATGGAAACTAGGATTGTAGTACAACTTGTTGATAGATCTAATGTGTACCCCAAAGGGATAATTGAAGATGTATTAGTGATGGTAGACAACCTAATTTTTCCTGCTGATTTCTTTGTAATGGATATGGAAAATGACTCGCATGTTGCACCCATTCTGTTAGGTAGGCCATTTCTGTAAACGACTAGGACTAAAATTGATTATGTTACTGGTAAATTGACCATGGAGTTTGATGGAGAAGTAGTGGAATTTGACATCTATGATGCAATGAAATTTCCTAGCGATGATCATTCTCTATGTACTATTGATATTGTTGAACCTTTTGTGCAAGATGTTTTTGATAACCCTGACGTGGATGAATTGAGAAATGTAATTGAGCATGACATTGATGGTTTCAAATCAAATTGTGTGTTAACATCTAGCATGAAAGAGGTCCTAGCCCAATTAGATGGGCATAAAAGGCTACCTATCTCCAATTTTGCCATTGGGCCCACTTTACTAACCCCAAGCGAGAAGCTTGTTCCGTCCATAGTGCAGGCACCGGAAATAGAATTGAAGAACCTTCCGTCACACCTCAAGTATGTTTTCCTTGGAGAACACAATACCTTGCCGGTAATCATCTCCAATAAGTTGACCACCGGACAAGAAGATAAGTTGGTGAACGTACTAAAGGAGCACAAGACGGCCCTCATATGGACTATTGCGGACATCAAGGGGATAAGTCCTTCCACTTCCATGCATAGGATTTTACTTAAGGACGAAGCCAAGCCCTCTAGGCAACCTCAAAGGAGGTTGAACCCACCAGTGATGGATGTAGTCAAAAAGGAAGTGTTGAAGCTCCTCCAAGAGGATACGATCTTTCCTATCTCGGAAAGCACTTGGGTTAGCCCGACCCAAGTGGTTCCAAAAAAGGGAGGCATCACTTTGGTGGAAAATCAACATGGAGAGATGGTCCCAAGCAAAACACAAACCGGATGGAGAGTTTGCATTGACTACCGCAAGCTCAATAAGGTAACACGAAAAGACCATTTCCCATTACCTTTTATTGATCAAATGTTGGAACGTCTTGCAGGTCATCAATACTACTGTTTCATGGATGGATACTCGGGCTATTTCCAAATAGCCATCGCACCAGAAGACCAAGAGAAGACGACGTTCACTTGCCCATTTGGCACTTTTGCATATCGCAAAATGCCCTTTGGACTGTGCAACGCGCCGGGCACTTTCCAACGGTGCATGATAAATATTTTCTCCGAATACATAGAAAATTTCATTGAAGTCTTCATGGATGATTTTGCCATCCATGGAGACAGTTTTGACGCATGTTTAGGGCATTTAAAACTTGTTCTTGAAAAATGTGTGGAAACCAATTTAGTTCTTAATTCGGAAAAATGTCATTTCATGGTCGAAAAAGGAATTGTGCTAGGACATGTAATATCCTCAAAAGGGATAGAGGTAGATATGGCAAAGGTTGATGTTATTCAAAATTTACCTTATCCTACTAATGTTCGGGAAATCCGATATTTTCTTGGTCATGCAGGTTTCTACCAAAGGTTCATCAAAGACTTCTCAAAGATCTCAACACCCTTGTGTGAATTGCTCAAGAAAGATGTCACCTTCATAGTGGATGAGGATTGTGATAGCATGAATTATTGTCTATATTTTGGGACCTGTTTAGACGTTTTATCTTCAATAATCTGCATGTTTGAATGTATATTATGTGATTATATTGTCGTTTCATCTACCTTTGTGGGAATCGAGGTCTACACCAAGTTTCGTTGTAATCGTAGGTAAAATGGCACGTTTTACATCAAAATGGAGCAAAAGGAGCTAAGGAGTCATTGGAGCTATATTCGGGAGCTTAAGAAAGAATCCAGGAATCATTGAATTGGATTATAGATTCACTTTGGACCAGATTTGAGAGATTTCACATTCAGTTGTGATTCACCTCGGTTGACTACAGAGTCACCTCGACCGAGGTGATCCAGAGGAGCCGACTCGACCGAGGCGAACACCTTGGACGCGGCAAGGATATTTTAATCTTGGCTGAGATCTTTTATTTTTTGGAAGGAGGATCTTATATTTTTGGGCTGGATTCCTGGAAGGAAGAAGATAATTTAGCCCATATATTTTACCTATTTTTATGGGAAGAGATCTTTCTAAGATATCTTATCTTTGGAGAGTAATTTTCCTATAAAAAGGGTTGGATTTTCCACAAATCCACATCACGCATACCATCGATAATCTGCTTATACACCGCTTAAGGCTGGAAGATTTGAAGAACCTTTTTGAAGGTTGAAGGAAGATTGAAGGAAGAAAGTTTATAGCTTTTATAGCTTTGTGAAGGGTTTTGTAAGATTCTCTTAGATTCCCTTCATTGTTGTCTGTCTTGTTGGATTTTGATCCAAGGAACGCTTGTTTGATAATTGATTCAGTTATTGAAGTCTTTCTCTTAAATTTTCTTGTTCAATTATTCTCTTTCTTCCCATATATTTGATTATTACTTTCATGATGATGAGTGGCTAATTTCCTTGTGTGATTCTAGGGTGATTGGCTGAAGGTTGTGGGAAAAACAATGATAGAACGATCTTAAATCACAGTAGGACCCTGAAAGCTCGAGTCTTTATCCTTAACCCTAAGCATCTTGCTCAGTCGATGAACATCTCGGCCGGGGTGGAATTCTTCTGACCAAGGTGACTTATCTGATCCGAAACTGAGAGTTAAGTGTTAGAGTTTGCCAAAACCTATTCTTATTACACCTTTCCTGGTTCAATGCAAGCCTAGGATGAGACTTACCCGGTGATTCCTTTGTTTGTTAACCCAAGATCATAAGTGTAGGTAATAAGGGTTTATCCTTTATTGGGGTTCGAGTGTGCCTTCATCCCATCTTTGTGAGTTAGCCTGAGACTTACCCGGTAAAGGTTGATTCTATTCCCTTAGGTGGTGTGTTGGTTTGAGGTTATAGTTCTTTACCTTGATTCCTTGAGACTTACCCGGTAATAGGAGTTACGGTTTGGGATTAGTGATTAGTGAGACTTACCCGGTGATCTATTCCACTTTAGTAACACCTTCCCTATGCAAATATCTCAGCTTTGTCCTCTTATCTTTAGATCTTGAGTTGGAACCACAACTAGATGCTTTAATCCCTAGAATTGCATATTTCCTTAATTGACTTTTTATCATCTTTGATTGATTTAATCGCTTTTGTGGTTAGTAGTTGCATTGATAACCTATTCCTGCTTTGTTTCACTAAGTCCTTGTGATCGACCCTTGGAATTCCTTGCTTTTACTACGATTGACCCGTACACTGCGGGTTCGCATCCTTGTTTTAAGCTTACATCTAGGGTTATAAATTTAAAGCTTGCACACACCGTTTGGAGCGAACAAGTTTTTGGCGCCGTTGCCGGGGACTTGGTCTAGACCGAGCCGGTTACGGTTGTCTTTCGGGGCTATTGCCCTTGTTGCTATTAACTACTCTTTCTATGAGTTTTGTAGTTTTCAGGATTCCCGATGACTACATTTGATCCAGCCTGGATAGCAAGACAAAATGCTAGGGCGGACCATTATGAATACTTGGAGGAGAAATACTCCTTCTATTGGTTCAACAATGAAAGGGAAAGAGAAGAAGCCATTAAGCATGAACTTGCAATGTGGGATGAACTGAATGTCCCTAAAAATATTTATGAGCAACCCCTTGAAGACTCTCTTGAATCAAGATGGGAGAGGTTGATGAAGAAGGTGGAGAAGCTCAAGGAAAGCACCCTATCCTATGCTAAGCCGGAAGAGGAGCATAAGGAAGTGCTGCAAGTTTCAAGCATTCCTCCAATCAAACCAGAAGTTTCTCTTGAAGCTTTTGAGGGAGAAGAAGATGTGGAAGATTTCGATCTAACTGTTGAGACCTCGGCCGAGGTGAAAGAGAGATCGGCCGAGGTGGAAGAAAAATCTGTAGAACTGGAAGAGAACGATGCAGAAGACTTTGGCCAAACTACTGAGACTGTGGTCAAAGTGGAAGAAAGATCGGCTGAGTTGGGAAATATTTCATGTGTGGATTATCAACCCAACATGAAACTTGTCCCAAGCTTTGGAGAACTTTACAAGGTACATTCTCCTACTTCATTTGAAATCCCTATTATAATTTCTGATTTTTCTAGGAATGCACCGGAGAGTTGGAGGTCTCTTCCGAAAGAACCTCCTAATATCAAGATGAAACCTCCCTTGAAAATATTGGAAGAAGATGCTCCTTGGATTATAAGGAGTGGAGTTTGCAAGCACTACACTGTTAAGGCGATGAAGTGTCTCTTGTTCAAGTATGGGGTCCCTCGCATGATAAGGACCTTGTACCATCCCCAAGCTAAAGATGGGGAAGCTACTAGGATTCTCGAGAAGCTGTTTTCTCGATCAAGGAAAGGATGGGGCGAAAGACTAAGTTATGTCCCACGGAAAAAGAGGAAGACCGGTAGGATTCCGGTAAGAACCAAACCGTACAAGCTTGTACGTAGGAGATCCTATCATTTGCCGGTGAAGTTAGGAACCGGAACCTTTTTGGGAGAGTTTTATTATAGATGTGATGAGCACTCCTCGATATTCGAAGTACATTGAGTGATTCCATGCCGTATGGTCCAGCTAGCGACCTTAAATCAAGCGCTTCTTGGGAGGCAACCCAAGGTATTGCTTTCTTTTCCCTTTTTCTAGTCTAGCTTTAGATAGTTTGCTTTTGCTTTGCTTTGTTTTGTTTTTGGCGTCCTAGACAGACAACAGGTGACATCTAAGAAAGGAATACAACCCATGAGCACAACTGGAAGGACAAAAGTTCGAGAATTTGAGAAGACGGAGTCTGAATGAGACACATCTCGGTTGTTGTCACAACACCTCGACCGAGATGATTCTTGAGCAACCGAGGCGACTAGGGTTTCTGAAGATCCACCTCGGTCCGTAAACCTCGGTCCAGTCGAGACCATCTCGACCGAGGTGACAGCAGTTCCAGAAAAGGGTATAAAAAGGGCTGAAGATTTCTCTCTCCTCTCTTTACCCTCTTCTCGACCGCGGCGCATCTTCCACCTCGCTCCTCCATTTTTCGCTCATTTTCGACGATTCTTGCTTCCAAACTGAGAGGAAAGCATCGAGGATCGCATTGCAAGCACCAATCTGTAGAAAGAACGAATCGAATCGACCGGATCTGGGTAATTATCGAAAAAACCCTAACTTCGTCTTTCCCTACTGATTTCTCTCGTTTTGGGCTTTGGTTGCCCCTACATTTGTTGAGAAACAGATTAAGTACCCCATAGGAACCTGTGGTAGTGATTTTGGGGGAAAAGAACTGGATTTTTGAGGGAATCGATCAAACAGCTCTTCGCCTCGGTCCAGTCGGCATGTGCCTCGGCCGAGGTGTTCTACAGGGTTGTCAGAACAACCGAGGTGACCTGAAAGATTACAAAAAGATGAGTTCTGAGAGACAGTTGGTCCCGAGGGACAGATCTTCTCCTTCTCCTTCTTCTTCTTCTCGACGTACTAGACCGGTGATCCACGAGAGACACCAGGTCGATTATGACCGCATAGCGGCCCGTCCAGTGATTGCACCCCGCTTCCTGGACATTTCAGCATTTGACTGCCTCCACGTTGATGATGATCTAAGGCGTATGATTTCTGTTGTTGGGCTGGAGCAGTTCACAGAGATTAGAGCTCCAGCCTATCTAGAGCCTACACTGGAGTTTGTCAGCTCCTTTACCTACTTGCCTACCGAGCGCCCCGTGAAGTACCGGTTGATGAACCGGAATTATTTGGTTCCTTTAGATCATTGGCGGGATATATTTGGCTTCCCGATTCCGACTGTTGCTGATTTTCCCTCCCGAGCTGTAGCTAGGGAGTTTTGGGGACAGATTGCTCACGTTGTTGAGCATGCAGACAAATGGAGACCTGGAGATTCTAGGGAGAGGATTATATTCCATCTTGCATTCAGATTGGCCCACAGGATCTTCAGTGAGACTCTTCTGGCGCGTACTGAGACGCCCCAGAAGGTCAGACAGGGTGAGCTACTGAGTTTATACTGCATGGTGACTGGAGGAGTCCCAGATTTTGGTTTGATGTTGGCAGAGGATCTGCATAGGATAAAGGCAAAGGGGAAGGGTGACATCTACTGTGGAGGTATTGTGACTCATATAGCGAGTTACATGGATATGGACCTCAGTGCTTGTACCATGGTGGCGGCTGCCAAGCCGCTTGAACTTCAGGAGATGATCACTCGGAGGATACTGGTTCCCCGAGGACTCACTACGCCATATGTGGCGATGCCATGGGAGCCAACTACACCGCAGGGGATCAGATGGTCAGCTCAGTTCTCCGTGTTTGATCCACATTACTGGCAGACTGCGTGGATCCCATTTATGGAAGATGCTAGAGAGGCGGCAGCTGCACCAGCTGAGGTGGATGAGGCTCATGATGATGAGGATTGTGGTGTTCCTATGGATACAGGCACGGATACTGCTGGGACTAGTGTGCCGGTCATCGATTTGGATGATGACGAGACTGAGGAGGATCCGGCTGCAGCACCAGCACGTCCTGCTAGACGTAGGGTACGCCGGCAGAGGGATCCACTTGCTCACCGTCGGATCGACGATCTGACAGATCAGATGATAGACTCCTATGCTGCCCTGACTGTAGACATCCAGGAGAGATTTGACGACCAGCGCCGAGAGATCGAGACTCATCAGATGCTAGAGGGCCAGCACTATCAGCGACGGATGGCGGAGATCCAGTTTGAGCATGTCATGGGTTATCCATTTGACCCATCCCAGTACCCGTATGTGCCACCACCTCCACCACCGGATCGGGATTATTGAGAGCTTGCAGGATTTTCTTTCTTTATTTATTATGCAGCTTAGCTATGTCCGGTGAGTTTTTTATTTCTCTAGACTTATTTTGACCCATTGGGACAATGTGTCCCACGTATGGGGTATTGGATGTATTATCTTACTATGGATGTATCACTTGACTCTATCGGATATTTATGATCTTATTTTGCTTTATGTGCTTATCTGAGATTACATGCATGCATACAGGTTATTTGATTGAGAAAAACGTCAAAAACTGGACAGAAAAAAAAAATTTGACCTCGACCGGGATGGTTCTGGCCAAACGAGGTTGACCACCTCGGTTGACCTAGAACATCTCGACCGAGGTAGTTTTCCAAACTGAGAATTTTCGAAACGTTTTGTGCTTCTTTTCTGGATATGATCTCAGTGAAGATTTTGTTTGCTGACTGGTTTTGAAATCTTTATATGCTTGAAAGGTTTTATAATATGTTTAAGTTGCTAAATGCTTTGTTTGAAATTTTTGGCATGTTTAATACTTTGTTTTTATCCAAATTATGTTGAATTTGAAGGTTGACACCACATGATGAGTTCTCTCACTTTCTTCCTGGAAAGACCACGACAATTCATTCTTTTCTCTTCTTCTTCTTAATCATGCTTAGCCCCTCATATACATATTTGCCTCCCTTTACCTATCCGGGAATTTGGAAGCAAGCAAGTGGTGAAGCAAGTGAAGTAAAAGTTGAGAAGTTGGCTGGAAGTTAGAAAGAAACAAATAGGTTTGGGGAAGTCAATCATGACGATGAGTAACTCGGCACCATTCACATAGCCGGGTGTTTGTGTCTTGCCAAAGTCGGATTGAGCGATATTCCTAACGGGTCATGGTATGTACATCAAGGGTTTGATGCATCTCAAGAAATTGATGATTGCTGATTTCCTAGGCTTCGGTTATTGTGCACCTCTGTCCATGCATCCCAAAAAGTAAAAAAAAAAAAGAAAAGTGTGAAATAAGCAAAGCTTATTGGTGGATGATGTTGAAAGTCAAGTGAAAGTGAAGTGATATCCTTTTCCCAGATTCTAGCACCACATTACCTTCTATACATCCCTACCCTACACGTTTCTTGACCTTTCTTTTGGGAAGCCCTTGAGACCTCGAGCTTGTTGATTGACTTAGTGGTTTAAACTAGATTATACATGATTAATTTCGATAATTATGATTTATTATGCATTCTACGATTTTATGCAAAGATGAACAACTTTCTTATATTTATAAAAATATTTTAAGCATATTTTGATTTTAATTTCCATGAAGTATTCTCTTAGAGTGATCTATGATTGTAGCACACCATTAAAATGTTTTGAAAGACTTTTTCATTGATCTTCATGACTTATAATTCATTCTATCTTGTATTTTATATTCGGAACTTGCTTGGGGACAAGTAAGGGCTAAGTATGGGGTATTTTGATAGCATGAATTATTGTCTATATTTTGGGACATGTTTAGACGTTTTATCTTCAATAATCTGTATGTTTGAATGTATATTATGTGATTATATTGTCGTTTCATCTACCTTTGTGGGAATCGAGGTCTACACCAAGTTTTGTTGTAATCGTAGGTAAAATGACACGTTTTACATCAAAATGGAGCAAAAGGAGCTAAGGAGTCATTGGAGCTACATTCAGGAGCTTAAGGAAGAATCCAGGAATCATGGAATTGGATTATAGATTCACTTTGGACCAGATTTGAGAGATTTCACATTCAGTTGTGATTCACCTCGGTTGACTACAGAGTCACCTCGACCGAGGTGATCTAGAGGAGCCGACTCGAACGAGGCGAACACCTTGGACGCGGCAAGGATATTTTATTCTTGGCTGAGATCTTTTATTTTTTGGAAGGAGGATCTTATATTTTTGGGCTGGATTCCTGGAAGGAAGAAGATAATTTAGCCCATATATTTTACCTATTTTTATGGGAAGAGATCTTTCTAAGATATTTTATCTTTGGAGAGTAATTTTCCTATAAAAAGGGTTGGATTTTCCACAAATCCACATCACGCATACCACCGATAATCTGCTTATACACCGCTTAATGCTGGAAGATTTGAAGAACCATTTTGAAGGTTGAAGGAAGATTGAAGGAAGAAAGTTTATAGCTTTTATAGCTTTGTGAAGGGTTTTGTAAGATTCTCTTAGATTCCCTTCATTGTTGTTTGTCTTGTTGGATTTTGATCCAAGGAACGCTTGTTTGATAATTGATTCAGTTATTGAAGCCTTTCTCTTAAATTTTCTTGTTCAATTATTCTCTTTCTTCCCATATATTTGATTATTACTTTCATGATGATGAGTGGCTAATTTCCTTGTGTGATTCTAGGGTGATTGGCTGAAGGTTGTGGGAAAAACAATGATAGAACGATCTTAAATCACAGTAGGACCCTAAAAGCTCGAGTCTTTATCCTTAACCCTAAGCATCTCGCTCAGTCGATGAACATCTCGGCCGGGGTGGAATTCTTCTGACCGAGGTGACTTATCTGATCCGAAACTGAGAGTTAAGTGTTAGAGTTTGCCAAAACCTATTCTTATTACACCTTTCCTGGTTCAATGCAAGCCTAGGATGAGACTTACCCGGTGATTCCTTTGTTTGTTAACCCAAGATCATAAGTGTAGGTAATAAAGGTTTATCCTTTATTGGGGTTCGAGTGTGCCTTCATCCCATCTTTGTGAGTTAGCCTGAGACTTACCCGGTAAAGGTTGATTCTATTCCCTTAGGTGGTGTGTTGGTTTGAGGTTATAGTTCTTTACCTTGATTCCTTGAGACTTACCCGGTAATAGGAGTTACGGTTTGGGATTAGTGATTAGTGAGACTTACCCGGTGATCTATTCCACTTTAGTAACACCTTCCCTATGCAAATATCTCAGCTTTGTCCTCTTATCTTTAGATCTTGAGTTGGAACCACAACTAGATGCTTTAATCCCTAGAATTGCATATTTCCTTAATTGACTTTTTATCATCTTTGATTGATTTAATCGCTTTTGTGGTTAGTAGTTGCATTGACAACCTATTTCTTCTTTGTTTCACTAAGTCCCTGTGATCGACCCCTGGAATTCCTTGCTTTTACTACGATTGACCCGTACACTGCGGGTTCGCATCCTTGTTTTAAGCTTACATCTAGGGTTATAAATTTAAAGCTTGCATACACCGTTTGGAGCGAACAAATTGCAAGAAGGCTTTCGACACTTTGAAGTCATGTCTCACCACCGCACCGATCATCCGTTCTCCGGATTGGGAGAAACCTTTTGAAATCATGTGTGACGCCAGTGACTACGCCGTCGGAGCTGTCTTAGGACAAAAAGACGGACGGGCCTCCCATGTGATCCATTATGCGTCTATGACACTAAATGGAGCACAAAGGAATTACTCCACCACCGAGAAGGAGATGTTGGCGGTAGTTTTTGCCCTTGAGAAGTTCAGGCAATACTTACTTGGGGTAAAGGTAATTATTTTCATTGACCATGCAGCCCTTAGGTACCTCATGGCAAAGAAGGAGGCGAAGCCACGATTAATCCGTTCATTCCATTGGGTGCTCATTCTAAGCAAATTTAACCTAGAAATAAGGGACAAAAAGGGAGCTGAGAACCTGGTGGCAGATCAACTGAGCAGACTAGTGCAAGAGAAGGAAGAACCAGGAAAAGAAAGAGAGATAGCCGGAAGCTTTCCAGACGATACATTCTACACAACTCTCTGTTGTGTAGCCGCCCCCGCGCCTCACACCAGCCGCCCCTGCGGCCAGCCGCCCCTGCGGTCCCGTCTAGGCATCCCTGCGGAATTGTCGACAGAGGTTTGTCTTAAGATTCAATCTTTTAAACCTTGGTAAGCTGACATTATGAACTTCATTGGTGGGCGGTAAAGAAGTGCAACATGAACATAGAAGAAGTGGGAAAATTCTGGAAGCTCCAATTGCAAGAGTTGGAGGAACTAAGGCTAGATGCATATGACCATGCTACCACATACAAAGAAAAGACCAAAGCTTGGCATGACCGGAACATCCTCCGGAAGGACTTCAAGGTAGGTAATAAGATACTTCTCTTTCAATCCTGTTTGAAACTATTTGCAGGTAAGCTGCGTTCAAGATGGACAGGGCCGTTCATAGTAGCCGAAGTATACCCTCACGGGGTTGTGGGTCTCTATGACCCCCAAACGCACAAGGTGTTTAAGGTGAACGGACAAAGGCTAAAGTTTTACCTTGAAGGAGTCAAGAATGATCCGATTGACGAGATGGTACTAGAGGAGGCACAGTCAAAGAAGTAGAAATCTTACGTCGAGCCAACAACGTAAAACAAAGGTGCTTCTCGGGAGGCAACCCGAAGGAATAAAAAGAGGAGCTTCTGTCAAGAAACCCAAAGGAATAAAAAGAGGTGACACTCAGGTCAGCGCCGCCCACGGCGTTGGGCCTGCGTGCTCCTCTCCCTCGTCGCCGCCTCTGCGGTATCAAACCCCCGCCCCTGCGGGTTTACCCAAAAAAGAAAAAAAAATAGGATCTCGAAAAAACGCCTATACCTACCACGCTCCAACCACCAATCCTCCTCACCAAACACAACCACAATCCCTCGCACCTCCTCTCTCTCAAAGTTACGAACGCCCCTGTGCCCTCAGAGAAACCACCCAACCACCCTCTCCGACGCCCCTGCGCCACAACACCAAGGACGCACACCTCCAACACCCTTGCACCACCTGCCCTCGTGCCAAACACCACCTCTCTTCCATTGCAACGTCGCCTGCACCAAAAACCACCACCGGAGCCACTCCAAGACGCCACCACCATGAAGCATTCGAAAAATCTCCTTCTACAGTTCTCCCGCACCTGCGGCTGCAAGGATCTGCCCCTGCGCCTCACCGCCCCTGCGTCTGCACACCCGCCCCTGCGGAAATCACAACAGAAAGGTCGATTCTTTTCCTTTTTCCAAACGTTCACTAATCTGTTGCTCAAATATTTGCAAGAATGGAAGCCCCAAGGAAATACAAGATGACGGAAACAGAGAAGGACCAATATAGGATTATGCAGGATCGAGTTGTGTATGCAACTCGATTTCTACATATCCCGACCTATGCAAACGTTTTTGGCAAATACTGGGCTCGGAGACTTCCTCCAGAAGAGTGCTCCGACATATCCGGAGCTCAACAGACAATTTATAGCCACTTTCACAATGCAGAAGGAAGACCACGTGTGTACCGGCCTCACCTTCAAGTTCAACAAGGTGAAGTACACGCTTGACTACAATGATTTACGGGAGGCTTTTGGGGTGACTCTAAACCCCTCTGAGAACTGGTGGGATCCCGTCCCGGCCCTGGACCTATGTGAGTTTTGGCAAGCAGCTACCGAGTCGGAGTTCCATGCTGGGGGTGAGTACTCCAACAAACTCACTCACCCCAGTTTGAGGTTGATTTCCAAGATCCTCATGAGTGTCTTCTGTGGACACAAAGAGGAAAACAAGGTCGCTCTCAAGGACCTCCCACTACTCTACTCTTGCCTTCCACATAGCGAGAGGCCGATGGATTGGCCCTCTCTCTTCCTCGCCGCTTTGAAGCGGATTAGGAGGAATTAATGAGCCGAGGGATATTATCGGCGGTGGGGTGATCTCTTTGATCGCCTCACAAGTGATGGACCTGTCCGAGTTAGAGGATGGGATGGCAGCTCCTCTCTACACTGAGGGGATGCTTAGGAGGTGCAAGCTCCTCCGGCGGGACGGGGAGAACCTGTTTTGGATCTCCCTTGCAGATGGGATCCACCTCACCTACCTCCCCGACCTTTACCATTAGGAGGTGACCTCTCCGAGCTCTACATACCGGCAGATCCTTTCGTGCCGAGGAGGCCACTAGTGGCCATTGTGGAGAGGCATGCCGCCAGCTCCAGCCGGGCCCATCAGGAGGAGCACCTGCCCCGCCCAGATGACGAGGAGATGCCCACAGCGGCACCAGAGGAGGACCCGGCCCTTGCGAGCCTTCAGGCTCAGATGGCGGCCATGACGACCCAGCACCGGGCATGGCAGTCCGATTACCAACGGACTATGTTGGAGCAGCAACAGAGCTGGCAGGACACTTTTGCCACCTCCATGACCTCACACTTCGACCAGAGGCAGGAGGCCTGGCAAGCAGCCCAGCAGCAGCAGCTAGAGGCTCCACAGCTGGCTTGGCAGGCCAGTTTTGAGACCTCATTTGGTCGTCGGATGTCTGCCCAGCAAGACCGCATTGATGACATCTACCAGCGGCAGGAGCACTTTTTCCGCCACTTCCCTTACCCACCGGAGGAGGGTCCTGGTGGTCCATCCGGACAACCCCAGTGAGGGGTACATTTCTTTCCCTTCTCCCACATTTATCTTTGACTCATTTTCACTTTGAGGACAAAGTGCACTTCAAGTATGGAGGAGGGATATATATCATTGCTTGTACAGGTCATTTAGTTGTTTTTTGCATTTGTTTTTGCATTGTTGAAATCAGTTTCATTGGAAAAAAAAAGCCAAAGAAGTGAAAAAAGGCATGAAAATCCTTGGATAAACCGAAAACCCGAAAAGGCAGTTTAGGTAAAAAGAAGGTAGTCCGACCAACCTTAGATTGGTGCAAAATTGGAGTTGAGGGATATGAGTTTAAGTGAGAAAAGAAGAAGAGTGGCAAGGTGAAACCCCGAAAGGGCGCCTTGGCAAGATGAGCGACACCAAGTGTAGGTTTCCCTTCCGGCGTTTTGGCGACATAAGAAGGGGAGTCATAAGGAGGTTGTCCGGGTAGGCCACTCTTGGAGCGATAAGGATGGTAGTATCTCTTTTTCTCACATTTCCTCTCTTGTCCTTCTTTCTTTCTTGATTTTTCTCTTGTTTTCCATTATTTTTCTGCTCACTCATGCTTCCTGAGGCCTTTGAGTCTAGTTGATGACATTTGTTTTTACTCGGGACGAGTAAAAGGTCTAAGTATGGGGGAGTTTGATAGGTGATGGAATCACTATCAATTAGGGTAGTTTTTAGAGTTTTTTTTATTGCATTAGTGTCGGTTTATGCTACTAACTCCTTGATCCAGAAGAAGAAGATTAAAAGAAGCTAAAGAAGGAGTTATAAGCACTTAGGAGTGAAGATTGATCACAAAGCAAAGCTTCTGCTGCCTTACCGCCCCTGCGGGTCCTTGCAGCCGCCCCTGCGGTGACTTGCCTTGACGAGACGAAGACCAGCTCCCCTGCGCCTCCCACTGCGCCCTGCCTGCGCCTCGCCTTGGGAGCTGGAAGGTGAAGAGTCCGTGTCACCGCCCCCGTGTTGGCCTTAAGGCGCCCTTGCGCCTTGACATCAGAAACGTCAGGAAGGCAAAAGGTCAGACGTTGAAGTGAAACAAAGATCCGCCCCAGCGGAGTTGTGTAGCAGCCCCAGCGGTTCTAAAGAAGATCAACCGATTCTGCCTAAACCGCCCCTGCGGTTCCTAAAGGACGCCCCTGCGGTTTAACGCCAGAAGCTTTACTCCGGATGTTTACACCACCTTTATGGCATTTAAGGTGGCTGTTTTAGGCCGGCTATTTACTCCAAATTAAGTGTCTTTTGTAGTATAAATAGTCCATGGCTGATTGCTAGAATCATCCATACTTTTCCCCACAAAATCCATTTTAGACTTGAGTTTTTCCATTGTAATGAGTTGCTAACTCCCTTGCTACATTGGGTTGGTTTGAAGCTCCTTTGTTTCTTTGGTTGTAAGTTCTTTTTAATATAAGTTTTTATTCAGTAATGCTTTGTGTTTCCATGATCTCCATTGTTTAATTGCATGTTAACTATTACTTGAGATTGATCACCTTAGGTTCTAAAGTGTATGTAAACAACTAGGATTAACAGGTTCCGGGTTCGGGTCTTTAATCTAGTAGCAACTTTAAGTAATAACGGGTTGTAATTACTTACAGAAAAGGAACACAAATATAAAGATAAGTTTAACGGTTTTAATCTTCTCTTTATATCCCTTAGTCTTTGTTTGAATGCTAACTTGTTATTTGTTCTTGTAGGTTTACGGAACTTTAATAAGTTAAGTTGTGTTGATGCCGGTTGGCTCAACACATATGTATGATCGAGACAGGAGATTACTTAAAAACTTGTAAAAGGAATGCACCAAAGTAGCAATTGCATGCTTAGAATCAACCTAGTGTAGATTCATCCATTATTGTCTTAATTGTCGCATTAATCGTTTTCGTAAGTTTTTGTGCATTAGTTCAACCAAACCCCCCCCCCCTTGTGTCACTTGTCATTATAATCGATAATTGCATCTAAAACACCTTAACTCTCTTGGGTTCGACCCTTACTTAATCACTATACTTGTTCTTAGTGCTAAGTCGGGATTTACTTTTGATTGGGTATAGACGACCATAGAAATACCTCCGGTCACCCTTATACACCTCGACAAAATGGCATTGTTAAGAGAAAACAAAGACATTTTAGAGGTTTGTCATATCTCTATTTCATTAGTTAAAACTACCTCTCATCTATTGGGGTTACTACATTCTTACTACTACTTACATCATCAATCGATTCCCTCTTCAGGTTTCTTAGACCAAATATCCATTTGAGTTATTATTCCACAAAATACATGAATACTCTCACTTCAAGGTCTTTGGTTGCTTGTGTTTTGTAAGCACCAATGTCCCTCATCGAGATATATTTTTTCCTCGAGAGCATCCTTGTAATTTTCCGGGATACCCTTATGGAAAGAAGGGTTATAGGGTTCTTACTCTCACCTCTAGAGAAAATTTATTCTCTTGAAATATTGTTTTCATGAGACCGTATTTCCTTTTCATTACATTTCTTCCTCTTCCACCACCCTTCTTGTTCATTCGTCATCTCCCTCCTTTGATACATCTATTTTCATGTCATCTATTTTCCCAATTACAGTTCCTCCCACTTCAACTACTATCTAGTCTTCCTCTCTTTCAACTGATCCTCTTCCCTATATTTTGTCTCCTACTTCTTCTAGTTCCTCCACTAACTTTCCTTCTTCTTCTCTTGTTTTATCATTACCTCTTAGACGTTCCACTCACCCTTATAATGCTCCTAACTATCTCCGATATTTTGTTTATACGTATGGCTCTTGCCCTTTGCCCTCATCGGGTTTGTTTCATTGTTCTTCTTTACCTTCTTCTCACTATGACTTTGTCTCCTCTTTCTTCATATGTTGACACTCACTAGATTGATGTATGCATAAATGATATCGAGCTTTACAACACAACTACACTTGGGACATTATGCCTCTTCCTCCTTAGAAAACGGTCATTGAGTGTAAATGGTTTTTAAGGATAAACTTATTGTTGATGGTAGTCTAAAAAGATACAAGGCAGACCTTGTTGCAAAAGGTTTCGCTTAACAAGTTGGCGTCGACTTCATGAGACATTCTCCCCATAATGTTAAAATGACCACAATATGTAGCATTATTGTCATAGTTGCCTCTAAGTTGTGGGTATTACATCAACTTGATGTGAATAGTGTGTTTCTTCATGGAAAGATTCATGAGGATGTTTATATGCAACTTCTTCACAGGATTCTTAATCCTCTCTCTTGTTTGCAAGTTAAGGACATCTTTATATGGCCTTAAACATGCGTCTCGGCAATGGTTTTATCGTCTCACAACATCTCGTTTTGTTCGAGGTTTACTCAATCAAAGAATGATAATTCTTTGTTTCTCATGCACTAGTCTTCTCGTGTTACTATTGTTGCAATTTACATTGATAGTTATTGGGTCTGATCTTAAGAAAATCTCTCAACTAAAGACTTATCATGATACAATTAGTATTAAAGATCTTGGGATACTTCATTATCTTGATGATTCATTTAGCATTAAAGACCTTAGGATATTCATTATTTTATTGGCGATATCAGCTATGTTGAGTCCATGTTCACCCTTGAGCTTCTACGTGATACTACTCCTCTTTCCCTTAGTGTCAAACTTTTGCCAAACCATGGTGCTCCTATCCCTAATGCTTCTGCTTATAGGGCGAGATTGCTATTTGTACCACATGATTCATTCTATTTGTACTCATACTACGCCTACGCTTTGCGTAAACGTAGTAATTGGGGCATTTTCAGCTTCAATAAAAAAGGCTGAATTGGCATTATGGACCTTTTACACTATAGAGTTAAAATTTAGGACCCTACGATAACAAATTGAGAAAATGGCTCCTACTTTCCTATAGTAATTCAGACATAGTACAAAAAACGTAGAAATAAAACAAAAAATGTAGAAACAGTAAAAAAAAAAGTGCAGTCATCCTCCTGTTGACTGTGACACTTCTGAGTGCTGATTGTGACACTGCTGATTGACATTTTGGAGGGAAATTTTGGCCCAAAAAACACAACCCTCTGCCAAAAAAAACTCCATGAAGAACGTTTGCTTGTTTGTTTCTGGGTAAGCAGTCTATCTTCAATAATGCATACCCAAACTGCACACACATATACTCAATAATCAATATCGAAAAAATGCATATCAATCACTCAATAAGCAATACCCAAAAATGCATACCCAAAAAAATGCATATTAATCACTCAATCAGCAATACTCAAAATTGCACACACATATACTCAAAAATCATACCCAAACTGCACACACATATACTCAATAATCATACCCAAAAATGCATATCAATCACTAAATAAACAATACCCAAAAATGCATACCCAATAAAATGCATATCAATCACTCAATAAGCAATACTCAAAACTGCACACGCATATACTCAATAAACAATACCCATAAATACTTACCCAAACTGCACACACATATACTAAATAATCAATACCCAAAAAATGCATATCAATCACTCAATAAGCAATACCCAAAAATGCATACCCAAACATGCGACCCCTGGCGGCGTCTTGTAGCGAGGGAAGGCTCGTCGACTACTTGTCCCTGTGCATCGAAGGCACCGACTGCAATGCCACCGTCTGCGGCACTCTAAACCCCTAGCGGTCAATCGGTAGCGATGGAAGGCGCCGACTGTGCTTTCTTTGGTCCGGTGGTGCAAAGAAGGGTAGGGGAAGAGGCGGAAAGAGGCAGAGAACGAGAGAGGAAGAAGGGGAAGACTTGTCAGAAGCCTCGACGGGCTGGGGAAGAAGATTGAAGGCACGCAGTGCCGGTCCTCGACGGGCTGAAATAGGAGATGACCAAGAGAGCAGGTTCCGGTTTTTGTCTGAGACGGAAGGTGGATGAGAGACTGGGAAGGTAGGGAAGTGAAGGTCCGGCGGGTGAGCAAGAGAAGAAAGAAGAAGGATGCGGCTAGGTTAAAAAAAATAAGAGGTTCGCATTTAAATTTTCTACAGCCCATCATTCAATTCAAAATAACCTCAATAATATCCATACTCTTCTAGCTACAAGGCTAGTTTTTTCATTTTACATAGGAGTCCCTTTTACAAAAGTAAACTTTTAAGAGCCCTATTTCACTAATCAAGTCATAAAAAAAGAAGAAAATTGCTACGGCTACGAGAAGCGTAGCCGTAGAAGTTGAAAAAGGAAAAAAGTAACTATGCCTCCGCTACGCGTAGGCGTAGTTACTTTCGCTTAATCTCTACGCAGAAAGCAACTACGCCTACACAACTTATCACGTACGAAAAGTAAGTACGCCTACGCAACGCGTAGGCGTAGTTGCTTTCCGTCTCCAAAACGCGTGAGCGTAGTATTGTCTTCCCCACCACGCGCCACTTTTCTTCTCTCCATCGCCGACGACAATCCTTCCTTTTCGTTTTCTTTGCACCGGCGACGTATCACCACCACAGGCACCACCAGCAAACACCAGAAGGGATGGTCAGAAGCCGAGAAAGAGATGGAGGTATAGTCGGACGGGTAGCCGCTTCGGAAACGGCGGAGGGGACTCCTCCGGCAACGTCTCCGGCGACGGTCGCGGACGAGCCGTTTCCGATGTTGATGTTGGGCGAGGACGAGGTACACGTGGAGGGCGCTTAAGGGGAGGCGTAGTCCAAGGATGTGCGACATCTAGCGCTTCCTCTGATGTCGGGGTACAACTTTTTTAATTTATTGTATTTTAATTATTTTTGTCGGTAATCAGTAAACTATTAATCGATAATTAGTGAAATTAGTGGATAAATAGTCGATTATTAATGAAATTATTGGTAAATTAGTGAACGGGTCGTTAATTAGTGGAGAAATTAGTCTTTAATTAAGCAAATTAGTGGATAATTAGTTAATTAGTGAATAATTAGTTAATTAGTCGACAAATTGGTCGATTATTAAAGAAATGAGTCGTTAATTAGTGGATTAGTATATAACTAGTCGTTAATTAATGTAATTAGTCGATAATTACTGAATGAGTCGTTAATTAATGATTTACTAGATAATTAGTCGACAATTAATGAAAGTAGTCTACAATTAGTCATTAATTAATGAATTACTCGTTAAATAGCGAATTAGTCGAAAATGAGTCAACTAGTTAATGAAATTAATCGTTAATTAGTGATTTAGTAGACAATTAGTCGAAAATTACTTCTATTAGTCGACAATTAGTCGATATTTAATGAAATTACTTGTTAATTAGTGAATTAGTAGACAATTAGTAAACAATTAGTCGATAATTAGTCGATAATTGATGAAATTAGTCGTTAATAAATGAAATAGTGTACAATGTCGTTAATTAAAGAAATTAGTTGTCAATTAGGTAATTAGTAGATAATTAGTAAACAATTAGTCGACATTTAATGAAATTACTTGTTATTAGTGAATTAGTAGACAATTAGTCGACAATTAATGAAATTAGTCGACAATTAATGAAATTAGTCGACAATTAATGAAATTAGCCAATAATTAATGAAATTAGTCGATAATTAATTAAATTATGCAAATTATATAGGTTGTCGGGACTAGTACTCATGGATGGGCCGCTACGGTTTCGAACTGTAACCGGCGGCTGATAGAGATGGGATTGGCGCATCCCGATGACCTACAGGAGGAGCATCAGGAGGAGGAGGAGAAGAGAGTACGGGAGGCTGAGGAGCATGTAGACGAGCGGATAGACACGCTATTCCGTTCCTCAGACGCTTCTGGCGGGCAGATCCTACTGAAGGCAGAGGTCAACGCTTATACGATGGAGCTGCATGATTCCATGGACCGTCGTTTGCCTGCCCCGCTTACTCAGAGAGCTCTACACCGGGGCTAGGAGAGTCGGTCAGTCTACACAAGAGGGTGAACCGCCACCGCCTCCTTCTCCACCTCCACCTACGCCTCCGCATGAGGCTGTAGATGACGACGTTGGGTATCCCAGAGGTCCCGCTATACAGGACCTACTCTTTAGTTACGAGACCCACGTTGTTAACGACATATAGGTCGGTCAGGTACGGATTTATATTTCAATTGGTATGTTATATTTTATTAAATTTGAATGTGTTACTGACGTTTTAAATGATATTTTCATAACAAGATAGATTTGTCTTACGAGTCTATCGTCTAGGAGCCACGATCACTGGCTTGCGTAGCCTTGCTGATCGATTTGCATGCTCGGAGTGGATGGCACTTGTCAGAGGGAGTGAATTGCACGGCCTCCTAGAGATGTAGTGGGGTGGGGTGGACCATGCGCTCGCATCTGCGTTTGCGGGGCGGTGGTATCCAGAGACCTCCGGATTTCACTTTCCATGGGGACAGATCTCGATCACCCTCCATGATGTCTACCACATTCTAGGACTTCGCATTGACGGGGACGAGGTTGTTGGCGTCCGGGATGACACACTCTTCACCTTCATGTTCGGCTTCCCGCCGTTGGAGGTGAAGGCCGCCGTGAAGGCGGGTGGGTGGCCGACAACTCATCTCCTCTCTACGCTCAGGACTATGGCAGAGTCCCTAGAGGCAAGGCAGGAGGACATCACCAGCGGATTCCTAGCTCTTCTCATTGGCTCCACCCTGTTCATTGACAAGACCACGAATAGGGTTAAGTCTCATCTACTGAGCGTCTGTCGCGACCCCACCACGATGGCGTCACATGCTTGGGGGATAGCTACATTGGCATATCTGTACCGACAACTTGGCGAGTCCTCCAGGAGGGAGGTTCATACCTCAGTTGGTTGTTCCCTTCTTTTGGAGATATATAATCAATTATAACTTTTTTATTTTCAATATTTTAATGAAATAATTAATATGAAATTGTTATTGTGTTATGCGGTCGTGGATTTACGCTTATTTCTCCCACTTTAAACCTAGAGGATATCATGACCCTCTTAGACAGAGGGATGCACAACATGCGTTGAGGTCGGAGAGGGGTCCTACGGGGCAGATGGAGAGATCGGCCTTTTTGGGATTTAGGGCCAAACTATCGATGTGTAGGATGGATGAGGTACTAATAACTCATGTTTAAACTTTTAATTACTATTTGTGAAATGACTTTGTACGTTTGTCGTAGGTGATGTGGATGCCGTGGGGTTCTCTTGACGGCTTCCAGATTGGACAGATGCGCATATCGGCCTATTTGGGGGTGATACGCTTCTGTTGGTGGGAGGAGTCATATCACCCCCAGTTTCTGCTATGCTAGTTTGGGCGTGTCCAGGTCGTCCCTCCACAGCTTCATACAGTCCCTCCAGGATGGATCATCCACCCCTTCGTGATGAAGAGGCTAGCGAAGGTAAGGAAGTATGAGCTATTATTTGCTCCAGAGGTGTGACATCTATGGACGACGTGAGACCAGCATCTGTACGACATACAAAGTCATCCAACGGTCATCGACCCATGACAGATGGATGAGTACTTTCTGGAATGGTTCTTACCGCGTACTCATCCATACCTGCAGCCACCTCCAGATGGTGCACCACCACCGCCTCCAGCTGCACCTGTTGTACTTTTAGAGCGGGTACAGATAACATTTGTTACTTTAAAGTTCAATTTCTTTAAGATTTGGTTGAGTAATTAAGGCTTTTGTTGTTCTACAGCGCGTGCAAATAGCACTAGGTATCGCACGAGAGGCTTTGGCTAGTGGTCCTCCGTTCGATGTTGATGTTCTTCACCGCCTAGTTGATGTCCTAGGAGGAGACGAGGCATCACATGCGCCACCTCCTGTTAGGGCATCTCAGCAACATGATTAGATAGTTAATTATGTTATGATTATGTATGTAAACTATATTTCTTATTATGTATGAACATGCTTTATGATTGTGTATATACATTATGTTTCATTCTCATCTCTTTCCTTATTTCATAACCAATTGCATATCCTTATTGAAAATGATTTGTTTTGAAAATAATTTGGTTTGAAAATGATTTTGTTTCTTTCCTTAAATCATAACCAATTGTAGTTAGAATCTGTAGTTCATAACCAATTGCATCTCCTTAATTCATAACCACAAATCTCATAACCACAATTCTAATTTCATTAAAAAAAATAACCAATTACACTTTCATGAACACAATCCTCGGTACATTCAAAAAACAAACAATTACACTTTCAAAGATGATAGACATCAAACTAATGATGAGTCTTCTCTCTGAAGCAACCTTCTGTATCTCGCTATTCTTCGGTCATATATGTGGGAAAATTCATCAACTGAAGCATTGTGACCCCAAACTTGTCCACAATGTCCTGGCTCAACCTACCCTTCCGGTGCATGGTCATAAAGGATGTTGAAAACTCCACCTTGATTATATTTGTATACGTGGTGATAGAAGATTTAAACACAAATGAAGTGGTTTTTAATACTAACAAATTATCAATTGTATGTATAGTTTCTTGGTTTGTTATAGTGTTTTGTCAAATATGTATGCAGGCCTTGAAACGCATTTCAAAGGATTGCCAGAGGCCTTGAACTCAAATACAAAGGGACTAACGAAGAGTTTAGAGAAGTTCAACACGGAGGCCATGACAACCATTTCAAGGGATCAGAAGCCGAAGCCTTGAAGTGGAAACAAAACGGCTGGAAGGATTTCAAAACTCTAAACAACCAAATCTACAAAGAAGATCTTCTAAAGAGATATGTCCAACAAGAAGATACGCTCAAGAGGAGATCTTAAGCGGCCATGCTCAACGAAGATCTCAACCGACCAAGTAGATTTGATTCAAAACAGGATCTCACAAAGATCCTCAACCAAAAGCACAAAGATCCTCTCTCAACGGATTTCGGATATCTTCACAACAAGTATGAGAAGATTACGTTCAAGAGAGATCAACGTGCTTTAAGGAGATGAAGACTTTAGAAGATCTACAACGTCTACTTCATCTAAACCAAGAAGCGGCTTTCATGGAGAAGAAGAATCATCTTCAACGGTCATCTTCCCAATGGCTAGAAGACCTCTCCTACGAAGACTATAAATGAAGATGTCGATTGAAGAACAAGGTACACAAGCTTACACGGAAACATTAAAAGTCTTCAAGCGATCAAAAGCATCTTCATTCGATCAAACAAGTTTTCTTTCACTCTTTTACAAAAAGTTTTATCCCCTAGAGAGAGATAAAACTCGAGAGCTCCATTGGTATATCTAAAGAGTGTTATACTAGAGCTTGTGTTACTCTCTGAAGTAACTAGGCTATTATAGCAAGGTGAAGAGTTGGAGCTAGATCGTAGCGTTGGCTACAATGAGAGAAGAAGGGGATTTCTTCTAGTTTGTATCTAGGACCCTTTGAAGCTGATAATAGATAGTTAGATCCTATGGCTATACCCTAGAACGGAGAGTAGGCTATTTAGAGACAAACTTCGTAAACATATCCTTGTGTCGATCTTTTACATTCCGCACTTTATCTGCTTTATTGTGACTAACTGTGTTTTGCAGGAGAGCAAAGTCAAGGTCCTTGAAAGTAGTTTCAAAGCCCTTGAAATCAAGTTGTCTCACAAAGAGCTCTGATCGACATCAGGCCTTTGAAATCAGTTTCAAAGCCTTGAGATAGGTTTTTGCGAAAAGTTCTCATACTCTATGTAACCCCCCTTCTAGAGTATCTTTATCCTTTATATTCACCTAATGGTTCTTCAATTGGTATCAGAGCTAGACTCACGTATATTGATTTAATCATCAGTGAGACTAATCATGAATCTTGTAGGTGATGGAGGATTTTCTCAAGGAAGATCCTCATCTCGACCACCACTCTTCTGTGACAACAACTTTTCCCATTGGAGAGCACTCATGCGCATGTTCATTATTGACCAGGACATGGAACTATGGAGCATCATTCAGGACGGCTCCAAAGTCCCAAGTACCACAGTTGAAGGTGTCCAAGTCCCAAAGAAGGAAGCTTACTTCACACAAGTTGACTTGGACAGTGTGTCAAAGAACTACAAAGCTATGAACCTGCTCTACTGTGGATTAGATGCATATGAATTCAACCGCATCACATCATGCAAGAGTGCAAAGGAGATATGGGACAAACTCGTTGTCACATACGAAGGAACAAGTCAAGTCAAGGAAACAATGATTAGCATCTTCCTCATACAGTATGAGCTATTCAAGATGAACCCAAATGAACTAGTTGATGAAATGTTCACAAGATTTACTGAGATTGTGCATAATTTGGACTCACTTGGAAAGGTCTTCACAAACGAAGAAAAAGTTAGGAAGGTTCTAAGGAGCCTGCCTAAAGCTAAGTGGGGACCAAAGATGACTGCCATCGAAGAAGCTCAGAATCTTTCAACTCTTCCTCTCGACAAAATTCTTGGAAAACTCATCACACACGAAATGGTTCTTGGTGAAGAAGATGGAGAGCTCCCATCCAACACAAAGAATCTAGCATTGAGATCGAAAAAGGATGAGTTATAATCTGAAGAGGAAGATAATGATGATGATGATGTAGAAGATGCAATTGCTATGATCTCTAAGGATATCGCGAGAATTCTCAAAATAAAGAAACAGTCTGCAAACAATAGAGAATATCCGCGAACATCAAGACCCCGAGGTAAGTTTTCTAACTCTAACAAGAAAACTAAAGTTCTGACTTGTTTTGAATGTGGTGAAACATATCATCTCGTTAAGGAATGTCCATAAAATAAGAGGACTAACTTTAAGAAGAATGATCGAAATAAGAAAGCTATGGTAGCTTCATGGAGTGATTTAGATTCCTCAAGTGAATCAGAAAACGAAAAAGAACAAGGAAACCTCTGTCTTATGGCCGATCATGAAGAAGATTCAAATCTCTACGTTGATAATATGGTGAGTACTATCATGTCTCAACCTGAATCTGATCTCACACAATTCCTTAAAGACATTATCATATGTGACAAAGAACATAGGATAAGGATAAATTCCCTAAAAAAAAGCTTTTGAACAAGAAAAAAACTAAGTGAGATGTCTCTTGAGATTGAAAATCTTAACACGGAAAAGGTAGACCTTGATGATACTATCAAGGCCTTGGAATCGGAAAATACGATTCTCAAGGACAACCTCTCTTCTCTTCATCGAAACTATATCGATCTAGAGAAAGAGAAAGTTGGTCTAACTTTGACGTGTCAAGACCAGAAGACTACGCTTGTCAAATTCATTCGTTCAAAAGCCAATCTTGAAAGAATGATGGGTGAACAACAGTCCTCACTTAACAAAAATGGTATAGGTTATCATAGGAGTTTTCCTAGAAAACCGACTACCACCTTTGTTAAGGCTAAAGGAAGTATTCATATGCCCACATGTTTCTACTATTGTAAAAAGGGTCATGTAAAATCTACATGTCCATATAGAAGAAATGATCCTTACATCAATAGAAGCACTTATCCTCTATGTTTAAGGAAACAGGTCAAGCAAATTTGAGTACCTAAAGGTACTAGACCACCAAACATGATTGAGCCTGAATATGGATCAAAATATGTCATTTGGTCGACCCGAAAAGGTTGATGTTTGTTGTTTTGCGTGGATATCACCAAGGTAAAGGAGCATAAATGGATATTAGATAGTGGTTTCTCAAGACATATGAGTGGAAAAAGTTCAATGTTCTCAGATTTAAAAAAGCAATCATCTAGAACCATTACGCTTTGTGATAAAGGAAAGTGTGACATTATTAGCATTGGTAAAATATGTTATAATTCATCTAACTTTATTGATAATGTATATCTTGTTAACGGTTTGAAGTATAACTTGCTTAGCATCTCTCAAATATGTGATAAAGACATAAGGTAATGTTTGATTCAGAAAAATGTGAAGTTCAAGACAAGTCAATGGGTGATATTGTGTTAACTGCTCCTAGATGTAACAATGTTTATTTTAGGAGTACTAACCAAGTTTCAGGAACTAAGCTAAAGTGTCTCAAGGCCTTGACTGATGATCCAAGGCTTTGGCATAGAAGACTTGGTCACGTAAGCATGCATACAATGCAGAAGTTACTTTCAAAAGATTTGGTACGTGGCTTGTCAAACCTAAACTTCAAGGTAGATGAACTATGTAAAGCTTGTACACAAGGTAAACAAACAAGAGGTTCATTCAAACCAAAGAAGGTTGTAACTTCTTCTCGACCCATTGAACTTTTACATATGGATCTTTGTGGACCTATATGTGTCAAATCTCCCAAAGGTAAACAATACATCCTTGTTATTGTGGATGATTTTCCTCGATTTACATGGATATCATTCTTACGAGAAAAATCTGAAGCATTGTTTGAGTTTTCGAAATTATGTAAGGAGTTGCAAACTTTGAAAAACTTACCAATCGTTTCTGTAAGAAGTGATCATGGTAGAGAATTTGATCAACTGAAGCTTGATTTGTTTTGTGCAAAATATGGTATTTCACACAACTTTTCAGCTCCTAGAACTCCTCAACAAAACGGGGTTGTGGAACGTAAGAACCGCACCTTAGAGGATATGTCTAGGACTATGCTTTTAGAAAACAGTTTGCCAAAAAGATTTTGGGCAGAAGCAGTAAACACTGCAAATTATATCTTGAATAGATGTCTAATTCGCCCTATTTTGAAAAAGACTCCTTATGAACTCTTTAAGGGTAGAAAACCTAATATTTCTTATTTTAAACCCTTTGGATGTACATGCTTTGTTCATAACAATGGCAAAGATAACCTTGGAAAATTTGATGCACGTAGTGTTGAAGTTGTATTCATTGGATATGCTTCAAATAGTAGAGCTTATCGGGTTTATAACAAGCATACCAAAATTGTTGAGGAAAGTATTCATGTCATATTTGATGAAAGCAATGATGGTACTTTGAGTGAAAGTTTTGCAGATCTTAATCTGAATCAACGAGAAGATCACGATTCGGATGAAGAAGAAGATCCTAAAGATCAAGAAAAGAATATGCAAGAAAAGATTCAAGATACCGGAGAAAACTCTCAAGACCTTGAAACACACCTTCAAGACCTTTAGAAACAGAAAACTGCGATGTTAGAACTCCGTTTCAAGGCCTTGAAACCCAAATTCAAGGCCTTGAGATAGGATCCAAGGGCAACACTCCAACGGTACCCGAATCTAGTTAAGCATATGAGCCTCAATCGTCAGGATCTGTTCCATCTTACAAACGAAAGAAGTTTTAACACTCTTCATACCATCCACAAGAGAATGTGATCTAAGATCCAAACGTAGGAGTTCAAACTCGATCCAAAGTAAACAACTTGTGTGCGTTCTCTTCATTCGTATCTCTTATTGAGCCAAAAAATTATATTCAAGCTCTTCAAAAACCCGACTGGATCGTTGCCATGCAAAATGAACTTAATGAGTTTGAGAGAAACAAGGTTGGGACTCTTACTACAAAACCAAAGCATCAATCCGTCATTGGCACGAAATGGGTTTTTCGAAACAAGTTGGATGAAAACGGTAAATTCATTCGAAATAAAGCACGACTTGTAGCTCAAGGCTATAACCAAGAAGAAGGTATTGATTATGAGGAGACTTTTGCTCCGGTTGCCAGGTTATAAGTCATACGTATTCTACTTGCTTTTGCATCTTTCATGAGCATAAAGTTATTTCAAATGGATGTAAAATGTGCTTTCCTAAACGGCTTCTTAGAGGAAGAAGTATATGTTGCTCAACCACCTGATTTTGAAAATGATGAATTTCTTGATCATGTTTTTAAATTGGACAAGGCTCTTTATGGTCTTAAGAAAGCTCCTCGAGCTTGGTATGAAAGATTGTCCAAGTATCTCCTTGAAAACAATTTCAAAAGAGGTTTGATTGATAAAAATTTATCTATCAAAACCAGAGGCAACGATATTTTAGTAGTACAAATCTATGTTGATGATATATTATTCGGTTGATAGCATGTATTATTGTCTATATTTTGGGATAGGTTTGGATGTTTTATCTTCATAAATCTACATGTATGGATGTATATTCTTTGATTATATTGTTGTTTTGTCTACCTTTGCGGGGATCGAGGTCTACACCTAGTTTCGTTGTAATTGTAGGGAAAATGGCACGTTTTGGACCGAAATGGAGCTAAGGAAGCTAAGGAGTCATTGGAGCTACTTTCTGGAGCATTGAGGAGTTATAAGAAGTTCTCATGAAGCATGGAAATGATTTAGAAGATTGATTTTGGACCAGATTAGAAAGATTCACTCTCAGCTGAGACTCACCTCGGTCAGCTACAGTACCACCTCGACCGAGGTGATCTTCAGGAGCATCTGGACCGAGGCGAAGTGATGACCGGACACAAGATCTTTATTTTTGGTTGAGATCTTCTATTTTTGAAAAGTGAATATCACATATTTCTGGATGGATTTCTAGAAGAAAGAATATCTTTTGGCTGATATATTTTGGAAGATATGGAGATATATTTTAAGGAAATTATCTTTTTAAGATATTTTATCTTTGAAAGATAATTCTCCTATATATATGGGCTGATTTTCTGGAATTCAGCTATCTCGGAACGGCAGTTCTCCAGATCAGAAGGTTGAAGGAAGTTGAAGGAAGGTCCAAGGAAGTTAGTTTTGAAGGAAGGTTGAAGGTTTGAAGGAAGTTGTAAGATTTTCTTAGTTGGTTTGGTTTTGTTGTCTTTTCTGATTTGTGATTGAGGAACGCAATTTGTTTGTTTGAATGTTTGTTTCATTGAGTTATTGAGACCTTTGTGTTAAGGTTTTCTTGTTTGAAGATTGATTCCTTTCTTATATATTTGATTATTGTTATCATGATGATTGTTGGCTAAGTTCTTTATGCGATTCTAGGGTGATTGGCTGAAAGTTGTGGGAATGACGATGAAAGAATGATCCTTTAACCCAGTGGACCCTGAAAGCTCGAGCATTTACCTTTACCGACGAACACCTCGGTCAGCTGTGGAACATCTCGACCGAGATGGTACATAAACTGAGCAAGGTGAGCCTTTTCCTGATCCTTATAAGAGTTGAGGTTTCTATTTGCCAAATCCTATCCTTGTTATACCTTTCCTGGTTCAACGCAAGCCTAGGATGAGACTTACCCGGTGATTCCTTTGTTTGTATACCCAAGATCATGAGTGTAAGTAATAAAGGTTTATCCTTTACTGGGGCTTCAGTGTGCCTTCATCCCATCTTTGAGAGTTAGCCTGAGACTTACCCGGTAAAGGTTGATTCTATCCCCTTGGGTGGTGTGTTGGTTTGTGATTATAGTTCCTTTCCTTAGTACCTTGAGACTTACCCGGTGAGAGGATCTTTGGTTTGGGATAGTGAGTAGTGAGACTTACCCGGTGATCTATTCCCACCTTAGAAACACCTTTCCTTTG
This sequence comes from Fagopyrum esculentum, assembly GCA_033239045.1. Taxonomy (NCBI): domain Eukaryota; kingdom Viridiplantae; phylum Streptophyta; class Magnoliopsida; order Caryophyllales; family Polygonaceae; genus Fagopyrum; species Fagopyrum esculentum. The sequence goes on along the minus strand of BSUD01000008.1, from coordinate 91,126,536 downwards.
CAAACCTCATCTTTGTCCACGTTATCTTTTGAGATCTTGAGTCAGAACCACAATTGGATGCTTTAATCTCTAGAATTTGCATTCTCTTTATCTGACTTTTATATCATCTTTGATAGCTTTGCTTTGTTGCTTGTGGTTATTTGACAACCTGAATTACCGTTCTTTGTTTCACCATAATCCCTGTGTTTGACCCTGGAATTCTTGCTTTTATTACAATCGATCCGTACACTACGAGTTCGCTATTTGCAATTATTCTTGGTATAAATATTGAAGCTTGCACACACCTTTTGGAGCGAAGAAGTTTTTGGCGCCGTTGTCGGGGACTTGGTCAAGACCAAGTTCGGTTTCGGTTGTCTTTCGGGGCTATTACCCTTGTTGCTATTAACTACTTTACTTCAGTGATTTCACAGGATCTTTCCTTAGGTTTATGCGACGAACTCGTGCTGGAAAGGAAATCATTCCTTACGATCCCGAACCAGAAAAGACCTACAAGAGAAGATTGAAAGAAGCTAAGATGGCCGATCAAGACAATTGCGATCCTGAAGCCGAATTGAAGGAGGCATTGGAACAACTACGCCTCAGTAAATAAGAACTACAGCGAGAAAGAGACGAGACTTGCGCAAGAACTGAAGGAATTGAAGTTGATATGGCCGCTCTAAGGGCTCAGTTTTACCTCGACCGATTCCAGATGCTCGACCGAGGCAAGACCCAGTCCTAGTTGCTGGAGTTCCACGAACCCTAGGTCAGAGGATGGACCCCAATTAGCAAGTCAGGCGTCCAGGAATCAACCTAGGAGATCCAGCTGAGCATGATTATCAACTTAGACCTCAAGATCTAACCATGATTCAACAATGTCAATTTGGAGGTTTGGAGAGAGAGTCTCCGCATCAGCATTTGCAAAACTATGAGAATCTGATGGTGACTTTAAGACCATCAAGAGTAGAGAACAACAACTACAAGTTGAGGCTTTCTATTTCTCTTTGAAAGACAAGGCGCTTGCTTGGTATCAATCTCTTCCGCTGGAAAAATCAACACTTGGGAAGAGATGACGATGGAGTTTCTTACTAAGTTCTTTCCCCCTTAAAAGACCGTTGAATTGAGGGGCAAGATCAATGCTTTTATTATGAAGGACAAAGAGAGTTTGTCCAAGTCATGGGAGAGATTCAAGGACCTTTTGTTGGATTGCCCACATTATTGGATTCCAAAGATCGAGTTGTTGGAAATATACCTCAAGGGTTTGGATGGAGATACTCAATTCAAGCTCCAATTACTTTCTGCCGGTACTTTTATGGATATTCCGATAGATGAAGCTTGAGATTTCATTGAAAATCAAGCTTTACACATGGAGAAATACTCCCATCAACGAGTTAAAGATGGAGCAAGTAGAGTTAGCTTTCAAGACACATCAACAAATGGAGCTCAACTTACCTCGCTTAGCAATGAACTAAAAGCATTGAAGGAGCTTTTAGTAGCTCAAACGAAGAAGGAGCAAGATGGTGGATACCAAGGAAGAAACAACTATCAAGGCCGCGGAACAACAATTGCAACAACAACAACAGAAACTCCAACAGCAACAATTGGATATCAAATCAACAAAATTCCGGTAACCCTTATTCTCATGCTGAAAATGCTCTTAATGCCCCCCTCTTCTTCTTCTACTCCATTGCGAAGCCAGGAGCCTGCATCAAGTTCGTCCCAGCTACCAAAGATACCAGATGATGTACTAGAGGAAATTTTGATCAAGCTCAACGCTATGGAGACGTCTATAAATTCATTTTCGAAGGCACAAAAAGTATTAGAACAACAATTTTTCAACAAGGCGAATGAAGCGCCAAGAGATCCAGGGAAGCTCCCAGCAAGGACCGAGAGCAACCCAAAGGGACAGATCATGGCTATTACAACACGCAGTGGATTAAAGACTGCAGATCCAGTACTGATAGTATGTATTATAGTCTATATTTTAGGATTGGTTTAGACATTTTATCTTCATAAATCTGCATGTATGGATGTATATTCTTTGATTATATTGTTGTTTTGTCTACCTTTGTGGAAATCGAGGTCTACACCTACTTTTGTTGTAATTGTAGGTAAAATGGCACGTTTTGGACCAAAATGGAGCTAAGGAAGCTAAGGAGTCATTGGAGCTACATTCTGGAGCATTGAGGAGTTATAAGATCTCAAGAAGCATGAAAATGATTTAGAAGGTTGATTTTGGACCAAATTAGAGAGATTTACATTCAGCTGAGACTCACCTCGGTCAGCTACAGTATCACCTCGACCGAGGTGATCTTGAGGAGCGTTTGGACCGAGGCGAACTGATGACGGGACATGAGATCTTTATGTTTGGCTGAGATATTCTATTTTTGGAAAGTGAATATCACATATTTTTGGCTGGATTTCTGGAAGGAAGATATCTTTTTGGCTGATTTATTTTGGAAGATATGGAGATATATTTTAAGAAAATTATCTTTTTAAGATATTTTATCTTTGGAAGATATATCTCCTATATAAAGGGTTGGATTTTCTGCAATTCAGCCATCTACGGATCACCCCATTTTCGGATCACTGATTTTCTGAAGGATTTTCTGAAGAGTTTTGAAGGAAGTTTGAAGGAAGTTTTGAAGGTTGAAGATCAAGGAAGGAAGGAATCAAGTTGAAGTTGGCTTTGAAGGAAGTTTGTAAGACTTTCTTAGTTGGTTTGGTTTTGTTGTCTTTTTTGATTTTGTGATTGAGGAACGTTGATTGTTGTTTATTTGATTCATTCACTTATTGAGACCCTTGTGTTAAGGTTTTCTTGTTTGAATATTGATTCCTTTCTTATATATTTGATTATTATTATTATCATGATGATTGTTGGCTAAGTTCTTTATGCGATTTTAGGGTGATTGACTGAAATTTGTGGGAAAGATGATGATAGAATGATCTTAACCCCACTGGACCCTAAAAGATCGAGCCTTTACCTTAACCGTAGAACACCTCGGCCAGTCATAGAACATATCGGCCGGGATGGGATATAACTGAACGAGGTGACCCCTTTCTTGAACCTTACCTGAGTTGAGAGTTTTAATTTGCCAAATCCTACCCTTGTTATACCTTTCCTGGTATAACGCAAGCCTAGGATGAGACTTACCCGGTGATTCCTTTGTTTGTTTACCCAAGATCATGAGTATAGGTAATAAAGGTTTAACCCTTATTGGGGTTTGAGTGTGCCTTCATCCCATCTTTGAGAGTTAGCCCAAGACTTACCTGGTAAAGGTTGATTCTATCCCCTTGGGTGGTGTGTTTGTTTGAGATTATAGTTCATTTCCTTAGTACCTTGAGACTTACCCGGTGAGAGGATCTTTGGTTTGGGATAGTGAGTAGTGAGACTTACCCGGTGATCTATTCCCACCTTAGAAACACCTTCCCTTTGCAAACCTCAGCTTTGTCTACGTTATCCTTTGAGATCTTGAGTCAGAACCACAACTGGATGCTTTAATCTCTAGAATCCGCATTCCCTTTATGTGACTTTTATATCATCTTTTGATAGCTTTGCTTTGTTGCTTGTGGTTATTTGACAACCTGAATTACCGAGCTTTGTTTCACCATAGTCCGTGTGTTCGACCCTGGAATTCTTGCTTTTATTACAATCGATCCGCACACTACGGGTTCGCTATTTGCAATTATTCTTGGTATAAATATTAAAGCTTGCACACACCTTTTGGAGCGAACAAGGTACTCGGTCGAGCCCCGATCATATGAGGAACACCTCGGACCAAGATCAGACGAGGAACACCTCGGTCGAGGTGCCAACCGAGATGGAGCCCCAAAAAGCGAAAGAAAATCTGAAGTTTATGTTCCACCTCCTGCTTATAAACCACCACTCCCGTTCCCTCAGTCAAGGGCGTGGGTACATCTAGACAAGCACTTTGGTAAGTTTCTAGACCTTATGAATAAGCTACAAATTAACATCCCTTTCATTGATGTCATTCTAGGGATACCCACCTATAGGAAGTTTATGAAAGGGATCTTATCAAGGAAGAGGAAGCTGGAGGATTTTGGTGAAGTAAGGATGACATCTAGATCTTCGGAGCTCATTCAAATCATTAAGGAGAAGATGCCACCTAAATTGAGATATCCCGGTTCATTTTGCTTTCCCATTCAAGTTGGGGATGTAACTTAGGATGAATTATGTGATCTAGGAGCCAACGTGGGCATCATTCCGCTGGAACTTTGTGAGAAAGTCGGACTTGGAGAGCCCAAACCCGTGAAGATGACGTTATACATGGCGGATCGCTCCATTACCCATCCCGTTGGTATTTTGGAGGAAGTTCCGATCAAGTTAGGTAACTTCTACATACCTATAGACTTTGTTGTGCTTGACATTCCCGTAGATTATCCCATCCCTATCATTCTCGGGAGGCCATTTCTAGCAACTTCGGGTTGCAACGTGAATTGTAAGAACGCCAAGTTGAAGTTCAACATTGGTGGCGATCATGTGGTGTTTGCATTGCTTGCTAAAATGAAGGGAGAGAAGATGACATCTTCAACATCTATGATGAAGAAGAATCGCGAGAATTGGTGAGCTCTATCCTTATTAAAGATCCTCTTGAGAAAGTTCTAAGTTTTTGTTTAATGGAGGAAGGTATAGATGTCTTTTGTGATGGAGATGTGCGAAGCTTGGAACAATTAAAAGCAGATCCAGAAGCTAGATTTGATAAACTGATTCAAGAGAGGAAAAGCACGTAGGTTTCGGTTCCAGTTCCAGTTTCTCGACCGAGGCACTTTTTGGAGCAAGCGAGGTGTTCTTATCTGAAGAACATCTCGGTCACCCACCTCAGACCCCGACCGAAATAGCAAGCGAGATGTTGTCAACGGAGGACGACAAACCTTCTTATTTACTCTCTGATGATCACTCACAGTTGATGGAGCACTGGCTTCGCCAAGTTTCTTATGGTAAATAACATTGGTATGTTGATATTTTCTATTACCTTGTTTGTCAAGAAATACCGCCCGGATTGACGTACGCTTAAAGGAAGAAGTTCTTCACGGATGTACGCCATTACTACTGGAATGAACCTCTATTGTCCAAAAGAGGTCCGGATGGGATGCTTCGACGATGCATTCCGGAAGATGAAGCTGCTAGTGTCATACGGCATTGCCACTCACTTCCTTGTGTAGGACATGCTAGCGCTCACAAAACGTGTGTTAAGGTATTACGTTCTGGGTTCTTTTGGCCTACATTATTTAAGGATGTGCAAGCGTTTGTTGTCTCTTGTGATGCATGCCAAAGAACAGGGAACTTGTCGAGATGGAACGAGATGCCACTCAATAATATTCAAGAGGTTGAGATTTTTGATGTATGGGGAGTTGATTTCATGGTAACTTTCCCATCATCCACGGGGAACCTCTACATCCTCTTAGCTATTGATTACGCTTCTAGGTGGGTGGAAGCCATTTCTTCTCCCACTAATGACGCCATGGTGGTTGTGAAGTTCTTCAATAGGACTATCTTTCCACGTTTTAGGATACCGCACATCATCATCAGCGATGGAGGGACACATTTCATCAATCAGAAGTTCAAGGCACTTTTATCGAAGTATGGGGTAACCCACAAGGTAGCAACCCCTTATCACCCTCAAACTAGTGAGCAGGTTGAGATCTCGAATAGAGAAATCAAGGCAATTTTGGAGAAGACCGTTTCAAGGACAAGGAAGGATTGGTCCATGAAGTTGGATGACGCTCTTTGGGCTTATAGGACCGCATTCAAGACTCCCATTGGTACCACCCCTTACAATTTGGTATATGAGAAGTCTTGTCATCTACCCGTTGAGCTGGAACACAAGGCATATTGGGCAATCAAGTGGTTAAATTTCGACATCAAGGAAGCCGAACAGAAGGGACTTCTAGACATTAATAAGCTGGAGGAGTTGTGTTTAAACGCCTATGAGAATGACAAGATCTACAAGGAAAGAACGAAGAGATGGCATGACAAGCATATCATTCCTAAGGAGCTCAAAGAAGGAGATCTTGTTATACTCTTCAACTCCCGCCTCCGCCTCTTTCCAGGTAAGTTGAAATCTAGATGGACAGGACCTTACGTTGTGAAAACTGTTTTTTCCTATGGTGCAGTTGAAATATGGGGCAAAACTAGCGGAAGTTTTAAGGTCAACGGTCATAGGCTGAAGAAGTACCGATCGGAAGTCCCGGTTGAGGAGATTGCACCATTGTACCTTGTTTGATGATAATGTACGGTCCAGCTAGCGACCTTAACCCAAGCGCTTCTTGGGAGGCAACTCAAGGTATTTCTTTTCCCCTTTCTAGCTTAGTTTTAGATAGTTTGCTTCGTTTTGTTTTTGCGTCCTCCTAGACAGGAACTAGGTACTCTCTAAGAAAGGATTACAGCTCAGGAGCTACATTGGAAGGAAAGAAGTTCGAGAAATTGAGAATACGAAGCTTGACTGAGACACATCTCGGGTGCAGTCACAGGACCTCGACCGAGATGTTCTTGGTCAACCGAAGTGATTAGGTCTGACAATCCACTCGGACACCTCGGTCCACTCAGGAACACCTCGACCGAGGTGTAATCAAATTCAGCGAGGGGTATAAAAGGCGAGACGATTTCTCACTCCTCCCACCTTTTCCCTCTCTACTACCGACCTCGACCGCGGCGACTACTCCCCTCAAATTCCCGATTCTTGCTCGTTTTCCACGGTTCTTGGCTCCAAATCAGCAGAGGAAGTAAGAGAATCAGTTTCCAAGCAACGAACAACATCAAAAACGCATCAAATCGGCAGAATCTGGGGTATTTTGGAATAAACCCTAACTCTTTATATTTTTCTCGATTTTGGATAGATCTGGCTCTGGTTGCCATAGATTGTTGCTGAAAAGGATATAAGTACCTCTTAGGAAGCTTTTGGTAGTGATTTTGGGAGAAAAAGCTTACAGATTTAGGAGTTGCGTTCGAACAGCAGTTCGCCTCGGTCTAGTCGACTATGTCTAGGCCGAGGTGTTCTTGGGCAACCGAGGTGTTCTTTATCCAGAAAATCAGTAACAGATCTGATCAACAGTTGGCCTTGAGAGACAGGACTAGCAGTTCATACCAGTCTTTTCCTTCCTCAGCTTCTCAGTTTTCCATTCCGGTGATCCATGAGCGACACCAGAAGGACTATGACTGGATTTGCGGGCGTCCCATCGATGCCCCGCGATTCTTTAATGTTTCTGCCTTTGAGTGCCTCCATGTGGCGGAGGACTTGAGGAAGATGATCTCCATGGTTGGTTTGGAGGAGTTCATGACTATTAGAGTGCCGGCCTATCTAGAGCCGACGATGGAGGTTGTGAGTTATGTGACGTATGTGCCGGAGCATCACGGGATCAAGTACCGGCTGCTAAATAGGAACTATGCAGTTCCAATGGATCAATTTAGGGGAATTTTTGGCTTCCCTACACCGATAGTGACAGATTTTCCTTCCCGAGCGGTGTCTCGGAGTTTCTGGGGTGAGATTGCCCATATAACTGACCATAGTGACAGGTGGCGGCCCGGAGATTCCCGGGAGCGTATTATTTTTCACCTTGCTTTCCGTCTAGCTCACCGGATCTTTAGTGAGACTCTTCTGGCGCGTATTGAGACGCCCCAGAAGATCAGACAGGGGGAGCTGCTGAGTTTGTTTTGTATGGTGACAGGAGGAGTGCCGGACTTTGCTACCATGCTGGCAGATGATTTGCACAAGATTAAGGGGAAGTCGAAGGGCGATATCTGTTGTGAAGGGATGGTGACCCACATCGCCACTTTCATGGGTTTAGATCTTCAAGATGTACACTTGTCGCGGTTGCGAAGCCGCTGGGACTACAGGAGATGATCACCCGGCCGTGGAAAGTGAATATCACATATTTCTGGATGGATTTCTGGAAGGAAGAATATCTTTTGGCTGATATATTTTGGAAGATATGGAGATATATTTTAAGGAAATTATCTTTTTAAGATATTTTATCTTTGGAAGATAATTCTCCTATATATATGGGCTGATTTTCTAGAATTCGGCTATTTTGGAGCAGCAATTCTCCATATCAGAAAGTTGAAGGAAGTTGAAGGAAGGTCCAAGGAAGTTAGTTTTGAAGGAAGGTTGAAGGTTTGAAGGAAGTTGTAAGATTTTCTTAGTTGGTTTGGTTTTGTTATCTTTTCTGATTTGTGATTGAGGAACGCAATTTGTTTGTTTGATTGTTTGTTTGATTGAGTTATTGAGACCTTTGTGTTAAGGTTTTCTTGTTTGAAGATTGATTCCTTTCTTATATATTTGATTATTGTTATCATGATGATTGTTGGCTAAGTTCTTTATGCGATTCTAGGGTGATTGGCTGAAAGTTGTGGGAAAGACGATGAAAGAATGATCCTTTAACCCAGTGGACCCTGAAAGCTCGAGCCTTTACCTTAACCGATGAACACCTTGGTCAGTTGTGGAACATCTCGACCGAGATGGTACATAAACTGAACGAGGCGAGCCTTTTTGAGTTGAGGTTTCTGTTTGCCAAATCCTATCCTTGTTATACCTTTCCCGGTTCAACGCAAGCCTAGGATGAGACTTACCCGGTGATTCCTTTGTTTGTATACCCAAGATCATGAGTGTAGGTAATAAAGGTTTATCCTTTATTGGGGCTTGAGTGTGCCTTCATCCCATCTGTTAGAGTTAGCCTGAGACTTACCCGGTAAAGGTTGATTCTATCCCCTTGGGTGGTGTGTTGGTTTGTGATTATAGTTCCTTTCCTTCGTACCTTGAGACTTACCCGGTGAGAGGATCTTTGGTTTGGGATAGTGAGTAGTGAGGATTACCCGGTGATCTATTCCCAACTTAGAACCACCTTCCCTTTGCAAACCTCAGCTTTGCCCACGTTGTCTTTTGAGATCTTGAGTCAGAACCACAACTGGATGCTTTAATCTCTAGAATCCGCATCCTCTTTATTTGATTTTTATATCATCTTTGATAGCTTTGCTTTGTTGCTTGTGGTTATTTGACAACCTGAATTGTCGTTCTTTGTTTCACCATAGTACTTGTGTTCGACCCTGGAATTCTTGCTTTTATTACAATCGATCCGTACACTGCGGGTTCGCTATTTGCAATTATTCTTTGTATAAATATTAAAGCTTGCACACACCTTTTGGAGCAAAAAATGCTACTAATGATTCCTTATGCAAGGAATTTTCAGATATTATGGGCAGGGAATTTGAAATGAGCCTAATGGGTGAGCTAAATTTCTTTCTTGGACTTCAAGTTACACAAGCAAAGAAAGGAATTTTTCTCAATCAAAGCAAGTATACCTTGCTTAAGAAGTATAAGATGGATCAATCTAAGGTCGCAAAGACTCCTATGAGTTCTACACTTTCGCTTGACCATCAAAAAGATGGCAAAAGTGTTGTACAAAAGGAGTATCGATGTATGATCGGTTCTTTGTTATATCTAACCTCTAGTCGACCTGACATTATGTTTAGTGTATGAATGTGTGCAAGATTTCAAGATGATCCTAAAGAGTCACACTTGATAGCTGTGAAAAGGATATTTCAGTATCTCAATGGCATTAAGGATTTAGGGTTATGGTACCCATGTCAAAGCTCGTTTCATCTCGTTGGCTATTCAGATACCGACTTTGCAGGTTATAAGGTTGATAGAAAGAGCACTTATGGATGTTGCCAATTCTTAGGGGCATCCCTAATTAGTTGACACTCCAAGAAGCAAAATTATGTCGCACTATCCACAGCTGAAGCCGAATATATAGTTGTGGGAGCCTGTTGTGCACAAAATCTATGGATAGCTCAACAACTTCGTGGTCTTGGCTTTGATTTGAAAGGTATCCCGATAAAATGTGATAGTACTAGTGCTATTTTGATTACTAAAAATCATGTGCACCATTCAAGAACTAAGCATATCGATGTAAGGCATCACTTCATACGTGATCATGTTGAAAAAGGTGATGTTTCGATTTCTTTTATATCAACTGACTTGCAGCTTGCAGATATCTTTACCAAGCCTCTACCTGAAGATCAATTCAATTTTATTCGATTAGAGGTTGGTGTGTTAAACAAGGAATCATTAACGTAGGAGTAGTAAATTATTTTATTTTCTCCTTCGTATGCAGCCCACTTTTGTTTTCAAGGGCCTTGAAACGAAATTTAAGGGCAAAATCAAATATCACGGATCTATTTGAGGATTAATATCTTTTAGATATTTTAATTATTAAAATATTTTGTAATGATTTCAAAATCCTCATTCTTGGGTTCAAAGTTCTGAAAAAGAGTTGTTGAGATTTGATTGGAAACAATTTTGGCTTTTCAAGAGCTTGATTTTCTCAAGATCTTGTTTAAATTTAAATTGTTTTCATCCTTTTAAAAGGCTAAAGTCTTATATCTTTTTCATTTCCCATCTTTATAGAAATCCTTTTCAAAACCCTTGTTTTCTCTCCTGATATCATCTATGGCTCCCAGAAGCAAGAAATTTGCTCCTCATCCTGCTTCATCTTCCAAAAAGGAATCAACTCAGATCCCCTCCGCCACAAAAGAAGAGAAACCTTCTGAAGATATGGAAATTTCTCAAACAACTGGTCTTCCAACATTTTGGTTCATCAACTTTCAAGCTACGGGATCTTGGCTTGATGGGTTTCACAATCGGTCTCTCTATATGTGTGATCTGGTAGATACTACGTTTCTAGAAACCCTTCAAATCCCCTGCATTGATATGCTCAAGAGATCCACAGTTTGGAAAATCTTAAACCCTGGAGATTTTTTTTTCTTAAGGCTCACAAGAATGTTCTATGTCAACCTTGTCACAAAACGGGACAAAGGAATTATCACTCTTGAATCATCCGTAAAAGGTAACTCAATTCTTCTCACTTCTACTGTTTTGGGTGAGATTTTAGGAATTCATACAGATCTCTCTTCTACAAATCCCTCCCGATCAGAGAGTGTTCGACTCGCTAAAGAGAAATTTCTGGTTCCAAACTCGACCTCACGTCAACTTACTCATACTTCCTTAACCCTAGATGCTAAAATTGTGTTTACCATTCTGGTTCGATGTGTTATTCCGCGAGCTAACTCAAGAGAACTTTAGACTTATCAATCCTTGGAATTAATTCATCTAATCATGTTTGGGTTAGACATTGATGTACCTAATCTCATCCTTAACCATTTGATCCATTCAATTAACTCTAAGTGAGCCATCCCTTTGCCTTATGAAAATCTTATGCCCAAGATCTTCGACCAACCCAAGAAGCTCTAACATCTTCTACTCGTACTCCATCATGAATGTTAAGGTAAATGAAATGTATCCGATGAATGTTCTTACTCTTACCACCATGGGAAGGATTCTACCTATGAATGAAGATACAACTCAACACACTCAAGAAAAAGTGGAAAATGTTCTAATGAACTACAAACGTCGGGTACAGAATAACTTTATTCTTTATCCTACCCATGTTGAGCCAACTATTCTGCCAGTGCTCGAATATGAGATGGTTAAGGAACGGCGAGCTGAAGAAAAGAGACGACGCTTAGCTGCTGAAATGGATGATTGGAGTCACAAGAAAGCTTCATCTAAGGGAAAAAGGAGGTTTTACGAGGAGGACTCAGACTGAGCAGATGATGATTGTGGGATTGTTGTGTTAAAAACTTGGTCATATTGTGGTTTTTGAAATACTCTTTTTGGGGTTTGTAATCGTTTAAAACTACCGTGCTTTAACTATTTTTCTCCCTTGTTGAAAGACAAAGGGGGAGAAATAAATGATCCGACATTTTTGATATATCTGCATTCTGCATTTTAAGTTTGATTTGATATTCATATATGCATCGCTAACTTTACAATGTAGGTACAATATTTGTGTTGTCTTCCATCAAGGGGGAGATTGAAAACTCCACCTTGATTATATTTGTATAGGTGATAATGGAAGACTTAAACACAAATAAAGTGGTTTTTAATACTAACAAATTATCAATTGTATGTATAGTTGTTTGGTTAGTTTTGGTGTTTTGTCAAATATGTATGCAGGCCTTGAAACACATTTCAAAGGATTGCCAGAGGCCTTGAACTCATATACAAAGGGACTAACGAAGAGTTTAGAGAAGTTCAACACGGCAACCTTGACAACCATTTCAAGGGATCAGAAGCCGAAGCCTTGAAGTGAAAACAAAACGGCTGGAAGGATTTCGAAACTCAAAACAACAAAATCTACCAAGAAGATCTTCTAAAGAGATATGCCCAACAAAAACATACGCTCAAGAGGAGATCTTAAGCGGTCATGCTCAACGAAGATCTCAACCGACCAAGTAGATTGGATTCAAAACAGGATCTCACAAAGATCCTCAACCAAACGCGCAAAGATCCTCTCTCAACGGATTTCGGATATCTTCACAGTAAGTATGAGAAGATTACGTACAAGAGAGATCAACGTGCTTTAAGGAGATGAAGACTTTAGAAGATCTACAACGTCTACTTCATCTCAACCAAGAAGCGGCTTTTATGGAGAAGAAGAATCATCTTCAACGGTCATCTTCCCAACGGCTAGAAGACTTCTCCATCGAAGACTATAAATGAACATGTCGATTGAAGAACAAGGTACACAAGCTTACACGGAAACATTAAAAGTCTTCAAGCGATCCAAAACATCTTCATTCGATCAAACAAGTTTTTCTTTCTCTCTTTTACAAAAAGCTTTATCCCCTAGAGAGAGATAAAACTCGAGAGCTCCATTGGTATATCTAAAGAGTGTTATACTAGAGTGTGTGTTACTTTGCGAAGTAACTAGGCTATTATAGCAAGGTGAAGAGTTGGAGCTAGATCGTAGCATTGGCTACAGTGAGAGAAGAAGGGAATTTCTTCTAGTTTGTATCTAAGACCCTTTGAAGATGATAATAGATAGTTAGATCCTACGGCTATACCCTGGGACGGAGAGTATGCTATTTAGAGCCGAACTTCGTAAACATATCCTTGTGTCGATCTTTGACATTCCGCACTTTATCTGCTTTATTGTGACTAACTGTGTTTTTCAGGAGAGCAAAGTCAAGGTCCTTCAAAGTAGTCTCAAAGCCCTTGAAATCAAGTTGTACCATAAAGAGCTCTGATCGACATCAAGGCCTTTGAAATCAGTTTCAAAGCCTTAAGATAGGTTTGTGCGAAAAGTTCTCATACTCTATTCAACCCCCCTTCTAGAGTATCTTTATCATTTATATTCACCTAACGGTTCTTCAGATGTCAAAGTAATATCTCCCATCGACATAGGGATAGGCTCGGGTTCTTCCACTTCGTCGGTGACTTCATGCCACACTACCTGCCTCTAGAAGGGATGTACTATAGTAAAAAACATAGGCATGTTCTCCCAGAGGGCCGCTGCAAACTCATGCACGTAAGGGATCTCGTACGATTTCCTCCAATACTAGTCGTCCCATGTAGTTTCAAATGTCTCTTGGCGCGCCAATTAGCAATTCTCGATCAAGTACTTCATGCAGTTGTTCGACACCTTTCGGATAAGAAATGTAAACATTGGGTCTTCTTGGATGCTTACGATATTCTGGGTACGTGACTTCTCTATGCTACCCTGAATCTCGTCAATCTGGTCTCCAATCATTCTATGGATGCCCTTGATGAGAGTATCACATCCACAACGAATTGACTTATTAGTTCTCTTCAACACCGAATGAGCACCCTCGGCCCTAAAGATTAGAACATCATTTAAGCTTATAGAATAGATCATTAATAGTAAACTTAACGATAAAAGATGTAATGACAAATTGTCTAGCCTTCCCGTCATCCTTGACCCGAGTTGGAGGTAGTGATCGGTCCAACAACGGACAATACCTTCCTTGTATTTGTCCAACCATGTCATCTCGAGGTACTTCATCAAATGATACTTGTCCCTCCAACTATCTCACATATGCACGAGCCTCGCCTCATAAGCCGCAATAGTAGTCGAGTCAAACAACTCATGGCAATCCCTCATAAATTTTGCTTGAATGGATGGAGAATGTGACTTCCACCAACTATTTGATTCGATGTTTATGAACCCGTGCCACTCGCAGAGAATATGCTTGGTATCTACGAAGACTCTAGACATTGCTTTTATGAGGCCTAATTCATGGTCCGTCACTATCACTTCCGGCTTCTTTCTATTGAATAGCATGGCAATGCGTTCCAAAGCCCACTCTAATGAGCCGCCGTCTGCCGTTTCATGAACACGAATGCAACGGGAAAAGTCTGTTGTGTATTAGTCAATCCGACGATCTCCAACAACGGCATGTCATACCTTCAAAATATATTGTATGAGATTTTGTAATTGAAAACAGAGTTTAATATAAACAAAATAAATTAATTAACTAATAACCTGTTTGTCTTGTATGTGACAATCATGATGACGACGTATGGAAGCATGACAACCTAACGTTTCGACTCACGGTGCACTAGGAATAAGTCGCTCACTTCCTCTCCTCCTTCAATGGTTTCCATCCTAATATCCCGCAAGTAATCCTTCTTTTTCAAGAATTTCAACGCTTCTTGGATTACCGTTCGATCTCCCATCGCTTCCAACCATAATATATTCCGAGCGTTGGAAACATGCTTCCTAGAAGTGACCATCTTATTGGGGTCCTCAAAATCACTCTTTAGCAAGCGAACAATTTCCCTCGGAGGCATTCCCGCCTCGGTGTAGATGGCGACCCCTTTCATTTGTGCCTTCATCAACGGTTCAGCAAATGCATGACCTACCAACTTCTGCGAAAGAGGATGGTTGTGAATTCCGTGGACATGCCTCACACCCCAAAGACCCCTTTGCACTTCTTCAACGAGTAACCGAACCTTAAAATCGGACTTCTTCGTCTTGCATAGTTTCCTCAAACACTTCGCCTCACTCTTGCGGACTCCGTAATTCTCACACACAATTATCACCTTTCCAACCCGATGATCTTCCGACTTGTAGGACTTTAGTTTGATGAGAACCATATTTCTAATTTCGGCTTTCTCAAGAACCCACGCAAGTAACGAATCCAAATCCGTCCATATTCGATAGTCCACAAACAAACTAGTATAGTCATAATCATCGGGAATAACGGGAGCCTACAATAATTATTCGGAAAATTTCATCTAGTACGACTATATCATATGTTCTAACATTGTTCAAATTACTTCACTTAACACTAAACTATCACAACTAACTTCTAATAACTAAAGCATATAACATTACACTAACTAAAACATATTATAACACTAAACTACGTTAAAACAAACGAATTGGGAATTCTAACCTCAACAACCGAATACGGATCATAGTTGTTAAGCATAGCGGGATTGAACAAACGTTCGTCACCCTCCACATCATCTTCACCACCACCGAGATCAACACTGTCATCTCCATCGTCGACGCGAAACTCCTCTTCTCCATCGCCGGAATGATACTCCGCTTCTCCATCGTCGGAATTCATCTTCAAATAAGATTTTCTTACGAATCAACATTGGCGGTGAGTTTTTATGGATTGATTATGTAACAATTCGGTCGAATGCATGATATTTATACTAATGTTTTGGCTACATAATCGTTGGACAACGGCTAGTTGTCAATACTACGGGTACGCAACGCGTAGCCGTAAAGGTCCAACGGCTACTTTGGGCAAGGATACGGCTACGCAACAGCAAAACTGAAGGAAGTTCATTCCTTCTGTTTTGCTATGTGAACTACTACGGCTACGTGAAGCGTAGTCGTAGTACATTTTCTTTTATTTTTGTGAACGAAATTACCTATTCTACTACAGCTCCAACAAACGTAGGCCTAATTGTGGTTCATTTAGAATGTTTTATATGGTATGAATAGCACGAGTCAGTTTATAGGGTGTCTTGGACCAACTTAATTTTCTAACCCACACCAAACCTAATATTTGCTTTGTCATGTCGACCAACTTAATTTTCTAACCCACACCAAACCTAATATTTGCTTTGTCATGTCGGAAGTTTAAGATTCAATCTTGACCTCTCGTTTGTAACAAACCTCTTAACTCATTTGTAGCAAACTTCTTAACGTTGTATATATCCTTTTGTAAGAAAAAGAAAAGGAAATATAAGATTTTAAAACTCGGTGCCTTATCCTTCGTAAAAGCCTTTAATTTATTTTAGTCAAATACAAAAAAATCCACTTTTCCATTAAAACCAACCATCTATTTCACAAATACTAACCATATTAGTCAAGAGCGACGGTTTTACTAAGGGCTCGTTTGATACGATTCCCATGGAATCAGGAATCGGTATCGGAATGAGTCATTCCAATACCTCGTGTTTGGTAAGGCTTGGAATCGGAATGAGAATGATTCCATGGAATGACTCATTCCAACTCTATAGAGGAATTTGATTCCATAATTTAAAGGTGGGTATCCCATTCCAACCTAAAATCATTTTAAATTTAAAACTACATTTATATATTTTTATTATATATATATATATATACACTTTATTATTTAGTTTCAAAAAATAATAAAAAAATATTAAAATGTTTTTATTGTCCACCAATTAATTTAAATTATATAATTATTTTGTAGAAAAAAATGTTTTTGACAATTTTTTTTTAAAACAATTTGGTTTACTAGGCTTTTTTTAGTTTTGTGTTTAGTAAATGTACCCCTTGAGAGAAGAGTGTGTAGAGTTTGAGAATAAATACAAAAGGTTGAGGTATATTTACTTAATTGAAACATTGAAAAGCCTAGTTACTACTATAGTTTTTCAAAAAGGCCTACTTACCAAAATTGCCCTTTTTTTTTAACTATAATATGAATATTTCATTCAAGATGTAATGTAACCGGAAAATGCTCGAAAACTATATAATTTGTTCAATTAAAAAAAAAATTTATTTGATAGAAGAAATATATAACTATTTATTTGGGTTGACGATTGTTTAGTGTTCAATCTTTAAGTAATTTGTTAGTCTTCATTTTTCTTAGGTGTAGTTTAAAAAATAGCATATATTTACATTATTAACATTCATACATATATCATTAAATATGATACGATTTCTCGTTTTATAATCATATAAAATAATAAAATATGTGTAAAAATATGTCATTCCAACATCATACCAAACACCAAGTATCAGGAATGGCTTATTCTAATTCCTTATTCCATTCCGATTCCTGATTTCAACCCCATTCCTACAGTCATACCAAACGAGCCCTAACATCTTTGAAATTTTTATTACACATATACATAATGGGAGTGTATGGATACGCAACAAAAATGATGAATTTTCGAAGCATATAATTTATAAAAAAAAAAACTTTTAATTTTTTAATCGAGATAGTGAAAATGTGATTAATAGATTAAAAGGATACACTAGTTTGTGGAACTTTGAATGGAATTGGGGAAAAACTCTCCAAACGGCCCCTTGATGACTGTAAAACCCGCGCTTATGCTGGTTGTGTATGTATGGGACAACCATGAGCAGGTTGGTCAGCAAAAAAAAAATTCTAAGATAGCACTGCTGTACATGGCCTAATTATCAACGCATTACATTCAAGAACAGGCAAAGTATGTAGAGCTAAGCAACCATTATAAGTGATATCTACAGGAGCCAGTCTTCCCTTATAGAACGGGTGTCATCAACGGAAGCTTGCGAGGACCATTTCAATGGAGTGCCATCTTCAAAAAACGGCAAGACTAAAGATCCAGCCTTGTGTCCCCACATGTTGCCTCGAGGGTGTAGTCCTGAAGAAGAGGGCGAGTCTACCTCAAACCTATTTGATCTCCGGCCAAATCAATTTCCACGGCCCACTATTTCTGCTCAGCCTAATTTTGGAGGACAAATCATTAGCTGAATCAATCAGATATTAAAAATGGAGTTTTTCATTCAGGACTGGCTATTAATGAAGGTAAAATAGATAAAGTTTTAACATGTTAGTGATGCAATACTCTCTACTTTTTGGAGCAACAATGACAAATATTGTAAACTCACTTTAGGAGCAAGAATGTCAAATACGATGAAACTGAAGGAATATTAGAAAATAACCAGCAGCGATCAAAGTTTGAACAAGATTAATAGTTACTCATTTTAAATGGGCCATGGAGGGCGTTTACCTCCAGATTCCTGCGACTACTCGGAAGGTCATAAACAAAAATAGCCCTGCCCAGACCCCACCAAGACCAAAGACCGGAGAAGCAGCAAGCATAACCAATGAAGCTAATACTGAAGAAATCACCTGAAATTACAGAATACAAGGTTGAGAAGAGAATAAGATAAGGAGCCATAATTTCACAGGAAAGCAGACAAATGTATACCATTGAGTAGGTAGCATAGCGAAAGTCTGAAACCCCATAGTAAAGGCCGTCAAGAACAAAAGCAATAGCATTCATAGGCTGAGATCCAGCTACAAACTGTAAAAAAAAAAACAAGAGGCACTCTCAAGATTAAGCCATCTAGATATAGGTAAAAATTCAGTTGACGTCTTCAAAACCCATAGTCAATGCATTGATGGACTATTTGCTTATCCGTTTCTCTAAAATAGATTTTACAGAAATGAGGAATGAAACATGAGGTCTAGGAACAATATCTCACCAAGACACCTGAGGTAGCAACCTTCAAAACTTCTGGATCTGTGGTGAATAAGCTGGAAAAAGAACCAAATCCAAGGAACAAAATGATAGACAAGCCAGTTCCTGTCAATAACCCAATCTAAGACACAAATTGAACATACATTAGATCATTTACAGCATCCGCTTTAACAAAAGAAGGAAAATTAGAAGCTTGCATATGAAACATACAGGTTGAACAGATAATCTATATACTACTAATACTAAAGTCAAAGCCCTTTACAGCATCCGCTTTAACAAAAGAAGGAAAATTAGAAGCTTGCATATGAAACATACAGGTTGAACAGATAATCTATATACTACTACTACTAAATAATTGACATCTTACACACTAAAATAGTTAAATCACGTACTCCCTAGGGGTGGGGATTACCCGGGTATTACCCGTCATGGGGACGGGGATGGGGATTTTAAACGGGGACGGGGAAAATTTTTGTTCCCGCTTGGGGATGGGGACGCGGAAGGGGACGGGGATGAAGATAGGGATATCCGCCCCGCTCCCCGATTCGAACCCGTTGGGGATCCCATCGGGATCCCGACGGAGAATCATTCGGGGATACTTATATTTTTTCTAATACAATTTCTTTGTAGTTTCATATTTAATTAAAAAATTGTCGATGATTATTATAATGTCAAGCTATATATTATTTATACCAATGCTAACCTATATTAATTTGGTTTTCGATCATATGAGGATAACACATCGTGAAATTTTTTAATACGTCGTGAACGTCAAATCACGATGATCAAATGCACATCCCACTACATGCTGTGTTTTTTATGTGTCTTACTCTTTTAGATACGTTTTTTTGATGTGCAATCTAAATCCTAAACCGTAAAATTAAAATGGTAAAAATAATATAGCACTTTATCTTAAGATCGTTATATAAATGTTCATAAGATATAATTAATTTAGTTTACACAAGTTTGTACTAAAAGTCTCGACCCAACGGGGATGGGGACAATTCTCAATACCCGAAAGGGGATGGGGACGGGAGCATTATATTAAACGGGGATGGAGATGAATAGGGTACTCCCGACCCAAATCCGACCCATTGACATCCCTAATACTCCCTCCGATCATAAATAAATTTCGTTTTAGCATTAGAAATTTAATCACAATTATTTGTTGTTTTAAGTTTTCTAGGACAATAAACGACAATTAACTATGATCGGAGGGAGTAATACATAATATCTACTTACCAAACTTACTTTTCTAAATATCTATAGATACTTAACATCTTATATATAATACATTAAAATAGTTAAATTACATAATACATAATAACTACTTACCAAACTTATTATTAATTTGCATGAATAAAATAGTTAAACTTCCGTGTATTACTAATAATCATCTATTTATATATATAATAATATTACAGTAATTATGTTAAATTTTACATAAACAAAATATATGTTTAGAAAGCCTTTCTATATACATTTTAGCAATTCTTCTGTTATATTTTACTTTCTGTGATTGTATTGTCATCTAACTCACTTTACCTATAGAATATATCAAATATCTTTATTATATAAATAGATAAATACTAGTATGTAATTACATAAAACACTTATTGTTCTACACATTTTTATATTAAATTTGTTATATGTATCAATATACTAATATTAAAGCAAAAGACCTTAAACCCCACACATCCTTTTATCGTGCATTTCGCCACGGGTCGTCGTTTTATCGTTCATTTTCATTATAGACTATTTTTTACATCAAAAAACATGTAAACTGTCTTTTTTTTTTTTTTTAATATCTTTATGATATACATTTCAGTAAATCTTTCTATTATCTTTTACTATCCCTCATTATATTGTCATTTAACCCACTTTAGTACTTTACCTTTATAATACATCAAATATCTTTATTTTATAAATAATAGATATCATAACATAAACCATTAATTGTTCCATATATTTTTATATTAAATTTCTTAGTATATAGTATTATAAAAAAAATTATAAAATATAGATATTTTTAGATGAATAGTATTTTGAATCTATTTTAAAATTAAATTTTTTATTAAATCACATCCGTGCATGGCACGGGTATTACACTAGTATTTTCTATTGCACTAACCTGCAGCACTTTATAGATAATTTTCCTTGCCTCCTCATAATTGCCTTGTGAATAGACAGCAGCAAGAAGAGCCTGTTGGTCAGCAAATGAACGTTTGAACATCAGAAGTTCAGAACTGTCGAAAAACAAGCTTTACATGCAGAAGGCTAGCAAAGGATTATACCCATGTACATTCCCTTCTCAATGCAATTGTGCTAGCAGTCTAGCACAATTGCATTGAGAAGGGAATATACATAGGATATTAAGCTTAAGCCTAAGATGCTGATACAAAATTCTTGTGTTGCTACAGCCTTTCCTATGGGCCAAAATCTCACCTGGCCAGCAAGTGCAAGGGCATCCGTTAGCAGTGAAATTGCAAGCCAAACTTGTAAGCAAATCTGATGACCAGCCATTTTTATGGGACCCTCATTGGCTACAAGAGAAGTTGCCAGTGTCATTGTTACAAGCACCCCTACAGTCCTAGCAATCAGAAGACCTCCTGCAAAATAGGACGAAGTAATTTCCTGGTTACAATAATGGCCTCAAGCATTTCAAAGTTTTAACTTACAGGAAAAGCCTTGACACTGGTCTGTTTAGTTTCTTCCCCCAAATATCATCAATCTTTTAGAAACAATCCTCTTGTATCCATGTTAATCAAAAGCAATCCATATCTTAACTATTCATCAAAATCTTTCTCGAGCTTTGTTTCAATTTTCTAGCAAAACAACTAGATCCCACTATGCCAGGTTAGCTTGTAAATTGTTGGGGCAACAAGTTCTATGACATTTCTTTCAGTATAGCAACAAAGACTTATGGGGACTAACCATTACCAACAGATAAGGTCACCATTAAATGTTTATTTAAACAAACTAGTAAATTTAACCCAGAATGTCCAACATCTTTCAATTTGGGTTCCAAAGTGAAGTATCAAACTGAAGACAGCAATAAAATTAATAACCTGCTTTGAGATATTGCACTAGTCTGCCTCCATCAATACTTGGAGCAGTCAAAGAGAACTTTTTGTTTAACTTCCATAGCAGAATAAATGCAATCAAATATCTGGCATCAACAAACTAGTCAGAAAGAATCCCGAAAAGAGAGACATTTTTTTGGGAGAGGGGCTAATGGAAAAAACATCACATGCGATTTTTACCACATTCTTGACCTACTCAGATATCACAGTGGCTATTGCAGCACCACCAATTCCAAGACCAACGGAAAACATCAGTATTGCATCCAGTATTGCATGCACAAGGTTACCAACTCCTGTCAATGAGAAATGAGTGTTAACTCCTACAATCCTATACATCATAAAAGAAGGCATGAAATGAACAGTTAACCGCAGGCAGACTGTTGATCTTTACATTACTTCCTTTTATTTGCATTTGTATATGTAACAACCAGAGAAAACAATATTTTCCATGCCTGCAAGGATCATTGCATGTGAAGTATACTGAAACTTGGTCTGCAAGGACAATTATGCATCCAAACAACTCCAAACTTGTTGACAAACCATTTATCAAAAATATAAGAATGATATGTGGAGAGATTGGATCACTTGCCAACTGCATAGAGAGGTGTTTTTGTATCCTTAAATCCCCGGAAAATTCCTTGTGCAGCAAGAGCAATCACAATAGGTGGAGCACCGATAGCTCTCATAGCAAGAAACTTTTCAGCTGGAATACGAATGGGAGAATCCTGTACACAGTGAATGCATCCACAATCCAGCATTTAGTACATTAAAAAATTGGAGATATAAGACAGACATTGGGAATGCTCCTTTAAATCATAAGATGAAAATACAGAAGCAAAAAAGTCTGTAACAGCCATGCCCATACATACAACAGATATACCCAAAAGATTCATAAGGAATCCAGAGCCAAAGAAGAGTGCCACAGCCTCAACAAAGCCAATCCCAGCAGAAAGGGCCAAAGATGTTGATACTGAAGGAAGGAGTTCCTTGCCTTGACCACCAATGACATCAGCATCTTATATAACAAACAAAGGTTTCATTAGTGAATGGATATCACTTCTCTTATAACCGCGCAAGATAATAAATCAATCACGTCCTGTTTCATAACTTGGTTAAGTACCTTGGTCCATTTGAGGCAAGCCAATGGTTCCATCCCTGATCAATGCCTGCTCTTCAGCAACAAACGATGTAGTGACATTGAGTAATGGAACATTAAACAGCTTTGAGACCATGTTAAAGACAGTGGCTGATACCCCAACAGTAGCCAACTCAATCGAGCCTACAAAAGAATGAAATATAAACACGTTTATTAATTTCAATCCAAATTTGAAAACAAGAATGGATTAAGAATAAACACTGATCGAGTACACATGCCTTCCAACAACAAAAAAAAGAATCATATGAACTCCATAGCTAAAGAAAAGGACCATATGGACTGCATGAGGCAGATCATTTATATACCTAAACGACCAACAAATGCAGTGTTAACCAGTGATGCGATGGGATCAGCAGCCAAAGCCAAGGCAGCGGGCAATGCAATAGATAAGATCTCTAAAGCAAGCCGGTCGATCTTGACCGCTTCACTGAAAAATCCACACAAAAAATCATCAATTCGTGCTAACGTAACTCGCGTAACTATTAAAAGTCGGTTAAGACTTCCGAACCCTAGAAAATAATATTTGACAATAGAGTACCTCAACCAGAAACGACCGGAGGAGACAGAATCAGACGAAGAGTGGGAGGGAAGGCTCGGGACATCCGGTTCAATATTATCAGCCCGAATAGAGAGTTTAGGGTCTTGAGATTCAGGGACCGCACGAAGACGAGCAGACACATTAGGATTCTGTTTAAGAGGTTTTATTTGCAAATAAGAACAGCGACGTCGATGAATTGCGAATGGCTGGTGCTTGTGGCGGGGATGATGGAAGGCGTGAGTGTAGAAGTGGTGGAGCGAGAGAGCACACGCCATTGAAGGATGGATTGCAGAGGGAAACACTCCGGAGAGACAAAAGAGAAAAGGGAAATGGGGAATTGGATGAGTTACAGAAGAGAGAGGGAGACACTCCAGAGGAACAAAGAGATTGGTATCGGGAACTTGCACTTTGGCTCTGTTTAGTTAAATGGTTGCGGTTTTTTGTGGTTGCAGTTGTGATTGCGGTTGTGGTTATATACGAGTGTTTTCAATTTGTGGTTTATAGATTAAAGACCAAAATAGCCTTTAAGATTTGCAGTATTGGCAAATCTACGCAGAATATGACTGATTCGTTCTGCAGTATTGGCACTTGATGATCCAAAAGCTTCACTTGCAAATCTACGCAGAATAGGACTGATTCCTTTTGCTCCCTGTTCGAATCAATTTTGCTCTCTGTTCTTCGATTCTCTTCTTCGTCGATTTTAGGGTTCGATTCTCTTCTTCGTCGATTTTAGGGTCACCGTTCCAGGAAGCTTCCGGCTAGCCAGAGGGTTACCTGGAGAGCCGAATCTGGATTGAACGACGGCTCATCTTCACCTGGTTCATCATCTTCGGATCATCCTCTCCATTCTACGTAGATTTGCTTCTCTTCCATTGTTTTTGTATTGTGTATAGAGAGAAGAATGGGAGAGGAGAGGGCTGGAGGGGCATCCTTGGTACACTGATTTTAGAAACCATCTTCAATCTCCAAAAACCTTGAAAATCAAGGTTCTCAAAATCGTGGTTATAGAGCTCAAAAACCATTCCAGAGAAACTTGCAGCAAACCACAAACCTTATCTAAACACCACAAATTTCTAACCATTTAAGACCCTAAACTAAAAAAAACCCACAAACCCCACAACTAAACACAGCCTTTATGTTTTTCTGGAAGAGTAGAGAGTGAATGTCACCGCCCCCTCACGTGCTACATTTCTTCAACAATCCTCTGCGCTGTTTGCCGGGTAGGATGGGCAAATCAATCCAATCCGTCGATTAGTTTCGAAAAATCTGTTAATTCGATTTTTTGGTATCCGTTTTGATCCGATTCGGAAGATTTTCTCTAATTACCGAATCAAATGCAAATCGGAGTTTCTGACATCCAGATATCCGCATATAAACGAAAACGGAGTTTCTCTAATCACCGGATATCTGCGGGCATCTGGATATATACGGATCGGGTACCTGCGGATAATAAGATACCCGGTGATCCGCGGGTATCCAGATGAGTTGTAGGATATCTGGATAGTCTCGGGTCAATGATATCCGGATAGCTCCAAGTCACCGGATATCTAGATAGTATCGGATCATAATATATTCCGGATAATGTTCATTTTTATTGTACTCAAATTAAAAAAATCCACTTTTCTATAAAAACTAACCATCTATTTCACAAATACCAACTATTTTAGTCAAGTTCGTTTAACTAGTATCTTTGAAAAAAAAAATACAAATATACATAATGGGAGTGTATGGATATGCAACAATAAATAACGCATTTTCGAAACAACAAAAAAAAAAATAATAAATTTATAATATTTAAATCAATATAGTGAAAATGTGATTAATAGATTAAAAGGATACACTAGTTTGGTGGAACTTGAATGGAATTGGGGAAAACTCTCCAAATGGCCCCTTGATGACTGTAAAACCCGCGCTTATGCTGGTTGTGTATGTATGGGATGGGACAACCTTGTTGAGCAAAAAAAAATATTCTAAGATAGCACTGCTGTACATGGCTTAATTATCGACGCATTTCATTCAAGAACATGCAAAATATGTAGAGCTAAGCAACCATTGTGATACCTACAGGAGCCAGTCTTCCCTGTACGAGTTATAGAACGGGTGTCATACACGGAAGCTTGCCAGGACCATTTCAATGGAGTGCCATCTTCAAACAACGGCAGCACTGAAGATCCACCCTTGTGTCGCCACATGTTGCCTCGAGGGTGTAGTTCCTGAAGAAGAGGGAGTCTACCTCAAACCTATTTGATCTCCGGCCAAATCAATTTCCACGGCCCACTCTTTCTGCTCAGCCTAATTTTGGAGGACAATTCATTAGCTGAATCAATCAGATATCAAAATGGAATTTTTCGTTGAAGGACTGGCTATTAATGAAGGTAAAATAGAAAAAGTATTATCATGTTAGTGTATCATAAGTAATCAAATTCAACTCCAATTACTACAAACTATAAGGAATGATTCCAAAAACTTTCATGAACAAGTATATACATATGGACTAGATTCGTTATTCCGTTTCCGATTCTGGAATTAAAACCAAACGGGCCCTAAAACTTTTTGGAGCAACAATGACAAATATTGTGAAACCCACTTGTAGGAGCAAGAATGTCAAATACGGTGAAACTGAGGGAGTATTAGAAAATAACCAGCAGCGATCAAAGTTTGAACAAGATTAATAGTTACTAATCTTTAAATGGGCCATGGAGGGAATTTACCTCCAGATTCCTGCGACTACTCGGAAGGTCATAAACAAAAATAGCCCTGCCCAGACCCCACCAAGACCAAAGACCGGAGAAGCAGCAAGCATAACCAATGAAGCTAATACTGAAGAAATCACCTGCAATTACAGAATTACAAGGTTGAGAAGAGAATAAGATAAGGAGCCATAATTTCACAGTAAATCAGACAAATGTATACCGTTGAGCAGGTAGCATAGCGAAAGTCTGAAACCCCATAGTAAAGGCCGTCAAGAACAAAAGCAATAGCAGCCAAAGGCTGAGATCCAGCTACAAACTGTAAAAAAAAAAAAAAAAGAGACACTCTCAAGATTAAGCTATCATAGATCCAGGTAAAAATTCAGTTGACGTCTTCAAAACCCATAGCCAATGCATTGATGGACTATTTGCTTATCCATTTCTCTGAAATAAATTTACAAACTCGAGGAATGAAACATGAGGTCTAGGATGAATATCTCACCCAGACACCTGAGGTAGCAACCTTCAAAACTTCTGGATCTGTGGTGAATAAGCTGGAAAAAGAACCAAATCCAAGGAACAAAATGATAGCCAAGCCAGTTCCTGTCAATAACCCAATCTAAGACACAAATTGCAGATACATTAGATCATTTACAGCATCCGCCTTTAACAAAAGAAAGAAAACTAGAAGCTTGCATATGAAACATGCAGGTTGAACACATAATTTATATACTACTATTAAAGTCAAAGTCCTTCTCACCACGTGTCACCTTCTTACATACTCCAAGTCACATGTCTTTTTTCCGTAATTTTGATTTTTCTGAATATTCATATATAATTGACATCTTACATACTAAAATAGTTAAACCACATACTACCTCCAATCATAAATAAATGTCGTTTTAGCATTCGAAATTTGATCATAATTATATGTCGTTTAAGTTTTCTAGGCCAATAAATGAACAATAATTATATGATTTGTTCTTGAAAATTGTTTTTATTGATTACTTTTAGGTAAAAAATCTGTACTATTGGTTTAAAAGAAGGTTGAATGTTAAATAAGTGATAAGATTTAGATAAACTTTACAAAGTCTATGTGTGTCAAGGGCTAAAACAACAAATAATTATGATCGGAGGGAATAATACGTAAAATCTACTTATCAAACTTACTTTTTAAATATCTATAGATACTTAACATCTTATATATAATAATATGAAAATACTTAAATTCCATAATACATAATAACTCCTTACCAAACATACTTATTAATAATTTGCATAAATAAATTAGTTAAACTTTCGTATATTACTAATAATCACTTATTTATATATATAGTTAATACTACGCTAAGTATGTTAAATTTTACGTAAACTAACATATATTTTTAAAATGCCTTTCTATATACATTTGAGCAATTCTTCGGTTATATTTTACTTTCCGTGATTAAATTATCTAAATCACTTTAACTATATGATAAATCAAAATTTTTTATTTTATAATTAGATAAATAATAGTATGCAATTACATAAAACACTTATTGCTCTACACATTTTTATATTTCTTTTGTTATATGTATCTATATACTAATATTAATATTAAAACAAAATCCCTTACCCCCCATGTCCTTTTACCGTGCATTTCGCCAAGGGTCGTTTTTTCATTTTCATTACAGACTATTTTCTTACATTAAAATACATGTAAACTATCTTTTTTTTAAAAAAACAATATCTTTCTGATGTACATTTTAGGAAATCTTTCTATTATCTTTTACTATCCCTCATTATATTGTCATTTAACCCACTTTACCTTTATAATACATCAAATATCTTTATTTTATAAATAATAGTATATAATTACATAAACCATTAATTGTGCAATATATTTTCATATTAAATTTGTTAGTAAATAGTATTCAAAACAAAATTAAATATAGATATTTTTAGATAAAATAGTTTTTTTTATCTATTTTAAAAGTAAACTTTTATGAAATCACGTCCGTGCATGGCATGGATATTACACTAGTATTTTCTATTGCACTAACCGGCAGCACTTTATAGATAATTTTCCTTGCCTCCTCATGATTGCCTTGTGAATAGACAGCAGCAAGAAGAGCCTGTTGGTCAGCAAATGAACATTTGGACATCAGAAGTTCAGAACTGTTGAAAAACAAGCTTTACATACAGAAGGCTAGCAAAGGATTATACCCATGTATATTCCCTTCTCAATGCAATTGTGCAAGCAGTCTAGCACAATTGGATTGAGAAGTGAATATACAAAGGATATTAAGCTTAAGCCTAAGATACCGATATAAAATTCTTGTGTTGAGCTACAGCCTTTCCAATGGGCCAAAATCTCACCTGGCCAGCAAGTGCAAGGGCATCAGCTAGCAGTCCAATAGCAAGCCAGACTTGTAAGCAAATCTGATGACCAGCCATTTTTATGGGACCCTCATTGGCTGCAAGAGAAGTTGCCAGTGTCATTATTACAAGCACACCTACAGTCCTAGCAATCAGAAGACCTCCTGCAAAATAGGACGAAGTAATTTCCTGGTTAAAATAATGGCCTCCAACATTTCAAAGTTTTAACTTACAGCAAAAGCCTTGACACGTCTGTTTAGTTTCTTCCCCCAAATATCATCAATCTTCTAAAACAATCCACTTGTATACATGTTAATCAAAAGCAACCCATATCTTAGACTTGTAAAAGAAATTGGGTTCAAGCTGGACCATAACTAAAAACACTACTCAGAAGGTGCAGGCCGGCCTGACCCGTCTTGTTCGGGCCTCAAACGTTGTCCATGTCCACCCACGTAACAAGTGGGCGGGCTGCCGGCTCAGATGGTCCGTATGTACTTTATTCTACGCTTTTTCCCGAGATATATCATTCAAAACAAGTAATAAAATGTATTAATACAAACTTTCAATCCAATTATACCTGCTTTCTGTTCTACTACCAAGTTCAACAATAATCAACACACAAAAATGAATAATCCATATACGTGAAAAACAACAAGTATCATTGCAGTCATGTTATCCCTACAATCTTATATTTATTAAAGCATAAGCTTTTTGCCACATGTCAACACGAGGTTTCTCTAAGCCCACCAAATTTTTTTTAAAAAGTTAATTATTAAGTTTATTATTTATTAATCAATTAATCAATCCGTCATTTCACAAAAAATTAAACCTTAAAGATGTAAATCTTTTTGCCACGTAAATCTTATCTCATCTTTTTTAATTTTTTTAATAATAAAAATATTTTTCTAAATCTGACTATATTTTAAGAATACAGTCAAATCAAAATTTTTTCAAAAGTAGTAAATCTTCTTATCGGTCAAATCTTACTATTTTTTATTCATAAATTTCAATTTCAATTTTAAATTAATACATGACAAAACAAATTAACCAAAAACAAAAATGATATAAAAAATAATAACAAAACAATTTTTACTTATTAATTAGGTACACAAAACGAATTTTGTAATGTAGACTATTTTGTACAACTAATTTTATCCATTTTGCTTAACAAAACTTATTTGCTTTAATTAACTATTTTT
>BSUD01000008.1:91050366-91091258 GCA_033239045.1 Fagopyrum esculentum | reverse complement strand
TTTTTCATACCGGAAGTTCATACCGAAATTTTTTATACCGGAAGTTCATACCGAAATATCTTATACCGGAAGTTCATACCGAAATATCTTATACCGGAAGTACATACCGAAATTTTTTATACCGGAAGTTCATACCGAAAGTTCATACCGGAAGTTCATAACGAAGTTTTTCATACCGGAAGTTCATACCGAAATTTTTGATACCGGAAGTTCATACCGGAAGTTCATACCGAAAGATCATAACGGAAGTTCATACCGGAAGTTTATACCGAAAGTTCATACCGGAATTTCATACCGGAAGTTCATACCAAAATTTTTTATAGGAAGTTCATAACGAAATTTTTCATACCGGAAGTTCATACAAAAATTTTTCATAGCGGAAGTTCTTAACGAAGTTTTTCATACCGGAAGTTCATACCGAAATTTTTTATACCGGAAGTTCATACCGGAAGTTCATACCCGAAAGTTCATACCGAAAGTTCATACCGGAAGTTCATACCGGAAGTTCATACCGTTCATACCGGAAGTTCATACAGAAAGTTCATACCGGAAGTTCATAACGAAGTTTTTCATACCGGAGGTTCATACCGAAATTTTTTTATACCGGAAGTTTATACCAGAAGTTCATACCGTTCATACCGGAAGTTCATACCGAAATTTTTTATACCGGAAGTTCATACCGGATGCCAATGATGTTTACACTGGTAAATTTACAACCTTTGCTCACTCAGGGTGATGCTGACAGTGGTCTTGATCGTCTCTAGGGAAAGAAGAAGGTTATATCATTTTTAGAGACATTTTTGTTGCTTCAAGGTTGATACTTGAATGTTGCGTTTTTGCTCATACCATTTTTATAAATTCCGGTATGTAATTCTTCGCTATGTAATTGTTCGGTATGTAATTCTCCGATATGTAATTCTTAATTTTAAACTATGACATAAAATCAGTTTGTTTGGTATAACTTCCGATATGATAACTTCTGGTATGATATGATAACTTCCGGTATGATGACTTCCGGTATGATAACTTCCGGTATGATAACTTCCGCTATGATATGATAACTCCGGTATGATGACTTCCGGTATGATATGATAATTCCGGTATGATAACTTCCGGTATGTGAACTTCAGGTATGTGAAACTCCGGTATGTGAAACTCCAGTATGTGAAACGCCGGTATGCATTCCAAAAAAATAAAAAAAAAATAAATAAAGAAAATAAAAAAGACAAAAGAAAATAAAAGATAATAAAAAAAATAAATTTCGGTATGATAACTTCCGATATGATATGATAACTTCTTGTATGATAACTTCCGGTATGATATGACAACGTCCGGTATGATATGATAACTTCCGGTATGATATGATAACTTCCGGTATGATATGATAACTTCCGGTATGTGAACTTCCGGTATGTGAAGCTCCGGTATGTGAAATTCTGGAAATTTCGGTATGTGAAATTCCGGTATTGGAAATTCCTGTATGTGAAAATTCGGGTATGTGAAAAATTCTTCATTCCTGGAAAATAAAAAAAGTAAAGAAAATAAAAAAGAGAAAAAAAATTAATAAAAGAAAATAAATAACAAATTTAGTTTTTAAAAATTAAAACTTACACTTAAATAACAAATAACAAATAACAAATAACAAATAACAAATAACAAACAAATTTTTTTAAATAGAAGGGTTAATTAGTTTTACCTACCATTAAATGAAAGTGGTAAAAAAAATATGGGTTATAGTTTCTTTAACAAAAACCAAAAAGAGCCTAGTAGAAGAGTTATGACCGGTTATTTTTTCAACTTATAATAAATGAGATCAACTTATAATAAAAGATTATTATTGAGACCAACTTGTACATGCATAAATTGTAAACAAAGACACAATCATATTTATGAAAAATTATATCTAAAAATGAGAACAACTCATAATAAAAGATTATTATGAACATTTGCTCATTTAAATGAAACCAGCTTGTAATAAAATATTATATTTCATTCACAGTTTAATATATTTTTAAATATAAATATTAGTACAAGATTATAACAAAAAGAGAGAGTTTGGTTTAAGAGACTAAATACATTTAAATGAGACTAGCTTCTAATAAAAGATTATTATGCAAGAGATGTTGATCGTAGAAGAGTTATGACTGGTTATTTTTTCACTCTTAGGAGGTTCTATTGTGACTCGGAAGACAACCTTACAACCCATGTTAATTTGTTTAGCACAAAGGTAGAGTTCATGACTTGACATAAGTAGTTAAAGAGAGAGATTGATTTAAGAGATTGACCAGTGATCTAAGTATACATCACGGTCATGCTATTGTATATTATGATAGTTTGAGTGCAATCAGTTTGGCCAAGGATCAGGTTCATCATGAGAGGACTAAGCATATTGACGTCAGGTTTAATTTCTTGAGAAATGAGAAGATGAACAAGGTAAAGAAAGTAGATATTGTTGATAATCTTGTTGATATGTTCATGAAGCTAGTGCCCATAACAAGTTCTAATCTTGTTTGGACTTACTAAATGTTAGAAGTTGCACATGTGGCACATCTAGATAAAGAGATGAGCTAGTATGGACATTGACTAATGCATATTGACGTCAGGTTTTATTTCTTGTAGTGTTTTCTTATAGTGTTTTCCTTTGCCTCCAAATAATCTCGAAGCAGGGTTGAGGACACAATTGACGGATCTAGATTGAAAGTTCACAAAAGCTTCAAACTTGACATAACCTCGGGCGAGAAACTCTCGGCAGAGGCGAGGTTTTGACGTAAGGCAAAGGAATGGAATCTCGGATGAAATCTCAATGGGCAAACTGATGGTAATGTCGAGATCAATAATATGCAATGCCGAGATTTATGTAAATCAAGGATATAGAATATGAGATGTATGGATTTGAATGGTAAGATTAAGAAGATGGAATGGAATGATGTTCGCTCCAAACGGTGTGTGCAAGCTTTAAATTTATACCCTAGACTTAAGCTTAAAACAAGGATGCGAACCCGCAGTGTACGGGTCAATCGTAGTAAAAGCAAGGAATTCCAGGGGTCGATCACAGGGACTCGGTGAAACAAAGTCGATAACGGTAAGCTTCGTAAATACTAACCACAAAGAGCAATCAACACAATCAAAGATGAATAAGAAGTCAATAAAGCAAACATGCAATTCTAGGGATTAAAGCGTCTAGTTGTGGTTCCAACTCAAGATCTAAAGATAAGCGGACAAAGCTGAGTTTTTGCATGGGGAAGGTGTTACTAAAGTGGAATAGATCACCGGGTAAGTCTCACTACTCACTAATCATAAACCGTAACTCCTATTACCGGGTAAGTCTCAAGGAATTAAGATAAAGAACTATAACCTCAAACTAACACACCATCTAAGGGAATAGAATCAACCTTTACCGGGTAAGTCTCAGGCTAACTCACAAAGATGGGATGGAAGCACACTCAAACCCCAATAAAGGATAAACCTTTATTACCTACGCTTATGATCGTTGGTACACAAACTAAGGAATTACCGGATAAGTCTCATCCTAAGCTTGCATTGAACCAGGAAAGGTGTAATAAGAATAGGATTTGGCAAACTCTAACACTTAACTCTCAGTTTCGGATCAGATAAGTCACCTCGGTCAGCCAAATTCCACCCCGGCCGAGATGTTCATCGACTGAACGAGATGCTTAGGGTTAAGGTCAAAGACTCGAACTTTTAGGGTCCTACTGGAATCTAAGATTATTCTATCATTGTTTTTCCCACAACCTTCAGCCAATCACCCTAGAATCACACAAGGAAATTAGCCACTCATCATCATTATGAAAGTATAAATCAAATATATGGGAAGAAAGTGAATATTTGAACAAGAAGAATTTAATGAAAAGACTTCAATAACTGAATCAAATATCACAACAAAAGCGTTCCTTGGATAGCAATCCAACAAGAGAAGACAACAAGGAAGGGAATTAAAGACAATCTTACAAAACCCTCCAAAAGCTATAAAAGCTATGATTTTCAATCTTCCTTCAACCTTCAAAAAGGTTCTTCAAATCTCCCAACTGGAGTATGGCTGCTGCGTGCTATAAACCCTGATCGATGGTATAGCATGATGTTGGATTTGTGGAAATCCAACCCTTTTTATAGGAAAATAACCCTCCAAAGATAAGATATCTTAGAAAGATCTTTTCCCATAAAAATAGGTAAAATATAAGATCTTCTTCCTTCCAGGAGCCAAGCCCAAAAATATAAGATCACTTTCCAAAGATAAAAGATCTCAGCCAAGAATAAAATATTCTCGCCGCGTCCTAGGTATTCGCCTCGGTCGAGTCGGCTTCTCTGGATCACCTCGGTCGAGATGAATCTCTGGTCAACCGAGGTGAGTCACAACTGAATGTGAAATCTCTCAAAACTGGTCCAAAGTGAACCTTTAATCCATGGCTATGCTTCCTGGATGGTTCCTTATGCTTCTCAATGTAGCTCCAATGACTCTATAGCTCCTTTTGCTCCTTTTTGATGAAAAACGTGCCATTTTACCTACAATTACAACAAAACTAGGTGTAGACCTTGATTCTCGCAAAGGTAGATGAAATGGTAATATAATCACATAATATACATACAAACATGCAGATTATGAAAGATAAAACGTCCAAACAAACCCCAAAATATAGACTATAATTCGTGTTATCAAATGATGATGATTGAATATAGGAATAAAATGAACCAATATATAGTTGCAAGAACCTTGATCAATTGAATTAAAACCCGAACAATGAATTACCTTACCCCTTCTTCTTCAACCTTACACAAGTCTTCAAATTGAGACAAGCACAAAGAAGGACTAGAATTGACTAGAAGCACCAATCTTTAAGAAGATTAACACACACAAGAACAACCTAACAAGGACTCATAACGATTCAATCAAATGCTCTTTTTTTGATTGAATATGAATGAATAAAACGAGTCTTCATAAACAAAGCAACGAGTTTCATATATCAATAATAATCTAACTAATCGACAAGGTCGATCCTAGGGCTTAAATAGCCGAAAACGTTAAAAATAAAAGATTAAAATAATCCTAAAAAAAATATAAGATAAAGGTACCTTTAGAATGTTTAGAGATTTAAAGGCATTAAAATAAAATAACTAACTAAAATCTCGACTAGAAGCTCGGCTTGCTTCCTTGATCATCTTCACTCATCTTTGGCATCTCCACAATGGAAATCAATGTGACTAAAGAAGACTTAGACACAAATAGATCACCAATGGTCTCCTTAGAAGCTAATGATGCCAATAAGATAGAAACCTATTCTTGAATGGTTCTTGCTTTGGATCTAGTAATTGCTCCTTCCATAGTAGGTGATGGTAATTGTTGAGACTCATTATCCTTCAATGCTCTTGTCGACTCCTTCTCCTTCAATGCTCTTGTCTTTCATCTAGTGATAGGTCCTTGAGTAGTAAGAGGTATTGGGGATGATCCCTCATCTTACTCCTCTTCTTGAAAAGGATTTGTCCTCAAATCATAAGCATGCTCATCACTAGATACAAAAGGACGCAAATCTCTTAAATCAAAGGCAGGATCACACCATACTCCTCCGAAAGCTCCAATACATAAATTGTTGCCAACCTTACGTAACACTTTAAATGGCCCATCTCCACATGGTGAAAGCTTTGACTTCCTCTTCTTCGGGAACCTTTCTTTCAATATATGCAACCAAACTAGATCTCCTGGCTTGGATAGCAATTCCTTGCAATTTTTATTAGTCTTGACCGCAACTAGCTTGCCCTTCCCCTCCAACCTTAGTCATGTCTTGGCATGCAAATACTTGACGAATTCAATTAGTTTTCCTACATTAAATCTACTCGCTCCTCTAAAGACAATGGTATAAGATCAAAAGGGGTCAAAAGATTCAACCCATACACACACTCAAAAGACGTTAGGTTAGTAGAAGAATACATAATTCGATTATAAGCAAATTCCACATGAGGTACGACATATTCCCAAGCATTCAAATTATCCTTCATAATAGCCCATAATATGGTAGTTAAGTCCTATTGGTAACCTCCGTTTGACCATCCATTTGAGGATGACTAGAAGTCGAAAATAACAACCTAGTTCCTAGCTTTAGCCATAATGTCTTCCAAAAGAAACTAAGGAACTTAACATCCATATCACTCACAATAGTCCTAGGTACTCCATGTAGTCTAAAATTTCCCTGAAGAACAAGTTAGAAACATTATAAGCATCATCAGTCTTATGACAAGCAATAAAGTGAGCCATCTTAGAGAATCGATCTACAACCACAAATAACGAGTCTCTCCCCTTCTTAATCCTAAGCAACCCTACAAAAAAGTCCATACTAATGTCTAACCAAGGTGAAGTAGGCATAGGAAGAAGGGTATACAAACTTTGAATAAAAATCCTCAACAAGCAATAACCTAAGGGAATATCTAGAAATACACACTTAATAAACTATAAATAAAAATCCTTCAAATAAGTAAAACTTATCTAAAGAACCTCGAGTCTTACAATGCTTATAGATGTCTCTAAAAATCAGCATCATCATCATATAGATTCTTAATGTAATACAAACCTAAAACCTTAGAATTCATAGTAGTGATCAAAGAATATCTCCTAGAAAGGGCATCAACTACAACATTATCCTTACCTTAATGATATAAGGAAAATTATTTATAAACTTCATCCATCTACCATGTCTCCTATCTAACTTATCTTGACTCCTAAAATGCTTCGATGACTCATGATCGGTACGTAGGACGAATTTATTAGGCCAAAGATAATGCTGCCATGTCTTAAATACTCAAAATAAAGCATATAACTCATTATCATAGGTCGAATAATTCAAGCATGCTCCTTTCAATATCTCATTAAAGAACGCAAGTGGCTTATCTTCTTGCATGAGCACTCATCCAATGCCAATCTCGGAAGCGTCACATTCGACTTCAAATGGTTTAGTGAAGTCCGGAAGTGCTAGAAGAGGTGCATGGGACATCCGCCACTTCAACTCCTTAAAAGCCTTTTCTTGAGCATCTCTCCACTCAAATTTTACTTTCTTCTTCGTTAAAGACGCGAGGGTGCTGCTATGGTACTAAAATCCCGTGCAAAACGTCTATAGAAGGTGGCAAGTCCATAAAAGCTTCGAACATGGGCGATTGTGGTAGGTGTTGGCCACTCTTGGTTTGCCTTATTATTCTCTTCATCCACTTCTTGACCTCTTGTACTCACTACAAAACCAAGAAAAATAACTTGATTAGTGTTAAACTCACATTTCTTAATATTAGCATATAAAGATTCATTTCTAAGAGTTCGAAGCACTTCCCTTAAGTGCTCTTCATGCTCCTTAAGTGATCTACTATAGATGAGAATGCCATCAAAGTAAACAACCACAAAATTTTTCAATGTAGTGACGTAACACATGGTTCATCAACCTCATGAATGTGCTAGGAGAATTAGTCAAACAAAAAGGTATAATGAGCCACTCATAAAGACCAAACTTAGTCTTGAATGCCATCTTTCATTCATCTCCTTCATGCATTCTGATTTGATGATATCCACTCTTAAGATCAATTTTGGAGAACAAGGTTGATCCACTAAGCTCATCTAGCATATCGTCCAATCTGAGGATGAGATGACGGTATTGGATAGTAATGTTATTGATTGCTCTATAAACAACACATATTCTCCATGTATTATTCTTTTTGGGAACCAAAATGACGGAATAACACATGGACTGAAGCTTTCTCTTATATAGCCTTTATCCAAAAGCTCTTGATCTTGAATCTCTTGACTTTACTAAGGATTCATCCTATAAGCTGCACGATTAGGAAGTATAACACCTGGAATTAAGCCAATTTGAAGCTTAATCCCTCGAAAAGGTGGAAGTCCTACTCGAATCTCATCCAGAAAAATATCACAAAGCTCATCTAGAAGGTTTATGATGGTTTTGGGTAAGGTACCCTAACTTCATCACTTAAAGTTGCAAGAGTTTTACATAGGCTCATGAGAATGGCATCTAAAGGAGTACAATCATCAATGAATACTTGGATGCTAGGACTCTAGTAGACTGGGGCGATATTTCTGCACTAGGGCGAGATAACTATGCACTAGGGAGATATTATGCACTAGGGTGAGGTTTTCCTACACTGAGGCAAGTTATTCCTTCAATGGGGCAAGATAAACCTTCCTTGGGGTGAGATTCTTCACTATAGTGAGAAAAACCTTCACTGGGGAGAGATAATCCTTCCCTAGGGTGAGATTCTTCACTAAGGTGAGGAAATTCATCACTGGGGCGAGATTTTGCTTCCCTTAGGCTAGATTCTGCTTTGTTGGGGCGAGATTCTTTGTTGGAGTGTCTTTCTCCTTCCTTTCTTTTGCCAAAATCGTGCTCCTTGCTCTCTTCCTTCTTTTTCTCATAGCATTATGTAATGTTAAAGGCGTCCTGGGTTTTGAAGTTAATGTTTGACCCTTATTCTCAAAATAATGTATATTAGTATATTCATCATGCTTGGTTCTTATATCAAATTGCAATGGACGTCCTAATAGAATATGACATGCTTGCATGAACACAACATCACAAGTAATGGTATTCTTATAACTACCAAAAGTGATGGTAACTCTAGCTTGCTTGTTCACTTTCAATTCACCACAATCACTCATCTAATGCAACTTATATAGTCTAGGATAATAAACCATAGTAATTTTCAATTCATTGATCAAATCCACACTAGCAATGTTGCAACAACTATTCCATCAATAATCATGTTACACACCTTCCGTTTAACAAGACATCTATTATGGAAAAAGATTCTCCCTTTGATTATCCTCACATGGAGCTATCTTAGCATGCAATGTTCTCCTAGCAATCAATGATTCTCCATGCTCAAACTCAATGCCTTCCTATCACTGCCATTTTCATGCAATGTATTAAGGCGGGTATTATGATCGTGATCATGCTCTTCCTCACTTTCATATTGGCCATATTGATTAGTGAATAAAATCCTTTTATTAGGAAAATCTCTCAATAATGATCTCAAACTTGACATTTAAAACATACAATATCTCTAGAATGTAAAGTAGAGTTAGAATTGCTCCCTTTAGGATCACTTGAAGACTCATTCATGGATTGAGATTGTGAGTGAGGGGACGAAGGTTTCCTAGCTCCTTGATCCACGTTTTGACCTTTATTTTTGCCCTTGGGAATGCATGGTCTCGGCTTTGGTGATTTTAAATCCGATTGTTTTGTTGTTTCCATGAACTTGCAATTCTATAATTAGACTTTGTTGCTTGACTTCTTCCTTTGGTTTTCCTTATGATTTTGATGGCCATAAGCAAAAAATTTGTCATAGTATCATAAAGATATAAGCCAATTTTCATTTGCTAAAGATAGATGTAAAATACATAAATAACAAGCCATTATTGTCTCCTCATCCTCTATAACATTTGCTTTCACCATTTCCATTTACATAGACGTGTAAAGTTCTTCAGCACTCATAGATCATTGCTTGAGGTTCTCCAATCGTTGCCTTAATTCTCTAGCATGATGTTGAGGCAAAAATCTAGCTCTCATCAAGGCTTTCATTTGTTCCCATGTGTTGATATCCAGATCTAGCTTTCTTCTCGTTTCTTTGACAAGATGATCCCATCACACTAAAGCATAACCTTGAAATTCCAATGCAACTAATTGGATCTTCCTTTGTTCACTAAAATTATCATTTTTAGTCTCCCATTCCATACAAGAATCCGGATCACATTTGCCTTCAAAACTTGGAATTTAAACCTTCACTTTTCCAATTTCTTCATGCTCTTGGTGAGGACTAAATGGCTCCAAGTCTCGACCTCTCCTAGGACAATGGTTACGTCTAGGATAATCTCTCCACATGCCCTCATCATCATCATCATCTTCTAGTTCATGAAAATCATCAAAAAATCCAAAATATTAGGTGCATTAAAAATTGCATATGAATGTATCATACCTTGCCCTTGAGGGGCTCTTTGAGGTGACCCGGGGATGGGGGTCAATGTCATAAACTGCTCTCGGCTGGAATCTCGGCCGGAGCTGGGGGTGAGATTCCAGGTTAGTCATTCTCTAGGTCAAGGTTATAATTGTTGATGACATGAATTATGACCTATTTTTAGGCATCTATTTATATAGATTTTCCTTTTATTTTGCATGCATAGACATACATTCATGGCATTTATGGTTATATTTACCTATTTTGCAAGAATAGAGGTCTACATAGAGTTTTATTGTATTTGTAGGTAATTTGGCGAATTATGGAGCAAAAATGGCACATTTAAGGATTAAGCCTTGAAGCAGGACAAAAATGAGCATAAAAGGAATTTAGGACGCGCCAAAGTATCTTCTGATACCGTCGGACGCGTCCCAAAGTATTTTCTGATACCGTCAGACGCGGCCCAAAGTATTCTCTGATACCGTCTGACGCGCCAAAGTATTTTTTGATACCTTATGACGCGGCCCAGAGTATATACCAGCGGATTCGACTTCTTTTCAGCCCAAATATTCAAGTGTTTTATCTTTAAACCCTAGATATATCCCTACATATATTCAAGAGCCTTCAACATTGGAAGGGAGCCAATTTCTCCAAAGGGAGACTAGAAGGGTCAATTTCTCCAAAGGGAGACTTAGAGGGAGTCAAATTCTCCAACGGACAGTGACAGCCCCAAGATTTGGATCCCCAAAGAGAGGAGGCTTGAAGATTTTATTGCATACAAGGAAGATTTGGGGAAGGACGCACTTTCCTATTTTTGGAGTTGGAAGATCTTAGGGATTACATTTGAAGGCGGATTGACATCCCGTTCTTCATTATCCCTAAAAATTTTGTGAGGTTTTTCTGTTCCTTTGATTCTACATCCATTGAACGCGGTTTGCGATTATTGTGTTTGATTGACATTTGTTTTGAGTTTTTTATTGAGATTTCAAGGTTTTACCTTTTCTCCCTTTCATATTTGATTATTGATATCATAATGATGATTATTGGCTAAAACCCTTTAGCAATTCTAAGGTGAAGGGTTGATAGTTGTGACTTAGATGATGATAGATCGATCGTAAATTGATTGGACCCTGAGAGTTAGAGAAATATCGTCGACACCCTAAATCACGGCCTGTTCTTAGGTTTCCACGGCCGTGATTCTCAAGATCTACCCGTGATTTACCCTAATTTACGAATTTTGCTTTTACTTTGATCCAAGGTTAAAGATTAGCTTTAATCTAGTCTAGGTTTACCCTTTTCTAGGTAGTAGTGAAGCCTCAACAACCTCTACTTCGATTTCGAGTGTCACAATCTTAATCGGTTTAGTTAGTTTTGATCCTTGGGTTACAAGTTTGGGTATTTGAGATTAATTCTTGTCCTTAGATCCTTTCTATACTGAAGCCTCAACAACCTTTATAGAGAGTGTCTTTAGATAAGTCAAATAAAGCTTTGGAACTTCATCGTACATTGCTTTACCTTAGTATACCTTTGCAACTCTTAACTCCGTCCTTAGTTATTTAGTATATCTTGAATCGATTGCCACAATTAGATACCTAGATCTTTAGGGTTGTTGTTTTCCCAATATATTTGCAAAGCTTTACCCTTTTACTTGCTTGACAACTTTATAATTGAATTTGTTCCCCCCAAATCCCTGTGTTCGATACTTTGGAATTCTTGCTTAACTACGTCGATCCGTACACTGCGGGTTCACTTGCTTGATTCTATTTTTATAAATTTAAAGCTTATTTGCACGCACGCTAAGTGGCGAACAAGTTTTTGGCGCCGTTGCCGGAGATTTGGTTTAGGCCGAATTCGGTTATCGGTTTTCAAGCTTGGGAGCTTTGCTCTTGTTATTTGATATCTCTTTTGAGTGTTCTTGCAGGTTTGTGTTCCTAGGTACATACGAAGTTCTTGTTCCGGCAACGGAACAGAGTTTCGCCAAAGAACAAGTTTTTGGCGCCGTTGCCGGGGATTTGGTTTAGGCCGAATTCGGTTATCGGTTGTCAAGCTTGGGAGCTTTGCTCTTGTTATTTGATATCTTTTCGGTATGAGTTTTTGAGTTTTCAGGGTCACCAATGGCTGTTAAGGGTTGTAAGGCTCCATACGACCAATATGGGTAGCGAAGCAAACGGCTAGAGCAGAT
Source organism: Fagopyrum esculentum (assembly GCA_033239045.1). Lineage (NCBI taxonomy): Eukaryota > Viridiplantae > Streptophyta > Magnoliopsida > Caryophyllales > Polygonaceae > Fagopyrum > Fagopyrum esculentum. The sequence goes on along the minus strand of BSUD01000008.1, from coordinate 91,079,119 downwards.
TATTATGAATACTTAGTAGAGAAATACGCCTTCTATTTGTTTGATAGCGAAAGAGAACGTGAAAAAACCATTAAATATGAATTTGCAAAATGAGAAAAGCTGCACTACCCAAAGAAGGTTAAGAAGAAACCTTCCAAAGATGCGGAGGACTTGAAACTGGAAGAATTGATGAAGAAATTTGAGATGATCGAAGAAAAATTCAGAGCCTATAAGGAAGATCATTTAAAAGTGATGGAAGACACAAAAAAGAATATTTCTAAGGTTGAAAAAGCCATGAAAAATCGTTCATCTAGCAAGGAAGAACTCCAAGTTTCGAGCATTCCTCCTATCGAACCCGAAGTTCCTCTAGAACCTCTTGAAGAAGAAGAAGAGAAAGACGTGGAGAACCTTGGCCAAATTACTGAAACTGTGGCCAAGGTTGAAGAAGATCCAGCTGAGTTGGGAGATATTTCATGTGTGGATCATCATCCCAACATGAAACTTGTGTCAAGCCTTGAAGAACTTAACAAGGTATATTGTCTTACTTCCTTTGAAAATCCTATTAAAATTTCTGATTTTGTCAGGAATGCACCGGAGAGTTGGAGCTCTCTTCCAAAAGAACCTCCTAGGGTGAAGATGAAACCTTCATTAAAATTGCTGGAACTAGATGCTCCTTGGAATACAAGGAGTAAATTTGGCAAGCGCTTCAACGCCAATGCCAATAACTGTTTTTCGTTCAAGTATGGGGTCATTCACATAACGAAGACCATACATCATCCCCAAGCTGGAGTTGGGGAAGCTAAGTGGATCCTCGAGAAACTAATTTCTCGATCTAGGAAAGGATGGGATGCAAGGCTGAATTATGTCCCATTAAAGCATAGGAAAGCTAGGAGGATTCCGGTGAGAATCAAACCGTACAAGCTTGTATGTGGGAGATCTTACCACTTGCCGGTGAAATTAGGAACCGGAGATTTTTTGGAAGAGTTTAATGATGGATTTGAAGAGCAATCCAAGATTTTCAAGGTGAATTGAGTCATCTATGGAGATAGGTCCAGCTAGCGACGTTAAACCAAGCGCTTCTTGGGAGGCAATCCAAGGTATTGCACTTATGCTTTTGTTTTTCTTTTTCTTTTCTTAGATTAGAGTAGATGTTTTTGTTTGTTTTTCTTCGATACCTTCCGGTATGTTTGTGTCTTTGGATGCCAGGAATAAGGAATGAGCATATTAGGGAGGAAAGGCCGAAAGATTGACGAAACTTGGACTTTTGGCGAGCATTAGAGGATTCCACGGCCAAAGAGGCAAAACCACGGCCGTGGTTTGCTAAATTGGACCGTGGAATGCTTTGTCGAGAGCAACAGAAAGTTCCACGGTCTAAACCACGGCCAAAACCACGGCCGTGGAAATTCCCGACCCGAAAAAAAAAAAATAATTTTTTTTTTCGGAAAAATTTTCGGCAGAAAGATGTTCCCCTTCTTCATTCTTTGACGTCGATTAGGGTATTCGGAGTAACCTATTAAGCTTCTAAGGATTTTCACCACCACCGCCCGATTAATGATTCGCCTTGCCTGATTCGCCATTTTACATTGTGAGTATCTTTTTTCTCCTTTTCTTTTCTTCACATTGGGGACAATATGAGTTTTAAGTATGGGGTGGAGGTATTTGCAATACTATTTGCATGTTTTATGTCTTGCATCATATGATTTTGAAAATTTTGAAAAATTTTAAAATTTTTGTGCTTCTAGAATGAATATGATCTCTATGATGAACATTGATTTGTAGAATAGCTATGATGATTTTGATATGCTTGAATTGATTTATGACATATGTGGGATTTGAATACTTTGATAGAACTTCATGCATGTTTGATAATTCGCTTTCATTCTAAATCATGTTGAGTGTTGAAGGTTGAAGCCACATATAAGTTCCTTATTATTGAAATGATTAAGGCACTTCGATTTTCTTACTTCTTTCTTTGATCACTTAGCCCCTCAATGAAAATAATTGCCTCCTTTACCTATCCGGGAATTAGGAAGAGTTGAGTTTTGACATGTTTGATGTGGGAGGGCCATGAAAGCAAAATTTTGCATTCAAAGAATAGAAAAAATTTGTAGGTTTGGGGAAGTCAATCATGATAATGAGTAACTTGGCAACATTCACATAGCCGGGTGTTTGTGTCTTGCCAAAGTCGGAATGAGCGATATTCCTAACGGATTATGGTATGTGCATCAAGGGTTTGAGGCATCTCAAATTTAAGAAACGCCAATCTCCTAGGCTTCGGTTTTTGTGCACCACTGTCCATATTTCCAAAAGTAAAGTCGAAAAAAAAATAATGTGAAAAAGAAAGAGCAAAGCTCTAAGTTGATGTTGTTGCAAAATCAAAAGAAAAAGTAAAAGAGTTAGGTTATTCCTTTTTCCGGATTCATGCACCACAACCCTTATAAGTTTCCATCCTTTCCGCATTCTTGACCTTACTTGAAAGTCCTTAAGATCTTTGAGTATGTTGTTTGGCTTTGTGGTCTAAATTGGATTCCTCATGATTGATTTTGATATATTGCAAGTTATGATGCATGTTATGATTTTTTTGCAAAGTGTGATTATCCTTTTCATGATATAATTCCTTTTGACCATATGATGATTATCATTAGTTATGAAGCAATTCATTGAGGGTGATCTATGAATAGAAGCACAACCAAAATATTGTGGTTTTTCTTTATTTTTGCATATTCATAATCCATATCATCTTGTATTTTAAGTGTGAACCTTGCTTGGGGACAAGCAAGAGGCAAGTATGGGGTATTTTGATGACATGAATTATGACCTATTTTTAGGCATGTATTTATATAGATTTTCCTTTTATTTTGCATGCATAGACATACATTCATGGCATTTATGGTTATATTTACCTATTTTGCAAGAATAGAGGTCTACACAGAGTTTTATTGCATTTGTAGGTAATTTGGCGAATTATGGAGCAAAAATGGCACATTTAAGGATTAAGCCTTGAAGCGGGACAAAAATGAGCATAAAAGGAATTTAGGACGCGCCAAAGTATCTTCTGATACCGTCGGACGCGGCCCAAAGTATTTTCTGATACCGTCAGACGCGGCCCAAAGTATTCTCTGATACCGTCTGACGCGCCAAAGTATTTTCTGATACCTTATGACGCGGCCCAGAGTATATACCAGCGGATTCGACTTCTTTTCAGCCCAAATATTTAAGTGTTTTATCTTTAAACCCTAGATAGATCCCTACATATATTCAAGAGCCTTCAACATTGGAAGGGAGCTAATTTCTCCAAAGGGAGACTAGAAGGGTCAATTTCTCCAAAGGGAGACTTAGAGGGAGTCAAATTCTCCAACGGACGGTGACAGCCCCAGGATTTGGATCCCCAAAGAGAGGAGGCTTGAAGATTTTATTGCGTACAAGGAAGATTTGGGGAAGGACGCACTTTCCTATTTTTGGAGTTGGAAGATCTTAGGGATTACATTTGAAGGCGGATTGACATCCCGTTCTTCATTGTCCCTAGAAATTTTGTGAGGTTTTTCTGTTCCTTTGATTCTACATCCATTGAACGCAGTTTGCGATTATTGTGTTTGATTGACATTTGTTTTGAGTTTTTTATTGAGATTTCAAAGTTTTACCTTTTCTCCCTTTTATATTTGATTATTGATATCATAATGATGATTATTGGCTAAAACCCTTTAGCAATTCTAAGGTGAAGGGTTGATAGTTGTGGCTTAGATGATGATAGATCGATCGTAAATTGATTGGACCCTGAGAGTTAGAGAAATATCGTCGACACCCTAAATCACGGCCTGTTCTTAGGTTTCCACGGCCGTGATTCTCAAGATCTACCCGTGATTTACCCTAATTTACGAATTTTGCTTTTACTTTGATCCAAGGTTAAAGATTAGCTTTAATCTAGTCTAGGTTTACCCTTTTCTAGGTAGTAGTGAAGCCTCAACAACCTCTACTTCGATTTCGAGTGTCACAACCTTAATCGGTTTAGTTAGTTTTGATCCTTGGGTTACAAGTTTGGGTATTTGAGATTAATTCTTGTCCTTAGATCCTTTCTATACTGAAGCCTCAACAACCTTTATAGAGAGTGTCTTTAGATAAGTCAAATAAAGCTTTGGAACTTCATCGTACATTGCTTTACCTTAGTATACCTTTGCAACTCTTAACTCTGTCCTTAGTTCTTTAGTATATCTTGAATTGATTGCCACAATTAGATACCTGGATCTTTAGGGTTGCCGTTTTCCCAATATATTTGCAAAGCTTTACCCTTTTACTTGCTTGACAACTTTATAATTGAATTTGTTCCCCCCAAATCCCTGTGTTCGATACTCTGGAATTCTTGCTTAACTACGTCGATCCGTACACTGCGGGTTCGCTTACTTGATTCTAGTTTTATAAATTTAAAGCTTATTTGCACGCACGCTAAGTGGCGAACAATTGTCACCCTCAAGGGCCTTGATGTCGATCTGAGTTCTTTGTGAAACTTTGATTTCAAGGGCTTTGAAACAACTTTCAAGGTCCTTGACTTTGTACTCCTACAAAACAAATTTAGTCACAATAAAACAAGATATAGTGCGGAATGTAAAAGATCGACACAAGGATATGTTTACGAAGTTCGGCTCTAAATAGCCTACTCTCCGTCCCAGGGTATAGCGTTAGGATCTAACTATCTATTATCAGTTTCAAAGAGTCCTAGATACAAACTAGAAGAAATCCCCTTCTTCTCTTTGTAGCCAATGCTATGATCTAGCTCCAACTCTTCATCTCGCTATAATAGCCTAGTTACTTCAAGAGTAACACGCACTCGAGTATAACACTCTTTAGATATGCCAATGGAGCTCTCGAGTTTTATCTCTCTCTAGGGGATAAAACTTTTTTTTGAGAAAGAGAGAAAGAAAAACTACTCGATCGAATGAAGATGTTTTGGATCGCTTGAAGACTATTGATGTTTCCGTGTAAGCTTCTGTCCTTGTTCTTCAATCGCCATCTTCATTTATAACCTTCTATGGAGAGGTCTTCTAGCCGTTGGAAAGACGACCGTTTGGAGATCACTCTTCTTCTCCATGAAGATCGCTTCTTAGTTGAGATGAGATAGACGTTGTGGATCTTCATCTCCTGAGATCACGTTGATCTCTCGCTCCTTGATCTTCTCATATTTGTTGTAACAATATTCAATTCCTAAGGAGAAAATCTTTGTGCTTTTCGGTTGAGGATCTTTGTAAGATCTTCTTTAATGGCCGGTTGAGATCTTCACTTGATCATATCTTCTTTGTTGGAGCAAATCTCTCGTAGAAGATCTTCTTAGTGATTTGAAATCTTTTTAAATGTGCGGCCTTGACTTCTTTGTTCCCTTGGAATTCATTTCAATGCCTTAGCCGTTTGAACACTCTAAACTCCGGTCTTCCAAGGTCCTTTGAAGTCTCTTGCAAAACCTGCACTTTATTTAATCCAAACCACCATACCAAGCCAAGCAACTCGATATATAATCAATTTATTTGTTAGTGTATCAACCTACTTCATTTGTGTGTAAGTCTTCCATCATCAACACCTGTATAACTTTATAGTCAATGTGGAGTTTTCAATCTCCCCCTTGATGGAAGACAACACAAATGTTTTCGTACCTGCATTTGTAAGGTTAGCGATGCATATATGAATATCAAAACTTAAAATGCAGAATGCATAATATCGAATGTCGGAACACATTCATTTCTCCCCCATTGTCTTTCAACAAGGGAGAAAAATAGTTAAAGCACGGGAGTTTTAAAACATTACAACCCAAAGAAAAGAGTATTTCCACAAAACCACAAAACAATTAAGTTTTTTAAAAACAAGGCTTTGATATCAGAATCAAGGGCCTTACAGTCATGGACATCTTGAGAGCTTCATTCTTTATACCACCTGGATGAGCTCCCTTTCCCAAAATGCTCCTTCAAACACATTTTCCTCCAACGATTTTGAGCATGTACGAGGTCAAGTTCTTTGCGGGAAAGGTCTCTTCGCCTCTGATCAGAATTCTTATCATATTTATTGACTACTCCAAATCCTTCAATATTTAGAATGTCTGGATCCTCAGACGATGGTTGACAATAGGACGGTCTTTGACAATCTTATGGCATTGTGTCATGACCTATTCAGCATCCTTTGTGGTAGCTTGTCCATCTTCTTCTATTAAGGGCTTGATGCTATTGGCAGCTGTAAGAGAAAGAGCGTTGACATGAAACATTTGATTAATTTTCTGATTTAGAATACCCAGTAGATCTTGTGTTTCGTCCAGTCGGCCAGTCACTGTTGATCGAAAGAAGAGAAGATCGGTTCTCAGAGAGTCCATTGCTCTCTCTACAGCTTCTAGACGCTGTACCATGGTATAATTCCAAGGTGGTTGCTCCTTTAGAACCCATACTGTTCTATAGTCAACCTCTGTTCTCTTAATCCCTAAACTGTCAAAGAATTTTTCATCCAATTCTCCACACACAATATGTTCCACCTCATCAGAATAATCAATAGAAAAATGTTGAAAGATTTTTGAAAGCAAATTTCCATATGGCAAGTGATAATCACTGGGAGAATTTAACAGATTGACCATATGAGACAAAATAATTTCTTGAAGATTAACTTTTAGCCCATTCAGCACATGATACACAAATGCAAGTAATGTATTTGTCACCACATCTCTGTTGTTAATCCTTGGTACCACACATCTAACCAAAATAGCACAAACAATTCTGACTTCAAGTGTTAGACAAGTAGTAGTGGGTTGTGGTAAGGCATTGGGTAGAAGAAATCGTTCTTTGGCCAATTGAATTGTTCTAGCAGGGGTAGGATGGTCAAAGACATCATAGCGAGGAAGACCAAAGATATCAGCAATAATCTCAGTAGTAATGGTGATTTTCTTACCTTTGACAACCGAGTCCAAAACCCATTCTCCCCTTTCTCTTCTGGCGGTTAAGTTGATGTAAAACAACTTGGTTAAATTGGGGAAGGAGACTTGTCCTGGGTTGAGCATTATCCAGATAGAGCTTGCTTGGAGCACTTTAAGCCCTGGTAAGGAAAAGCATGTGAAGAGTTCTCTATCGACAAGTTCACACATGCTTTCATGTCGTTCTTCGAACTCAGTCAGCCATATCTTGACGGCTGTTTGACTTCCAAACTAGTGTGAGGGAAGGCCCGCCTTGGCAAAAATTTCAGCGTCATTCATATGAACTGGAGCACTGGAGCTTGAATCTGACCCTGAGCTTGAGTCAGAGTCAGAGTCGGAGGAGATCTGAACCACTCTCTGTCGCTTGGGGCCGATGATGTTGCCTCATCAACTGAAGATCTCTTGGATACCATGAGAATTTTTTGACAGAAAGATGAAGCGGGTTTGTGAAAATTGAAAGAGTAAAGCACAGAGTTTGCAAAGAGAATATGAAGCGGAAGAGATAAAGAAAGAAGAGAAGTGGTATTTAAGGGAATAAGTCACATCAACGTAAGATCACTAAGATATTGAGAAACTCAAAATCTCGGTAGAATTATTGTTGATTAAAATTCTTTTCATAAATTTTGGTAACCACTTTTCAAAATTCTTTGAATCTGAAAATGAAGCCTTTTGAAATCCCTTTTAAAGAAAACTCTTAAAAAATTTAGAAATTTGCATATCTAAAAGATATGAATTCCTAATTGATCTGTATTTTAATTTACCCTTTGAAACGTGTTTCAAGGCTCTTGAATTGCCTTTCAAGGCAGTTGAAAACAATAATTGGGCTGCATACGTAGGAACAAATAAAATGCTTTACTCCCCTACGTTAATGCTTCCTTGTTCAACACCAAGCTCCAATCTAATTAAATTAAATTTGTTCCTCAAGAAGAGGCTTGGTAAAGATATCTGCAACCTGCAAGTTAGTAGATATAAAAGAGATCGAAACATCACCTTTCTCAACATGATCACGTATTAAGTGATGCCTTACATCAATATGTTTAGTCCTTGAATGTTGCACAAGATTTTTGGTTATAGAGATAGCACTAGTATTATCACATTTTATAGGAATACCTTTCAAGTCAAAGCCAAGATCACGAAGTTGTTGAGCAATCCATAGAATTTGTGCACAACAAGCTCCCACAACTATATATTCAGCTTCGGTTGTGGATATGGCGAAAAATTTTTGCTTCTTGGAGTGCCAACTGATTAGGGATGACCCTAAGAATTGGAAACATCTAGAAGTGCTTTTCCTATCAACCTTACAACCTGCAAAGTTTGCATCTGAATAGCCAACAAGGTGAAACGAGATTTGACGTGGGTACCACAACCCTAGATCCTTAGTGCCATTGAGATACCGAAATTTTTTTTCCACAGCTATCAAGTGTGACTCTTTAGGATCAGCTTGAAATCTTGCACACATGCACACGCTAAACATAATGTCAGGTCGACTAGCAGTTAAATACAACAATGAACCGATCAAACTTCGATACTCCTTTTGTACTACACTTTTGCCATCCTTGTCATGGTCAAGCGAAAGTGTTGAACTCATAGGAGTCTTTGCCACCTTAGATTGATCCATTTTGTACTTCTTAAGCAAGTCCTTAGTATACTTGCTTTCGTTGAGAAAAATTCCCTTCTTTGCTTGTGTAACTTGAAGTTCAAGAAAGAAATTTAACTCAACTATTAAGCTCATTTCAAATTCCCTGCACATAATATCCGAAAACTCCTTGCAAAGGGAATCATTAGTAGCACCGAATAATATATCATCAACATAGATTTGTACTACTAATATATCGTTGCCTCTGGTCTTGATAAATAAAGTTTTATCAATCAAACCTCTTTTGAATTTGTTTTCAAGAAGATATCTGGACAATCTTTCATACCAAGCTTGAGGAGCTTGCTTAAGACCATAAAGAGCTTTGTCCAATTTAAACACGTGATCCGGAAATTCATCATTTTCAAAACCAAGAGGTTGAGCAACGTAGACTTCTTCTTCCAAGAAGCCGTTTAGAAAAGCACATTTTACATCCATTTGAAAACGTTTTATGCTCATAAAAGATGCAAATGCAAGTAGCATACGTATGGCTTCTAACCTGGCAACCGGAGCAAAAGTCTCCTCATAATCAATACCTTCTTCTTGATCAGCCTTGCGTTACAAGTCGTGCTTTATTTCGTATGACTTTTCCACTTTCATCCAACTTATTTCGAAAGACCCATTTCGTGTCGATGACAAATTGATGCTTTGGTCTTGAAGTAAGAGTCCAAACCATGTTTCTCTCAAACTCATTTAGTTCGTTTTGCATGACAATGATCCAATCGGGTTCTTGAAGAGGTTGGACATAATTCTTTGGATCGATAAGAGACACGAACGCGGAGAAAGCACATAGATTATTCACTTTAGATCGAGTTTGAACTTCAGCGTTTGGATATGAGATCACATTCTCTTGTGGATGGTATGAAGAGTGTTAAAATTTTCTTCGTTTGTAAGATGGAGCAGATCCTGAAGGTTGAGCATCATATGTTTGACTAGATTCAAGTACCGTTGATATATTGCCCTTGGATCCTATCTCAAGGCCTTGAAGTTGAGTTTCAAGCCCTTGAAACGGAATTCTGACATCGTAGTTTTCTATTTCAAGGTCTTGAAGGTGTGATTCAAAGTCTTGAGGGTTTTCTTCCGTATCTTAAATCTTTTCTTGCATATTCTTTTCTCGATCTTTAGGATCTTCATCTTCATCCGAATTGTGATCTTCTCGTTGATTCAGATTTAGATATGCAAAACTCTCACTCAAAGTACCATCATTGCTTTCATCAAAAATAACATGGATACTTCTCTCAACAATTTTGGTACGTTTGTTATAGACACGATAGGCTTTGCTATTTGAAGCATATCCAATGAATATTGCTTCATCACTACGTGCATCAAATTTTCCAAGGTAATTTTTGCCATTGTTATGAACAAAGCAAGTACATCCAAAAGGTTTGAAATATGAAAAGTTTGATTTTCTTCCTTTAAAGAGTTCATAAGGAGTCTTTTTCAAAATAGGGCGAATCAAACATCTATCAAGATATAATTTGCAGTGTTTACTACTTCAACGCAAAAACTTTTTGGCAAACTGTTTTCTAAAAGTATCGTCCTAGACATATCCTCAAGAGTGCGGTTCTTACGTTCCACAACTCCATTCTGTTAAGGAGTTCTAGGAGATGAAAAGTTATGTGAAATACCATATTTTGCACAAAACAAATCAAACTTTAGTTGATCAAATTCTCTACCATGATCACTTCTTATAGAAATGATTGGTAGGTTTTTCAAAGTTTGTAACTCCTTACATAATTTTGAAAACTCAAATAATGCTTCAGATTTTTCTCGTAGGAAAGAAATCCATGTGAAACGAGAAAAATCATCTACAATAACAAGGATATACTGCTTGCATATGGGAGATTTGACACGCATAGGTCCACAAAGATCCATATGTAAGAGTTCAATGGGTTGAGAAGAACTTACAACTTTCTTAGGTTTGAATGAATTTCGTGTTTGTTTACCTTGTGTACAAGCCTTAAATAGTTCATCTACCTTGAAATTTAGGTTTGACAAACCTCGCACCAAATCTTTTGTAAGTATCTTCTGCATTGTGTGCATGTTTACGTGACCAAGTCTTCTATGCCAAATTCTTGGATCATCAGTCAAGGCCTTTAGACATTTTGGCTAAGTTCCTGAAACTTGGTTAGTACTCATAGAATAAACATTGTTACATCTAGGAGCAGTAAACACAACTTCACCCGTCTTTTTGTCTTGAACTTCACATTTTTCTGAATCAAACAATACTTTGTTGCCTTTATCACATATTTGAGAGATGCTAAGCAGATTATACTTCAAACCGTCAACCAAATATACATCATCAATGAAGTTGGATGAATTATAACATATTTTACCAATGCCAATAATGTCACACTTTCCTTTATCACCAAGTGTAATGGTTCGAGAAGATTGCTTCTTTAAATCCGAGAATAAAGAGCTTTTTCCACTCATGTGTCTTGAGCAACCACTATCTAATATCCATTTATGCTCCTTTACCTTGGTGATATCTTGCAAAACAACAAACATCAACCTTTCCGGGTCGACCAAATGACATATTTTGGTCCATATTCAGGTTCGATCATGTTTGGTGGTCTAGTACCTTTAGGAACCCATATTTGTTTGACCTGTTTTCTTAAACATAAAGGATAGGCGTTTCTAATAATATAAGGATCATTTCTTCTATATGGACATGTAGATTTAACATGACCCTTTTACAATAGTAAAAGCAAGTAGGCATATGAATACTTCATTTGGCTTTGACAAAAGTGGTAGTAGGTTTTCTAGGAAAGCTCCTATGATAACCTATACCATTTTTGTTAAGAGAGGACTGTTGTTCACCCATCATTCTTTCAAGATTAGCTTTTGAACGAGTAAACTTAACAAGTGCAGCCTTTTGGTCTTGACACGTCAAAGTTAGATCAACTTTCTCTTTCTCTAGATCGATATAGTTTCGATGAAGAGAGGAGAGGTTGTCCTTCAGAATTGCATTTTCCGATTCCAAGGCCTTGATATTGTCATCAAGGTCCACTTTTTATGTGTTAAGATTTTTAATTTCAAGAGACATCTCACTTAGTTATTTTTCTTGTTCAAGTAGCTTTTCTTTTAAAGAATTTATCCCTATTCTATGTTCCTTGTCACAAATAATAATATCTTTAAGGAATTGTTTCAGGTCAGATTCGCGTTGAGACATAATTGTTCTTACCACATTGTCAACATATAGATTTGAATCTTCTTCATGATCGGCCATGAGACACAAGTTTGCTTGTTCTTTTACGTCTTCTGATTCATTTGAGGATTCTGAATCACTCCATAAAGCTACCATAGCTTTCTTCTTTCGATATTTTTCTTGAAGTTGGTCATCTTCTTTTGTGGACAATCCTTCACAAGATAATCTGTTTCACCACATTCAAAACAAGTCAGCACTCTATTTTTCTTGTTAGAGTTAGAAAACTTACCTCAAGGTTTTGATGTTTGTGGATATTCTCTACTGTTTGCAGATTGTTTCTTTAACTTGAGAATTCTCGCGAGACCCTTAGAGATCATGATAATTGCATCTTCTTCATCATCATCATCATCATCATCATCACTATCTTCCTCGTCTGATGGTAATTCATCCTTTCTTGATTTTAATGCCAAATATTTGGTGTTAGATAGGAGCTCTCCATCTTCTTCACCAAGAACCATTTCATGTGTGATGAGTTTTCCAAGGAGGTCATCAAGAGGAAGAGTTGAGAGATTTTGAGCTTCTTCGATAGCACTCATCTTTGGTCTCCACTTGGCTTTAGGTAAGCTCCTTAGAACCTTCCTAACTTTTTCTTCATTTGTGAAGATTTTCCTAGTGAGTTCAAGTTGTTCACGATCTCAGTGAATCTTGTGAACATTTCCTTGACTGGTTCATTTGGATTCATCTTGAATAACTCGTATTGTCTGAGGAAGATGCTAATCTTTGTTTCCTTGACTTGATTTGTTCCTTCGTAAGTGACAATGACTTTGTCCCATATTTCCTTTGCACTCTTTCATGATGAGATGCGGTTGAATTCGTTGGCATCTAATCCGTAGTAGAGTAAGTTCATTGCTTTGTAGTTCTTTGACACACTGTCCTAGTCGGCTTGTGTGAAGTCAGCTTCCTTCTTTGGGACTTGGACACCTTCAACTGTTTTAGTTGGGACTTTGGGGCCATTCTGAATAATGCTTCATAGTTCCATATCCTGATCAATGATGAACATACGCATGAGTGCTCACCAATGGGCAAAGTTGTTGCCACAAAAGAGTGGTGGTCGAGATGAGGATCTTCCTTGAGCAAATCCTCCATCAACTTCAAGATTCATGATTAGTCTCACTAATGGTTAAATCAATATACGTGAGTCTAGCTCTGATACCAATTGAAGAACCATAGGTGAATAAAAAGGATAAAAGATACTCTAGAGAGGGGGGGGGGGGGTTGAATAGAGTATGAGAAATTTTCGCAAAACCAATCTCAAGGCCTTGAAACCAATTTCAAGGGCCTTGATGTCGATCTGAGTTCTTTGTGAAAATTTGATTTCAAGGGCTTTGAAACAACTTTCAAGGGCCTTGACTTTGTACTCCTGCAAAACAAAGTTAGTCAAAATAAAACAAGATATAGTGCGGAATGTAAAAGATCGATACAAGGATATGTTTCCGAAGTTCGGCTCTAAATAGCCTAATCGCCGTCCCAAGGTATAGCCATAGGATCTAACTATCTATTATCAGCTTCAAAGAGTCCTAGATACAAACTAGAAGAAATCCCCTTCTTCTCTCACTGTAGCCAATGCTACGATCTAGCTCAAACTCTTCACCTTGCTATAATAGCCTAGTTACTTCGCAGAGTAACACACACTCGAGTATAACACTCTTTAGATATGCCAATGGAGCTCTCGAGTTTTATCTCTCTCCAAGGGATAAAGCTTTTTTTTTGAGAAAGAGAGAAAAAAACCATTTGATCGAATGAAGATGTTTTGGATCGCTTGAAGACAATTGATGTTTCCGTGTAAGCTTATGTCCTTGTTCTTCAATCGCCATCTTTATTTATAACCTTACTATGGAGAGGTCTTCTAGCCGTTGGAAAGATGACCGTTTGGAGATCACTCTTCTTCTCCATGAAGATCGCTTCTTGGTTGAGATGAGATAGACGTTGTGGATCTTCATCTCCTGAGAACATGTTGATCTCTCTCTCCTTGATCTTCTCATATTTGTTGTAACAATATTCAATTCTAGAGGATAAAATCTTCGTGCTTTTCGGTTGAGGATCTTTGTAAGATCTTCTTTGATGGCCGGTTGAGATCTTCACTTGATCATATCTTCTTTGTTTGAGCAAATCTCTTGTAGAAGATCTTCTTAGTGATTTGAAATCTTTTTAATGTGCGGCCTTGACTTCTTTGTTCCCTTGGAATTCATTTCAAGGCCTTATCCGTTTGAACACTCTAAACTCCGGTCTTCCAAGGTCCTTTGAAGTCTCATGCAAAACCTGCACTTTATTTAATCCAAACCACCATACCAAACCAAGCAACTCGATATATAATCAATTCATTTGTTAGTGTATCAAACTATTTCATTTGTGTTTAAGTCTTCCATCATCAACACCTATATAACTTTATAATCAAGGTAGAGTTTTCAGTTTGTGCTACTAATACCTTGATCCAGGTAAAGAAGATCAATTGAAGCAAAAGAAGGTATTAACAACACTTGGGAGTTGAAGAACGTTTAAGAAGCAATGTTTCTAGTGCCACACCGCCATTGCGGAGCAGTGTCACTGCCCCTGCGGTGGCATTGCACTCCGGATTGCAGCTTGCGCCTTCGACAACGCCCGGAACTAGCTTGTCACCGCCCCTACGGTGACTCACCTTGAAGAAGCAAAGCCGGCACCCTTGCATCCTTTTCTATGCCCTTGCCTGTGTGCTTGTGAAGCCGAAGAGCAGTGTAACCGCCCCTGCGGTGATATTGGTCCGCCCCTGTGGATGTTCATCGGAAACGACATGAAGTTGAAGAGTCAGACGTTCCAGGAGCATTAAAGAACCGCCTCTATGGGATTTCCAAGCCACCCCAGCGGCCAAGAAGAAGATCGAGCGTTTTGGCCTAAACCGCCCTTGCGGCCCTGAAGCCCGCCCCTGCGGTTTAGCACCAGAGGACTTTACTCCGGCTGTTTGCACCACCTTTATGACATTTAAGCTGGCTGTTTAGGCAACCCATTTACTCCCATTTACTGTCATTTGTAGTATAAATAGAGCCCTTGGTTGATTGCTAGAATCATCCATCATTTTCCCCAAAAAGCTCTATTTTCCTTAATTCCAACTTGTAATGAGTTTCTAATTTTCCTTGCTACATTGGGTTGTTTTGAAGCTGCATTGCTACTTGGTTATAAGTCTTTTATAATATAAGTTTATTCAGTCAATTTGTGTTATATTCCTTGAGCTCTAACTTATGTTTGCATGTCTCTTATCACTTAGATTGATCACCTTAAATGTCTAATGCATGCAAAGAACTAGGATTAATCGATTCCGGATTCGGGTCCTTAATTTAGTAGTAACCCTTTAGGTAAAAGCTGGTTGTAATTACTTAAAAGGAAAATGAATATAACTATAAAGAAAGTTTAACGGTGTTTATTCATTCTTTATATCTCTTTGTCTTTACTAGAATGCTAACTTGTGCTTTGATCTTGTAGGTTTACCGATCAATAATCTTGTTTGTGTTGATGCCGGTTGGCTCAACACATATCTAAGATCAAGATGAGACTTTGGTGGATAATTTATAAAAAGAACCAACCAAGTAGTATGCATGCTAAGATCCAACCTAGTGTAGCTCTTATTCCATATCTATTATCACCATCTTTGCTTAATTTCTATTTACTTTGTCTTGCCTTTGTTACAATCCAAACCCCCCTCATTTGTTACAATTCGGTAATTAAATATTATTAAAACTCGACTAAAACCCTCTTGGGTTCGACCCTTACTTACACTATACAATCCGGTTAGTGTAACGTTAGGTAATCTACTTTGACTAAAGCTAAAAGACAACGACCATAGGTTTTTAGCCTCGTCAAAGAGTCGATTAAGTATTAATCTCAACATGGGCAAATCTTGGTCAAAATCTCGGGCGAGGTATTTCACCAGGGAGCAAGATTTGACGAAAGGCAAGGTTTTGGTTATGGGAATTGGTTAGGGCTTGAGCTAAGCTTCTTCATTGTTGTCTTCTCACACTTGGATTGCAAAAACTCTTGCTTGAATAGCTTCACAAAACTTTGGTTTTTGTTGATGATATAAAGTGTAGGTAAAGTAAAGAGAGGATTTTGGTGTATGGAAGACGTGAATCCAAGATGTTGGTAATGTATATATAGGTGTAGTAGAGATGATGTGACCGAAAATTTGAAGAGATATTCGGTTAGGATTTGAAAGATATGATAAGATTTCACCTACTAGATAAGATCTTAAATCAATTAAACTTTGTAATCTATTTGCTCCTTGATATAGTAGTTGGATATAAATATATTTGATAAATTTGATCCAAATATCTTGCTAAATTTGGAGAGAAATTATGATCTTTCCAACAAAACAAAATCTCGGCCGAACCATCGATTATCTCAGACGAGACTACAGCATTGTGAAGATCTCGGCGCTAGGTTTCCGGCGAGGCTTTGTTCGCTCCAAACGGTGTGTGCAAGCTTTAAATTTATAACCCTAGACTTAAGCTTAAAACAAGGATGCGAACCCGCAGTGTACGGGTCAATCGTAGTAAAAGCAAGAAAATTCCAGGGGTCGATCACAGGGACTTGGTGAAACAAAGTCCAGTACAGTATGCTAATGTCAAGGCTAACCACAAGAGCAAGTAATACAATCAAAGATGAATAAGATGTCAAATAAAGCAAACATGCAATTCTAGGGATTAAAGCATCTAGTTGTGGTTCCAACTCAAGATCTATAGATAAGCGGACAAAGCAGAGATTTTTGCATGGGGAAGGTGTTGCTAAAGTGGAGTAGATCACCGGGTAAGTCTCACTACACACTAATCCTAAACCGTAACTCCTATTACCGGGTAAGTCTCAAGGAATCAAGATAAAGAACTATAACCTCAAACTAACACACCATCTAAGGGAATAGAATCAACCTTTACCGGGTAAGTCTCAGGCTAACTCACAAAGATGGGATGGAAGCACACTCAAACTCCAATAAAGGACGAGCCTTTATTACCTACACTTATGATCGTTGGTACACAAACTAAGGAATTACCGGGTAAGTCTCATCCTAAGCTTGCTTTGAACCAGAAGGGTGTAATAAGAATAGGATTTGGCAAACTCTAACACTTAACTCTCAGTTTAGGGTCGGATAAGTCACCTCGGTCAGAAGAATTCCACCCCGGCCGAGATGTTCATCAACCGAACGAGGTGCTTAGGGTTAAGGTTA
Organism: Fagopyrum esculentum; assembly: GCA_033239045.1. Taxonomy (NCBI): domain Eukaryota; kingdom Viridiplantae; phylum Streptophyta; class Magnoliopsida; order Caryophyllales; family Polygonaceae; genus Fagopyrum; species Fagopyrum esculentum. The sequence continues at coordinate 91,062,177 of BSUD01000008.1, read as the reverse complement.
AAGACTCGAGCTTTCAGGATCCTACTGGAATCTAAGATTATTCTATCATTGTTTTTCCCACAACCTTCAGCCAATCACCCTAGAATCACACAAGGAAATTTAGCCACTCATCATCATAATGAAAGTATTAAATATATGGAAGAAGGTGAATATTTGAACAAAGAAGAATTTAATGAAAACACTTCAATAACTGAATCAAATATCACACAAAATCGTTCCTTGGATAATAATCCAACAAGACAAGACAACAAGGAAAGGAATTGAAGACAATCTTACAAAACCCTCCAAAAAGCTATAAAGCTATAGTCTTCAATCTTCCTTCAACCTTCAAAAAAGGTTCTTCAAATCTCTCCCAAATTGGAGTAGGATGCGGCTGCTGCGCTTGTATGCGAGATGCAATCGATGTATGCAGCCTCCTTTTTGGTGTAGGCGGGGTTATCGAATTGTGGAAATCCAACCCTTTTTATAGGAAAAATAAACCTCCAAAGATAATAAATCTTAAGAAGATATATTCCCATAAAAATAGGTAAAATATATGATTCTGCATATCTCCTTCCTTCCAGAAGCTCAGCCCAAAAATATAAGATCACTTTCCAAAATTAAAAGATCTCTTCCAAGAATAAAATATTCTCGCCGCGTCCTAGGTGTTCGCCTCGGTCGAGTCGGCGTCTCTGGATCGCCTCGGTCGAGATGAATCTCTGGTCAACCGAGGTGACTCATAACTGAATGTAGAATCTCTCAAAACTGGTCCAAAGTAAATCTTTAATCCATGGTTGTGCTTCCTGAATGTAGCTCCAAATGACTCTTGACTCCTTTTGTTCCTTTTTGATGCAAAACGTACCATATTACCTGCAATTACAACGAAACTAGGTGTAGACCTCGATTCTCGCAAAGGTAGATGAAATGGTAGTAAAATCACATAATGTACATACAAACATGCAGATTATGAAAGATAAAACGTCCAAACAAACCCCCAAATATAGATTATAATTCATGCTATCAAAATACCCCATACTTAGCCCTTGCTTGTCCCCAAGCAAGTTCCTCATATAGAAATCAAGATAGAATGGATTATAAGTCAAGAAAATCAGTGAAAAGTCTTTCAAAAACATTTTATGGTGTGAAACTATCATAGATCACTCTAAGAGAATACTTCCTGGAAATTAAAAACTCAGTATGATCAAAACATTTTATAAATATAGGAAAGTTGTTCATCTTTGCATAAAATCATAGAATGCATAATAAATCATAATTATCAAAATTAATCATGTATAATCCGATTTAAACCGCTAAGTCAATCAACAAGCTCAAGGTCTCAAGGGCTTCCCAAAAGAAAAGGTCAAGAAACGTGTAGGGTAGGGATGTATGTAAGGTAATGTGGTGCTAGAATCCGGGAAAAGGATGAACTTCACTTTCACTTCAACTTGCAACATCTTCCACCAATAAGCTTTGCTTATCTCACATTTTTTTTTCTTTTTACTTTACTTTTTGGGATGCATGGACAGAGGTGCACAATAACCGAAGCCTAGGAAATCCGCAATCATCAATTTCTTGAGATGCATCAAACCCTTGATGCACATACCATGACCCGTTAGGAATATCGCTCAATCCGACTTTGGCAAGACACAAACACCCGGCTATGTGAATGGTGCCGAGTTACTCATCTTCATGATTGACTTCCCCAAACCTAGAATTGCATTCTAACACTTTCACTTTCAGCCATCTTCAACTTTAATTTCACTTGCTTTTACCACTTCGCTTGCTTCCAAATTCCCGGATAGGTAAAGGGAGGCAAAATGTATATGAGGGGCTAAGCATGATCAAGAAGAAGAAGAAGAAGAAGAGAATGAATTGCCTTGGTCTTTCCAAGAAGAAAGTGAGAGAACTTAACCTGCGGTGTCAACCTTCAAATTCAACATAATTTGGATAAAAACAAAGTATTAAACATGCTAATAATTTCAAACAAAGCATTTAGCAACTTAAACATATTATAAAACCTTTCAAACACATAAAGAATTTAAAACCAGTAGGTAAACAGAATCTTCACCGAGATCATATCCAGATAAGTAACACAAAATCGTTTTCGAAAACTTTCTGTTACGCACCTCGGTCGAGATGTTCATGGTTCAACCGAGGTGAAGTGCCTCGTTTGGCCAGAATCTGACTCGGTCGAGGTCAAACATTTTTTTTTTTTTTTTAAAACCATTTTTTTTTCGGTTTCGACGTTTTTCTCAATCAAATAACCTGTAGGTATTTAGCAACTTAAACAAAGCATTTAGCAACTTAAACATATCAGAACTGTCCCCGGCAACGGCGCCAAAAACTTGTTCGCTCCAAACGGTGTGTGCAAGCTTTAAATTTATAACCCTAGACTTAAGCTTAAAACAAGGATGCGAACCCGCAGTGTACGGGTCAATCGTAGTAAAAGCAAGAAAATTCCAGGGGTCGATCACAGGGACTTGGTGAAACAAAGTCCAGTACAGTATGCTAATGTCAAGGCTAACCACAAGAGCAAGTAATACAATCAAAGATGAATAAGATGTCAAATAAAGCAAACATGCAATTCTAGGGATTAAAGCATCTAGTTGTGGTTCCAACTCAAGATCTATAGATAAGCGGACAAAGCTGAGATTTTTGCATGGGGAAGGTGTTGCTAAAGTGGAGTAGATCACCGGGTAAGTCTCACTACACACTAATCCTAAACCGTAACTCCTATTACCGGGTAAGTCTCAAGGAATCAAGATAAAGAACTATAACCTCAAACTAACACACCATCTAAGGGAATAGAATCAACCTTTACCGGGTAAGTCTCAGGCTAACTCACAAAGATGGGATGGAAGCACACTCAAACCCCAATAAAGGGTAAACCTTTATTACCTACACTTATGATCGTTTGTACACAAACTAAGGAATTACCGGGTAAGTCTCATCCTAAGCTTGCTTTGAACCAGAAGGGTGTAATAAGAATAGGATTTGGCAAACTCTAACACTTAACTCTCAGTTTAGGGTCGGATAAGTCACCTCGGTCAGAAGAATTCCACCCCGGCCGAGATGTTCATCAACCGAACGAGGTGCTTAGGGTTAAGGTTAAAGACTCGAGCTTTCAGGATCCTACTGGAATCTAAGATTATTCTATCATTGTTTTTCCCACAACCTTCAGCCAATCACCCTAGAATCACACAAGGAAATTTAGCCACTCATCATCATAATGAAAGTATTAAATATATGGAAGAAGGTGAATATTTGAACAAAGAAGAATTTAATGAAAACACTTCAATAACTGAATCAAATATCACACAAAATCGTTCCTTGGATAATAATCCAACAAGACAAGACAACAAGGAAAGGAATTGAAGACAATCTTACAAAACCCTCCAAAAAGCTATAAAAAGCTATAGTCTTCAATCTTCCTTCAACCTTCAAAAAAGGTTCTTCAAATCACTCCCAAATTGGAGTAGGATGCGGCTGCTGCGCTTGTATGCGAGATGCAATCGATGTATGCAGCCTCCTTTTTGGTGTAGGCGGGTTTTTTTCAACTGTAAGCGGATGTCGGAATTATGGAAATCCAACCCTTTTTATAGGAAAAATAAACCTCCAAAGATAATAAATCTTAAGAAGATATATTCCCATAAAAATAGGTAAAATATATGATTCTGCATATCTCCTTCCTTCCAGAAGCTCAGCCCAAAAATATAAGATCACTTTCCAAAATTAAAAGATCTCTTCCAAGAATAAAATATTCTCGCCGCGTCCTAGGTGTTCGCCTCGGTCGAGTCGGCGTCTCTGGATCGCCTCGGTCGAGATGAATCTCTGGTCAACCGAGGTGACTCATAACTGAATGTAGAATCTCTCAAAACTGGTCCAAAGTAAATCTTTAATCCATGGTTGTGCTTCCTGAATGTAGCTCCAAATGACTCTTGACTCCTTTTGTTCCTTTTTGATGCAAAACGTACCATATTACCTGCAATTACAACGAAACTAGGTGTAGACCTCGATTCTCGCAAAGGTAGATGAAATGGTAGTAAAATCACATAATGTACATACAAACATGCAGATTATGAAAGATAAAACGTCCAAACAAACCCCCAAATATAGATTATAATTCATGCTATCAAAATACCCCATACTTAGCCCTTGCTTGTCCCCAAGCAAGTTCCTCATATAGAAATCAAGATAGAATGGATTATAAGTCAAGAAAATCAGTGAAAAGTCTTTCAAAAACATTTTATGGTGTGAAACTATCATAGATCACTCTAAGAGAATACTTCCTGGAAATTAAAAACTCAGTATGATCAAAACATTTTATAAATATAGGAAAGTTGTTCATCTTTGCATAAAATCATAGAATGCATAATAAATCATAATTATCAAAATTAATCATGTATAATCCGATTTAAACCGCTAAGTCAATCAACAAGCTCAAGGTCTCAAGGGCTTCCCAAAAGAAAAGGTCAAGAAACGTGTAGGGTAGGGATGTATGTAAGGTAATGTGGTGCTAGAATCCGGGAAAAGGATGAACTTCACTTTCACTTCAACTTGCAACATCTTCCACCAATAAGCTTTGCTTATCTCACATTTTTTTTTCTTTTTACTTTACTTTTTGGGATGCATGGACAGAGGTGCACAATAACCGAAGCCTAGGAAATCCGCAATCATCAATTTCTTGAGATGCATCAAACCCTTGATGCACATACCATGACCCGTTAGGAATATCGCTCAATCCGACTTTGGCAAGACACAAACACCCGGCTATGTGAATGGTGCCGAGTTACTCATCTTCATGATTGACTTCCCCAAACCTAGAATTGCATTCTAACACTTTCACTTTCAGCCATCTTCAACTTTAATTTCACTTGCTTTTACCACTTCGCTTGCTTCCAAATTCCCGGATAGGTAAAGGGAGGCAAAATGTATATGAGGGGCTAAGCATGATCAAGAAGAAGAAGAAGAAGAAGAGAATGAATTGCCTTGGTCTTTCCAAGAAGAAAGTGAGAGAACTTAACCTGCGGTGTCAACCTTCAAATTCAACATAATTTGGATAAAAACAAAGTATTAAACATGCTAATAATTTCAAACAAAGCATTTAGCAACTTAAACATATTATAAAACCTTTCAAACACATAAAGAATTTAAAACCAGTAGGTAAACAGAATCTTCACCGAGATCATATCCAGATAAGTAACACAAAATCGTTTTCGAAAACTTTCTGTTACGCACCTCGGTCGAGATGTTCATGGTTCAACCGAGGTGAAGTGCCTCGTTTGGCCAGAATCTGACTCGGTCGAGGTCAAACATTTTTTTTTTTTTTTTAAAACCATTTTTTTTTCGGTTTCGACGTTTTTCTCAATCAAATAACCTGTAGGTATGCATGTAATATCAGATAGTCATATAAATGCATAAGTGAAGCATAAATAAAATATCCGATAAGATAGAGTGTGCGTCATACATCAAGATAGTCAAATAAGTACATCAAAGTCATCATGTAAATACAAAACACCCCATACTTGAGACACACTGTCCCAGTGGGTAAAATAGAAGTCTGGAAATAAGAGTACTCACCGGATATAGATAAACTGCATGAAGAAGTAAGAAACAGCTCCCAGATAAGACCATCTCGGTTGGCGAAGCACATCTCGGTCGAGGTGTTCTGGCAGTACCCGAGATGTATGTCAGTAAAGCTCGTTTCCTCAACTTCTCGAAATTTTGTTCTTCCAATGTAGCTCCTGAACTGTGATCCTTCCTTTTGGAATACCTGGTTGTTGTCTAGAGGAAAACAAAAACAAAGCAACTATCTAAACTATACTAGAAAAGGGAGAAGAAAGCAATACCTTGGGTTGCCTCCCAAGAAGCGCTTGGTTTAAGGTCGCTAGCTGGACCCTTCTCCATAGAATTACTCAATGTACCTTGAACACCATGGAGTGCTCATCACATCCATCATAAAATTCTTCCAAAAAGGTTCCGGTTCCTAATTTCACCGGCAAATGGTAAGATCTCCCACGTACAAGCTTGTACGGTTTGATTCTCACCGGAATCCTTCTAGACTTCCTACACTTCAATGGGACATTCCTCGTGTCCCATCCTTTCCTTGATCGAGAAAACAGTTTCTCGAGAATCATAGCAGCTTCCCCATCTATAGCTTGGGGATGGTACAAGGTCCTTAGCATGCGAGGGACCCCATACTTGAACAAGAGATACTTCATCGACTTAGCGGTGTAGTGTTTGCAAACTCCACTCCTTATAATCCAAGGAGCTTCTTCTTCCAACAATTTCAAGGAAGACTTCATCTTGATTTTAGGAGGTTCTTTCGGAAGAGACCTCCAACTTTCCGGTGCATTCCTGAAAAATTCAGAAACTTTAATAGGGAGTTCAAATAAAGTAGGAGAATGTACCTTGTAAAGTTCTCCAAAGTTTGAGACGAGTTTCATGTTGGGTTGATAGTCCACACACGAAATCTCTCCCAACTCAGCTGGCCTTTCCTCCACCTTGACCACAGTCTCAGTAATTTGGTCAGGGTTCGCTGCATCTTGCAGTTCTACAAATTCTTCTTCCATCTCGGTCGAGATCACTGACACCTCGGCCGAGGTCTCGGCAGTTGGATCGAGATCTTCCATATCCTCCGCTTCCACAAAAGCTTCAGGAGAAACTTCCGGTTCAACAAGAGGAATGCTTGGAACGTGCAACACTTCCTTATGCTCCTCTTTTGGCTTAGCATAGGATAGGGTGCTTTCCTTGAGCTCCTCCACCTTCTTCATCAACTTCTCCAATCTTGATTCGAGAGAGTCTTCAAAAGGTTGCTCATAAATGTTTTTAGGAACGTTCTTCTCATCCCATATCGAAAGTTCATGCTGAATGGCCTCTTCTCTTTCCCATTCATTGTTGAACCAATAGAAGGAGTACTTCTCCTCCAAGTATTCATAATGGTCCGCCCTAGCACTTTGCCTTGCTATCCAGGCTGGATCAAATGTAGTCATCGGAAATCCTGAAAACTACAAAACTCATAGAAAGAGTAGTTAGTAGCAACAGGGGCAAGTGCCCCGAAAGCAAACCGCTACCGGCTCGGTCTAGACCAAGTCCCCGGCAACGGCGCCAAAAACTTGTTCGCTCCAAACGGTGTGTGCAAGCTTTAAATTTATAACCCTAGACTTAAGCTTAAAACAAGGATGCGAACCCGCAGTGTACGGGTCAATCGTAGTAAAAGCAAGAAAATTCCAGGGGTCGATCACAGGGACTTGGTGAAACAAAGTCCAGTACAGTATGCTAATGTCAAGGCTAACCACAAGAGCAAGTAATACAATCAAAGATGAATAAGATGTCAAATAAAGCAAACATGCAATTCTAGGGATTAAAGCATCTAGTTGTGGTTCCAACTCAAGATCTATAGATAAGCGGACAAAGCTGAGATTTTTGCATGGGGAAGGTGTTGCTAAAGTGGAGTAGATCACCGGGTAAGTCTCACTACACACTAATCCTAAACCGTAACTCCTATTACCGGGTAAGTCTCAAGGAATCAAGATAAAGAACTATAACCTCAAACTAACACACCATCTAAGGGAATAGAATCAACCTTTACCGGGTAAGTCTCAGGCTAACTCACAAAGATGGGATGGAAGCACACTCAAACTCCAATAAAGGACGAGCCTTTATTACCTACACTTATGATCGTTGGTACACAAACTAAGGAATTACCGGGTAAGTCTCATCCTAAGCTTGCTTTGAACCAGAAGGGTGTAATAAGAATAGGATTTGGCAAACTCTAACACTTAACTCTCAGTTTAGGGTCGGATAAGTCACCTCGGTCAGAAGAATTCCACCCCGGCCGAGATGTTCATCAACCGAACGAGGTGCTTAGGGTTAAGGTTAAAGACTCGAGCTTTCAGGATCCTACTGGAATCTAAGATTATTCTATCATTGTTTTTCCCACAACCTTCAGCCAATCACCCTAGAATCACACAAGGAAATTTAGCCACTCATCATCATAATGAAAGTATTAAATATATGGAAGAAGGTGAATATTTGAACAAAGAAGAATTTAATGAAAACACTTCAATAACTGAATCAAATATCACACAAAATCGTTCCTTGGATAATAATCCAACAAGACAAGACAACAAGGAAAGGAATTGAAGACAATCTTACAAAACCCTCCAAAAAGCTATAAAGCTATAGTCTTCAATCTTCCTTCAACCTTCAAAAAAGGTTCTTCAAATCTCTCCCAAATTGGAGTAGGATGCGGCTGCTGCGCTTGTATGCGAGATGCAATCGATGTATGCAGCCTCCTTTTTGGTGTAGGCGGGGTTATCGAATTGTGGAAATCCAACCCTTTTTATAGGAAAAATAAACCTCCAAAGATAATAAATCTTAAGAAGATATATTCCCATAAAAATAGGTAAAATATATGATTCTGCATATCTCCTTCCTTCCAGAAGCTCAGCCCAAGAATAAAATATTCTCGCCGCGTCCTAGGTGTTCGCCTCGGTCGAGTCGGCGTCTCTGGATCGCCTCGGTCGAGATGAATCTCTGGTCAACCGAGGTGACTCATAACTGAATGTAGAATCTCTCAAAACTGGTCCAAAGTAAATCTTTAATCCATGGTTGTGCTTCCTGAATGTAGCTCCAAATGACTCTTGACTCCTTTTGTTCCTTTTTGATGCAAAACGTACCATATTACCTGCAATTACAACGAAACTAGGTGTAGACCTCGATTCTCGCAAAGGTAGATGAAATGGTAGTAAAATCACATAATGTACATACAAACATGCAGATTATGAAAGATAAAACGTCCAAACAAACCCCCAAATATAGATTATAATTCATGCTATCAAAATACCCCATACTTAGCCCTTGCTTGTCCCCAAGCAAGTTCCTCATATAGAAATCAAGATAGAATGGATTATAAGTCAAGAAAATCAGTGAAAAGTCTTTCAAAAACATTTTATGGTGTGAAACTATCATAGATCACTCTAAGAGAATACTTCCTGGAAATTAAAAACTCAGTATGATCAAAACATTTTATAAATATAGGAAAGTTGTTCATCTTTGCATAAAATCATAGAATGCATAATAAATCATAATTATCAAAATTAATCATGTATAATCCGATTTAAACCGCTAAGTCAATCAACAAGCTCAAGGTCTCAAGGGCTTCCCAAAAGAAAAGGTCAAGAAACGTGTAGGGTAGGGATGTATGTAAGGTAATGTGGTGCTAGAATCCGGGAAAAGGATGAACTTCACTTTCACTTCAACTTGCAACATCTTCCACCAATAAGCTTTGCTTATCTCACATTTTTTCTTTTTACTTTACTTTTTGGGATGCATGGACAGAGGTGCACAATAACCGAAGCCTAGGAAATCCGCAATCATCAATTTCTTGAGATGCATCAAACCCTTGATGCACATACCATGACCCGTTAGGAATATCGCTCAATCCGACTTTGGCAAGACACAAACACCCGGCTATGTGAATGGTGCCGAGTTACTCATCTTCATGATTGACTTCCCCAAACCTAGAATTGCATTCTAACACTTTCACTTTCAGCCATCTTCAACTTTAATTTCACTTGCTTTTACCACTTCGCTTGCTTCCAAATTCCCGGATAGGTAAAGGGAGGCAAAATGTATATGAGGGGCTAAGCATGATCAAGAAGAAGAAGAAGAAGAAGAGAATGAATTGCCTTGGTCTTTCCAAGAAGAAAGTGAGAGAACTTAACCTGCGGTGTCAACCTTCAAATTCAACATAATTTGGATAAAAACAAAGTATTAAACATGCTAATAATTTCAAACAAAGCATTTAGCAACTTAAACATATTATAAAACCTTTCAAACACATAAAGAATTTAAAACCAGTAGGTAAACAGAATCTTCACCGAGATCATATCCAGATAAGTAACACAAAATCGTTTTCGAAAACTTTCTGTTACGCACCTCGGTCGAGGTGTTCTTAGTTCAACCGAGGTGAAGTGCCTCGTTTCGCCAGAATCTCCCCGGTCGAGGTAAAAATTTTTTTTTTTAAAAACCATTTTTATTCGGTTTCGATGTTTTTCTCAATCAAATAACCTGTAGGTATGCATGTAATATCAAATAATCATATAAATGCAGAAGTGAAGCATAAATAAAATATCCGATGAAATAGAATGTCATACATCAAAATAGTCAAATAAGTACGTCAAAGTAGTCAAATAAGTACAAACACCCCATACTTGAGACACACTGTCCCAGTGGGTAAAATAGAAGTCTGGAAATAAGAGTACTCACCGGATATAGATAAACTGCATGAAGAAGTAAGAAACAGCTCCCAGATAAGACCATCTCGGTTGGCGAAGCACATCTCGGTCGAGGTGTTCTGGCAGTACCCGAGATGTATGTCAGTAAAGCTCGTTTCCTCAACTTCTCGAAATTTTGTTCTTCCAATGTAGCTCCTGAACTGTGATCCTTCCTTTTGGAATACCTGGTTGTTGTCTAGAGGAAAACAAAAACAAAGCAACTATCTAAACTATACTAGAAAAGGGAGAAGAAAGCAATACCTTGGGTTGCCTCCCAAGAAGCGCTTGGTTTAAGGTCGCTAGCTGGACCCTTCTCCATAGAATTACTCAATGTACCTTGAACACCATGGAGTGCTCATCACATCCATCATAAAATTCTTCCAAAAAGGTTCCGGTTCCTAATTTCACCGGCAAATGGTAAGATCTCCCACGTACAAGCTTGTACGGTTTGATTCTCACCGGAATCCTTCTAGACTTCCTACACTTCAATGGGACATTCCTCGTGTCCCATCCTTTCCTTGATCGAGAAAACAGTTTCTCGAGAATCATAGCAGCTTCCCCATCTATAGCTTGGGGATGGTACAAGGTCCTTAGCATGCGAGGGACCCCATACTTGAACAAGAGATACTTCATCGACTTAGCGGTGTAGTGTTTGCAAACTCCACTCCTTATAATCCAAGGAGCTTCTTCTTCCAACAATTTCAAGGAAGACTTCATCTTGATTTTAGGAGGTTCTTTCGGAAGAGACCTCCAACTTTCCGGTGCATTCCTGAAAAATTCAGAAACTTTAATAGGGAGTTCAAATAAAGTAGGAGAATGTACCTTGTAAAGTTCTCCAAAGTTTGAGACGAGTTTCATGTTGGGTTGATAGTCCACACACGAAATCTCTCCCAACTCAGCTGGCCTTTCCTCCACCTTGACCACAGTCTCAGTAATTTGGTCAGGGTTCGCTGCATCTTGCAGTTCTACAAATTCTTCTTCCATCTCGGTCGAGATCACTGACACCTCGGCCGAGGTCTCGGCAGTTGGATCGAGATCTTCCATATCCTCCGCTTCCACAAAAGCTTCAGGAGAAACTTCCGGTTCAACAAGAGGAATGCTTGGAACGTGCAACACTTCCTTATGCTCCTCTTTTGGCTTAGCATAGGATAGGGTGCTTTCCTTGAGCTCCTCCACCTTCTTCATCAACTTCTCCAATCTTGATTCGAGAGAGTCTTCAAAAGGTTGCTCATAAATGTTTTTAGGAACGTTCTTCTCATCCCATATCGAAAGTTCATGCTGAATGGCCTCTTCTCTTTCCCATTCATTGTTGAACCAATAGAAGGAGTACTTCTCCTCCAAGTATTCATAATGGTCCGCCCTAGCACTTTGCCTTGCTATCCAGGCTGGATCAAATGTAGTCATCGGAAATCCTGAAAACTACAAAACTCATAGAAAGAGTAGTTAGTAGCAACAGGGGCAAGTGCCCCGAAAGCAAACCGCAACCGGCTCGGTCTAGACCAAGTCCCCGGCAACGGCGCCAAAAACTTGTTCGCTCCAAACGGTGTGTGCA